>UFQX01001618.1:80775-333260 GCA_900497675.1 Arapaima gigas | reverse complement strand
TGGGGGGGGGGGGGGGGGGGGGGGGGGGGGGGGGGGTTGATAATTGGGCCAAGATCCCCAAGCTCACAAGCTGGAGGAGGGGAGGATCTTGTAGCTATTTTTACACGTGTGTGCGCTTGCGCCTGCGCGACCCGCTCTAAACAAACGATGTATGGATGTCATTCTGATTCGGTATGGGAAAAACACGGGTGTCATTTTCGTGGTGTGAGTGATCTTGATGCGTTGGTTGCAGGTTGGGCTGTGTGGAAGTGTTTTGTGCTCACTGTGTTAAGAATCCTGTATGTAGCCTAATGTACTCCATCTGAATTATTTATAATAAAGAGGAAAAACAAACAGCTGGACCTTGGCTTAACATGTCAGCATTCTGACTGGAAACACAAACGATAACAGATTATTATATAGCGGACATGTTGTAGGAGATAAGATTCTCTTGAAAAGATGGGAAATGCTTGGAAAAGTTGTTCAGTGTTTTGGATTGCTATGTGAAGAAGTGCTCTGTAAAAACGAATTTGAAGACGAGGACAGAGATGAGCAAGCAGATGAATGGAGTTGATTACAGTTAGTTACAGTGACACACACCTTCCAACACTGAGAGACAAGGACAGGTCATTATGGAAACGCTCTTTATAAGTGGTTACCACGTTTTTATGTTTATTCAATGGCATTAAAAAAAAAAAAATTTGGAGAGGGGGTGGAAGAGTTTATTTCCTCTGTTTTCCTTTTATCTTCTCAGTGCTTCACATAATAAAGTTGGATTGATGCATAAATAGTTGTGAAATTGTGTAACTGTTGGGTTATTTAGTTTTTCTGATAAGTCTTGCTTCACCCATTTTAGTGGGTGATCTTAGAATTCATTAGTTGTTTGTAAAATTGTGTAGCGTTTCAGCTTTAAATTGTGCATCCCTTAAATTGTTCATTCCTTTCAAAATTTTTAAATGTTTTTGACTGTCACTGTAGTTTGTTAAACAACTCAGAAAATGGTGCTTTGGGGTTTAATATGTGCAGCTTAAATGTAGGCTACAGGAAAGCAAGGTGGAAATAGGGGTGTGCTGCTGCAAGACATTAAATACAGCTCTTCAGGGACTGGTCATTAGAGGGGCTGTAGGATTCCTCCTTGCATTGAGGAATGAAGAGAATTTAATTTTGAGGACTTGAGACTGATTAGAGTTTTATGCAACTGGTTTTTGTGCACTTAAAGCTGCAAGATTTATTCATTTCATACTGTATTCCATGGATGTTTATGTTCCTGTTTTTCTCATGGGCTGTTCTGATGTAGTGCGGTGATATCAGGAGGAATACCTTTGTTAGCAGTACCTGTTCTGTTTTGTTGTTTTGTGAAACTAACACCTTAAATGTGAAACAGTCCTCTGCATGGTGCTTCTTTCACAGCAAATGGCAATATATCAAAGAAATTAAGGGCATTAAAACTGGTTTGAACTATTGCGTTGATGCATGGAAACCATGTATTGCGTTGCATTGATCAGATTTTTGAATAAGATTTAAGTAGAGCAAGGTATAGAGTGACAAATATTTTTTTTTTCATACATTATTTCAGTTTGGATAGAGATGTGGATAAAATGCACATTTCAGAATTTGATGTCTGGTGAAATTAACACGTCAGTTTTCTTAGGGAAACACTGTGCGCCACTGTTTTCTTCTCTTTGCTTTAAAGGTACTAGATATTGGTTTTCTTGGTCATAAACTGGATGTTGGGTTTAAATTGCAGTTGAAGATTTCCCTCTTTTTGTGTTTAGGGCAAGCATGGTGCATCTGGAAAGTCTGCTAATAGTCTGGAAAATACTTTCATTAAGAATTCTGGAAAAAAAGTGTGCAGTGTTATTGGTATGCTAGTTTTTTTTTCGGTTAATTTCTTCGTCAGGTTGATTTCTGTTTACTGAGTTTACATGCTCTTGAAATGCAAATGTCTTCCTATGAGCTGTCTGTGAGTGAGGTTGCATTTCTGACACAGCCATGCTTCACTTATAAACAGTTCTATAAACAATACCAGAACTGGGAGGGGAGGAGATTTAGGAGGGAAGATAAGATCCATAATGTACAGCACTTTGATGGACTGCAGGATTCTAGACTGAAGTAATCCATCCTCAGCATTTTTTTAGTATTCGGAGCCAAAGATTTTAGTTTCTGTCCACAGTTTGATGTTTTGTTGAAAAGGAAATGTCAGGAAACAGATAGAAGTTGTCTTTGTTGGATTAACTTGCCTTTCTGTTGAAGTATTTCACCATTGCATTGCTGTCTTACATTTGGAGCTCATGAAACTTTACCATTTAGTTGTCTGAGAAACAAAGGGCTCTGTAATTGACACGGTGTGCTTGCATCTTAAACAATCTATTGACAGTAAATGCTTTGTGTGTATATGTAGTCAGTTCTCTCACTAGCCCAATGGATGATGAACATAATGTAGAAATTTTTGTGTCTTGTTTCTCTGTCTTGAATACACACAAACACATGGCCAGCATCTGTGAACATAAATCATTCTAAAAGCTTCCATATGAACCACAAAATATATGTATTGGAGACATTTGCTGTATTGTCCAAGTGGATAGCTGACATGCCTTTTATTGTGAAGCAGAGTAAACTATACTTCTGGTGATAAGCTTTTAATGGGGAAATGTCAGTCTTGGGCGTTCTGCTGTTGACTTCATCCCACAGATGTTTGTGGTCCCACGCCCTCACAAACCCTGAGTCATTGCAAGCCTCCCTGACCCACGATCCACATTAACCTGTAATGACATGTTTGAAACTTATTTAGTGCATGTGGAGGCTGGCAATTTTAGTGTAAATATGGCAGAAAAGCAGGAAATGCACTAAGTGGCTTTTGTATCCCAGTGCCACTGTGATGACCCCATCTAAACATTCAGCTTCAAGTCAGGCTAGATAAATGGGGGACAGAGATTGTGCAAACTGTTCAAAAAAGTCTGGTTGAGACCACAGTGGGTAACAAACTTGGCTGACGCAGCAAGTTCGAAAGGTATAGTGTTTCAAGGTGCAGGGTAATCTTGTAGTGGTTATCGCATGATGTCATTAGGTCGTGTTGCCAATTGAGACGTTGCTTGTGTAATGTGTTAGTAAAAAGGTGTGATGTGTCAGAAAGCCTTGTCTGTGAGTCAGTCTGCACATGAGGTGGCGTGGAGGAAGAGTGTGACTCACTTTCGTGGTCGTCCCTGCGGCTTACGCTGAGCAGAATGGGGGGGGGGGGGGGCGGGGGGGNGGGGGGGGGGGGGGGGGGGGGGGGGGGGGGGGGGGGGGGGGGGGGGGGGACTGGAGGCTGCAGTCTACCCTCTTTGTCAGGCAGGACTATTTTTAGCCGTGCTGTTTGCAGCATGACTTCTGTGCGTGAGCTGTGAACCCCTTGTTGCCCCTCCTCCGGCTCCCCATGGGCTTGCAAATCAGAGTGGCTACTGATTCACACATACTACCCACACACAATGTTCTCATTGAGATGTATAATTTTGAAGATGGGCTAAGATCTTCAGCCTTCCTTGTTGCATTATTTGGTTTGGTTTGATTGTCTGTCTGCATCAGAGCACAACATATTAATGTCAGGTTTTATCACAAAGGTCAGATATCTTGTGTACTTGAGTGTCTTTTGCTCTGCTGGCCATGAAAGGTGGGGATGTTTCCCTTTGAGTAAATGCCAGGTGGGCAGACAGGCACAGTACTTGTAGGCCAATTGTTCCGGTGGAGGTGGACTGCTACGTGGGCCTGGTAGCCCTTGCTTGCCACCCTCTGAGGTCTCGGATGCTGGAAGTAGGTCACTAGGTCAAACAGCTCCATTTCTGGATTTTCTTATACTTTATCATCACTGATCAGACAGTATAGACTTAAACTTTAAATAATTAATTCTGTTTTGGCACAGGGTCTAGATTTCACCGTCTTGGTTTTGATTAACTAAAAATATCATTCTGTTCACTATTTATGCCAGATATCTGTAATTCACTTAATGCTCTAGCAATAAATGATTGAGAGCAGTGGATCTGTAATAAGTGAAACTAATGTACAGTTGTAACTAGATGCATGTGTGTGTGTAACTAAAAATATGCATCAGGACAGCATGGTGACATATGTGTACTATTGTGTTCTGTTTTGTCTCCCCCAATGTGTCATATGCTGTTTAGTTTAATTTCTAAATCAGCTTTTTCTCTTAAGCCATTTCTGAACATCGTAAAGAAAAGGCAGCCTAATCACAACATGCTATGAATAAAACATTTATTGTTCAGCAGCAAATTTGTTTTATTTCAATCTAACACTCACTGAGACCAAATGTAATAACTTGAAAGTGATATACTTCATTAAAGTTGGAACAATAGTAGCACAGAAGTTTAGTGCAGCAACCTCTCTGTATCCAAATTTTTGCTATAATGATTCTTGAAAATTAATAGTTAGTAAATACCTTTGTCAGTTTCATCTTCTTTCAGAGAAAATAGTGAGGGTTTTTTGGGTAAGTGGAAGGGTGCCAATAATTTTAGCCACATCTGTATGCTGAACTGCTCCAGTAAATATCACCTAGCTGTACAAGTGGATAAATCATTATAAGTCACTTAGTAGATATTGTCTGCTGCATGCTCCAAATGTAATGTTGGAACCTTAAAATGTTGCCTTTCCACACTTGTTCAATGCCAACTGTTGGCAGATTTATTGTATAAACATCAAACATTCTTCATGTTGTTATTGACAACACTGAGACATCAGACCTTGTTTGTATATGCTGTGGACCTGAGATAAATAATTTTCCAAACTGCTACAGTATTCTGTTTGAGTGTGTCTATTAGCTGGGTGTATAAGTGCAGGTCCCATTCACTCTACTGTAAACACATTTCAGAAAATGGACAAGTGAAGAAAATGTAGTTGAAATACACTTAAATATTTGTATTTAGGTGAATTATGACAATCATTTGTAACATGTTACCATTGTTCCCTCTTTGGAAAAACTCAGACACAATTATAAAGCATGTACTATTGTGAATATTTCTGAAAGGGTGAAATGCTCCTTTGTGCTTTACATTTTGTATCAGGGTGGTTTGCTTTTGACAGTTTTATTTTTCACAATTCAGAGACTAAAATGGTTGATTTTTAGTAACCACTTCCAACTGACAATATGTTTAATCCCATATTAATCAAGTGACAAGTGATCTTCAGCTTGGCTGTGAAAGAGATAAGAATGGATTGTTGTGTCTGTTTTATTTGCCTTATATGTATTAAACTGTTCTGGGAAACTTTGAGCGGGACAGAAATGTAAAATGAATGAACAAGGTTCAGGTAGTGGTCCAATTAAAATGAGTTTCACAAGTTCCTGTTGTGGAAATCCATCTGTTTGCAACATATTGAAACTGGTTTTCAGTTGTGTAACTTACAACTGCCACTTGAAATGTTGATATTTTCTGCCTGGGTATTATGGGGTCCAATTTGAGATACTACAGTTTTCTCAATTTAAAACCTCCGACGTGTTATGCATTGTACCCGTGATTTATGACTAGTTCAGAAATGCTTTAATTTTGTGCTGCTACGTATATCTGTGTGCACATCTTTCCTCTGAAACAAACTACAGCCTTGTGTCACTGCTCTGTAGCCAGTCTGCAAACTTCATATATGGGAAAAGTATATTACGAATATGTGCCGTAATGGATCCGTTCCATTTCAGGTGGTGGTGATGGTTTTAAAGACGAGGAAGACAAATGACTGTCACGGTTACAGTTGATATAAATGATTAAAGATGATTTGAGGAAACAATGGAATTGTGCCGATAGTTAGTGAAGCTGAAAGCGCATCATGGTTTGCAACCTAAAACTCTGGGGAAGCCAGTTTATGGTGTCACTAACCCCTCTACTGATGAAAAGAAAGATGTTTCTAAATATATGTATCCAAAAATAACACACTGTTGTACCTGTCACTTGAAAATCATTTGAGCAAAATTGAACTGCTGGAAAGTCCCACCATATGTAATCTGACAAAATCAGACACCAGGCATCCTCTGTAAGTGAGAGGTCATTAGTTCTTACACATTACCAGTGTAAGTTGCACCAGTTACCTTCAATTGATTTTCTCTATGTATAAAATTGCATTACAGGTTGTATTTGAGACTTAACATTTTTTTTTCTTTCCGTATCAGGATAAACACCACGATGCTGCTCATGAAATTATTGAAACTATACGGTAAGAAATGGTATTGTTTACATATTCAGGAACCTGTGGTGTTAGCAGATTACGTAGACATTATCACTGTGTGTCCCTGTTCAGGTGGGTGTGTGAGGAAATCCCAGACCTTAAACTGGCTATGGAGAACTATGTCCTGATTGACTATGATACCAAAAGGTAAGAGCTTTGCTGTCGTCATAAATCTGCACACAGGGTGGCCGTATGTAATCAGGTATGCTGACAGTAGTGCTATACTTCATGTCTGGAGGCGTCCATCCAAATTGTACTTTTTTGTAAAATGTAAAAAATGTAATAAGTTTCAAATGATCAACATCGTGTACTGTCATTCAAAATACCAACAATGCAACATGTGACTTGTCTGTTTTACTTTCATACTAAAAAAAATTCTAACGGTAATGTGACTCATGAGAAGACTAGACTGTTGTTGCACATCCATAATACCTCCCAATATTTATTTTGATTTAAAGTGTAACTGTTACCATAGTTGCCCATCTGGTGATGCATTTTTGTCACTTTAGGGTCAAATTGGCAGTTACCTGTGGGTCTGCCTTGGACTGTTTTACCTTAGGCCTATGTTTTAAATTGCAAACTAATTATTTGAAACCTTGTTCCTCTTATATGTACTTGTAATACGCTGTAGTTGAGTAAACAAATGATTAAGGTGTATGTTTTTGTTGTAGTTTTGAAAGTATGCAGAGGCTGTGTGACAAGTATAACAGAGCTATTGATAGCATCCACCAGCTGGTAAGTTCCAGATCATCCAGAGGAACACAAGGGGAAGGACTCTGCGATAAATCAAAAATTTTTCTTTCTGCATTGTATAGCACATTTATATCAAAATTATAATCCTTGAAGCAGTCTGTACCCGGCTGATACCAACTTAAGTCCTTGCTAAAACATCCTGTGTTATAGTATGTATTTCCCTGCTTCGATATTATTTCAGAGTTTATTTGATGAGCTGTCTTTTTAAATGACATTTATACACTTCCTAGGCTGTGCTGCTATCAGTTTCATACAATCTGTCTGTTTGTTGTATTGTGTTTGTGTCATGTGTACAATAGTGGAAAGGTACCACACAACCCATGAAGCTGAACAAGCGTCCATCCAATGGCTTGCTCCGGCACATCCTGCAGCAGGTGTACAACCACTCAGTCACAGATCCTGAGAAGCTGAACAACTACGAGCCCTTCTCACCTGAAGTATATGGTGAAACATCCTTTGACCTGGTAGCACAGATTATTGATGAAATGGAGATGATGGAGGATGACACCTTCGTTGACCTTGGCAGTGGTCAGTTTATCTCTTATCTTGTACACAAATAAACCTACTGCTGTTTAAATTTGTTTAGTTTGTCAGACGTTACGATTCCAGTTCCTCCAAACCTGCCGAACAGCAAATGTCAGCTCGTAGATGCTCTTCTGACTTATGCCTTCAGAACAGCTTTTTGTTTCCTTTGTGCCTTCTTCAGTAGTCTGTGTGAGGACCAACTAGACCCCACTAAGTCTTTTACTCTGCATGCACTTGAAAAACAAATGAGATTTGTTGCATTATGGGCATAGCAAAAATTATGTTGCACCATAACCTGTTCTGTTTCTGTGTAATGATGCCAGTTGTTTACACTGCAGCAATAGTTTGTGGGGGAAAAAAACTTCTCAGGTTCAAGCTGCTGACTGTAATTAAGAGTGACTAAAAATATACTCATAGATGACTTACCCCAGCTTCAATTCTAGGAGTTGGACAGGTAGTGCTGCAGGTTGCTGCTGCAACAAACTGCAAGCATTACTACGGTGTTGAGAAAGCAGAAATTCCAGCCAGCTATGCAGAGGTAACATCACTGTGCCACCTCTCACTTCCTGTGGCATCTGTGGTATTAAAAACGTGATTAATGTGGAGTATGCATTTTGGCCTCTTTGCAGTCAATGGACAGGGAGTTTAAGAAGTGGATGAAGTGGTATGGGAAAAAGCATGGTGAATACACAGTAAGTGTTGCAATATAACACATTGTAGTTCAGATTGCTTTTAAGTCTGACAGCATTGTTAATTTTGTGTTCTTGTGAAGTTGGAGAGAGGGGACTTCCTGTCTGAAGAATGGAAGGAGAGAATAGCAAACACAAGGTAGTGTAATGCAGTAACATTCCCATTGCCCCAATCAGGGAGCTTCAGACCTGCATGGTGCTGTACACATTTTGGCTTTTGACATCTCCTATGTTGTACATATTTGACACCAGGACACAGCCTTGTGTACATGTAACCAAGTGCAGGTCAGAGACTGACTCGGTAGTGCTTCTAACCTTTGTATTCTCTTGCAGTGTGATATTTGTGAATAACTTTGCCTTTGGTCCCGAGGTGGATCACCAGCTGAAGGAGCGGTTTGCTAATATGAAGGAAGGTGAGGTCCTAGGAGGTACTGTGCAGCATGCTGGCTAGCCTTTCTTTCTCCATTTGGTATCTAAGGAACTGGACAGGAAACAATGACAGTGCACTATGATAGGTGACTTACTTTACTATTTGGAGCTGCAATCAAAAGAGGAATTGAGAGAACTCAGGGGCACCTCAAAGCAGCTGTCCAAACACCAGACTTTTGACATTTTGGCTTTTCAACCTTTGACCTCAAGCAGTACATCTGAAAAATTGGTTTATCACTAGTGGGCAACAGTCAGGCTCAAATGAATGATTCAGTGTGGCCCACATCAGCTGTGCTTTTGGTCTTTTGTGGCTTATACATAACAGTATTTATTATATACATTGACAGTGTTTGATATTTAATCTTATGACTGAACATTGTTTCCCTGTATTTTTCAGGTGGGAAAATTGTATCTTCAAAACCATTTGCACCTCTAAACTTCAGAATAAACAGTCGAAACTTGAGTGGTAAGAAATGCAATGTGAATTGAGTAAAATTCAGTGTCTCTTGCAATGTGCAAATTTTAAATGTATTTTTGCTTTAAACATTTCCTGCACACTTTTGTGTCATGGCTTCCCCTTGCAGACATTGGCACAATAATGAGAGTTGTGGAGCTCTCTCCACTGAGAGGCTCAGTCTCCTGGACTGGGAAGCCAGTTTCTTACTACCTGCATACAATAGACCGCACCATAGTGAGTACTGCTGTAATTTCTCTGCAAGTCCCTCCTCACCTTTCCACTCTGCAGATGGTGACTTAATGTTTGGTTGTGTAACATTTAGAAAGTGAAATTTTGAAATTTGTTTATTTGATGTAGTCAATCAATTGGGTAGAAATCCCGTCTTACATCTTGTGCTGTTTTGTTTTTTTTTTTTGTTACACTAATAGAAACCATAGACGTTTCCCAGTTACCTGTTACCTGTCACCTGTCACGTTTTAATGTGACACATTTACCAGTTGCTGACCCTCTGTGTATGACTGTACCCCCGGAAAGAGTGGTTTAGTACCTTTAGGGACTAGGAACTTATGAAATGAATTTTTATCAAAGCTCATTTTATTGTTATTCTGTGCTTGCGTAGATGTAGAAGAGAAGGAAATATAGTTTCTGCTGGCCCACGAACAGTATAGGTATCCCTTGTTATCTGAATTTAATCTGTTTATGAAAACATGTTGGATTATGTATTTCTAATAGAAAGAGCCTACATTCCATTATTTTAAATCTGAAAAATTGTGTTCCCATCCCAAACCTCTCTCCCACCCAATTACTCATATTAAACACTTATAACAGTCCAACATTTCTGCATATAATATAAAGTATTTTAAAACACCAACTACTTAATTATTGAACAGTTAATGAACTCATTAGTAACTTATGTTTGTGTGCAACATCCAATGACACTATATAGTATCAATTAAACTCTTCTTTCCACACTGCAAAGAAAATGTACTGTAAGTAATGAAATGTGTTATAGACATAATAAAAGTGCCTTTCACTTAATGTGTCTGATAGCGAAATTGGGGATACCAAATTCCTATTTCCAATTCCAGGCATCCCAGAATCTATGCGGACTCAACTTATGCTTTTTTGCTAGAAAGCCATTTGAATTTTAATACCATTGTACAATTTGTGTGTTGATCTGCTCCATACAAGACATTCCAGAAAGTTAATAAATAAGTAAATTTAAAAAATTGGTTAAAAAGTGAAAAATTCCAACATCTAAATTTGAATCGAGCATGTAAAGTTGCATTAAATTAATAAATTAGTTTGTGTGTGTGGATACACTGTTGCTGAGTGGTTACATTATAGGTCTCTTACACATTTAATGTTCTATGTTCTGCATTGCTTAAAACAGACTTGTTCTGCATTCTTTCACTGCCAAGTGCATCTCTTTAAGCATTCCACCTACTGGCATTCCTCAAGGACATAACATACACAATAAACTTGGTTATTTTTGTTATAAACGTAGACGTTTCATTCACGTCGGACCACTTCATTACACTGACCAGCACAATCCCCACGTGTGCATGCAGCGCATTCCCTTTGCGCTGTGCTGCATGTGCTACAAAGTATTTTACAGTCTTGTGGTGATATGTAGGAAAGTCGGTTTGGGGATTTTTGGATAGACTGGGGAGCATCGTTATTTTTCCCATAAGAAATAATGAAAATGGCTGTCTTGATTTACAACGGCCTGTTCAGGAAGCAATGACATGTAAATTGAGGGATGACTGTACCTTTTCCTAACACCATACATCTGGTCACTCTGTCATTTTTGTTTTAAATTTCTTTTGGATGCAAATTTGTTATAGTGAATTTAAAATTTGAATTTAGGATACAGGTTTTTGAAGTTTATTACAGTAGATATTCAGATAGCATGGGATACCCATACACTAAACGGACAACATGATGTAGGGTAACAGAAGATAATGTGGAAACAGAGTTTATTATTACTCTTAGGGAAGAACATGTATGCCCTGACATCTTTAAACTTAATGTACAACTGTTCTTTGTCTTTTGCAGCTTGAAAACTATTTTTCTAGTCTCAAAAATCCTAAACTCAGGGTAAGTTCTAGGTGATTTGCATACAGTGCAGAATTTAAACCTTGTAAAATGGGGCCGTGTGTGGGTGGTGGGGGGTGGAGGGGGGGCAGTTAGAATGGCTTTTGAAAATATTCCCTTTTTTTTTTATACAGCAGGTTTTTTTCTGTATATACTGTATAAAGGCAAGTTGGTGTTTGTAATGGATGAATTAATGTATAAAAATATTACATTAAATGATAAGCTAAACAATTTTCCTGAGAAATATTCTTTAGTATACTGGAGTTATTGTCACTTTTTTTTTTTTGGTGTGTTAATTTTGATTCTCCCCTCCAAGAAAATAATCTCCTCACAATGTGACATTAATTACATTTAATCACGACCTGCCTTTGAGAGATTGTTTTCTATCCTTGCCCCCGTTTAGTGTTTTAAAAAAAAAAAAAAAAAAAACTTTCAAGAAAGGGGCAACGTGTAGTGGTTCGTGTGGTATCTTGAAACAACTGCAGAATGCTGTAATCCTTCTCTAGGAGGAGCAAGAGGCAGCTAGGCGGCGCCAGCAGAAAGACAAAGACAGCAAAAGCAACACAACCACACCAACCAAGGCAAAGGAGCACAAGGTATGCTGGTGCAAATGTTCTTTGACACTTAGTTCAGCAACGGGAACCATAGAAGGTGTAATGGGTTTGTTTTGTTTGTTTTTGTGGAAGCCTTTGCTATATGACATGTTTCAAAATTTAAAACTGTGTACCACTTCCAATGAAAGCAATCTATTCTCTCTGCAAAAAAGAAAATGTTTAAATCCAGTGCAAAATTATAGAATTTGGATTTGGTCCTTGAAATGCTGGCTTTTGCAGGCTTTAAAGAACAGGTCTTCGGGGGATTCACCGACTCAAAGTACAGCCGTCCCACAGGACTCCTGTGGAGAAGATGAGAAGTCTGGGGTACCAGCAGTGATGAAGGCCTCACCTAAGCCTCGCCGTGCCAGGCTTATGCCCAAAAGCCGCAAGCTAGGCAGCAGGAAAAGGGGCCGCCCCAAGAAAGCCGCAGCTGAGCGCAAAAGCAGAAAAAGCCAAAGCGCGCTGGACCTGCTCCATGCCAAGACCCTGTCTGCAGCGCCCCCTCAAGGTGTGGGCAAAACATCATTTATTGCACTTGCCTGGATTTTCAAGGATTACAGTACTGTTATTTTTCACAGGGTTATATTTCTTTTCTGTCTGATCCCTACAGAGTCATACCGGTCACCTCAAAGTCCTTTCTACCAGCTACCTCCCAAAGTTCAGCACTATGGGCCAGGACAACTGCTTTTGGGCCCCACTCCCCCTGCCCTGCAGCAATTTCTGGGTAAGAGTCCCAACTCCCCACCCCCTATTAATACTGTCTACTTGGTCTCAGATCAAACTGGATGTACATCAGTTTATGAATGGTAAAATGCACGAGATGGGAATGTTCCTGTGTCTTCAAACAGATAATTCAAAGGTCCAGTACCTACAGTTAATGGCTTACATGAAGACACCTCAGTACCGGGCTAATCTGCAGCAAGTTTTGGAAAGGGAAAAGGTAAGTCTAGTGTAGTCTAATATATCTGACAGAGACACTTGTAGACTTTGTCTTCTGCTTATCTCACAGTCTGGTTCTAATTGCTTTTTCTTATCATACTGCTTCTTTCTGTGTGTTTGTTTGCTCCTGTTCCTTTGTTGCTGGTGTAAAACTTGTACATGCATTGGAACACACAAATTCAATGATGAAATTGTTCCAGATGTGAATATGTCGTTGTAGCTTTCCTGGCTGTCTGATTATCATCCTTTCATTTCCTTTGGCCTGTGTAGATGGACTAACTGACCAAGAATTAAAGCCTACGTGGGTCTTTTACTTAATTATGAGCAATTAACTTACCCCCCACTCGTCTACCCAGCTTAGACACACTGAGCTGACAGGTCAAGCAGAGCAGCTGTACAGTACGTGTCAGGCCCACAAGGACAAGATCAAGGTGCTCGTCCAGAGCAAACTGGAGGAGGTGGGTCATTCAGCTGTGTGTATATATCACAGATTGGGGTAAGGACTCTTGCTAAGTTTGTTGACAATGTTTTCTCTGGACTAAAAAGCTGAATCCCAGAGCCATTTTTTTTGTACACAGTCAAACAAAATTCTGTCTATGCATCAGCCGAACAGGAGCGGTTCTTCCCAGTAACCTGGATTTTACATTATAATGATCTTTGGCCCTGAAATAGTTACTTTTTCTGTGACAGCTGTGTAAATGTAATGTTCTGGTGTATCACAAATTTGGGCACAAGTACAAAGTATTTCATTTTCCTTTAATATTGCATGATTAAGATTTAATGAATCATATTTGGAAACAATCACAGTAATTGCTACATATTTTAATAGTGAAATGACTTGTGTTGAGCTGCAGAAGCTACATACCAGTTAAAGGTACAGGTGGCTCTTGACTTAGGATGGGGTTCTGTTCCTAACAATCTTGTCAAAACTCAACTTTGTTGTAAATTGCAAATCCACTTATACTGAATTATACAAATATCCAGAAATCCTATGTAGTATATTAGGGCGTTGTATTTTCACTCACTATTCATATTGAAATAATATCAGTGTAGAATAATAACATAAATACACTATTTTAATGCTGCGCAACTATTTTCACTTTTATTCCTCCTTATTCCTTTCTTCTGCCTTTTGATTTCAGCACCAACCGGAGCACTTACTTTATTTCTTGCTAGCCGTTATGAATAAACTCACAAATGGAACCTCAAAGTTCTGTAAATAGTTTTATTAAACTGAATATAATGTCAAGAGACACTCAAACATGGACTGAAACCCAAACTATAATAAATATGCCTGTCTTGTGGCAGCGCAGCCAACTTATACTGTGTAGCTGATGGTGTGGTTGTCATCACACGTTTAAACCAAATGTCTTGAATCAAAAATAGTACAATATGTTTAATGGGACAGCTGTTGCAAGTTGCATATGTTGTAAGTCGTGGACTACCTGTACCTGAGATCGTGCATTTAGTAATTTGCTAAGATCCAGAGGAAAGGTTGTGATATTCATGTCCAATAATGCAATATGGACAAGTGTTACAATTTAGAGTTAAAGTCAAGTTAATATTTTGTGAAAGTGCTGTAAAGGAATAAAGTTAGTGTTACCGTGTTTTGCAAACTAAAGTGGCTGCTCCTGAGTTGCAAGAACTTGTACTGCAGCTTCTATCTGCAGTGGGTTTTATTGGCTGTAGGAATGTCATGCCATACCACCCTTATGAAATGATGTGATCCATGGAAAAATAGGCCAGGTGCCAGAGCCATCAACCAGCTGTTGACGTGTCCAATTTAACTGAGGGGTGAACTTTCCCTGTCAATAGTGTTCAGTGTGTCCATTCTCTGCAGGATGCTGGGTTTAGTGTGATACAGCAGCGGGTCTCAACTCTCATCCTGTCACAGGCCTGTGTATGCTGGTTTTTCACCAGCGGAGCTTTTATTTTGCCTTAATACAGCAGTCATTAAAAGGAAATATGTGATTAAATTCTTTTAACACCAAAAGCATTGAAAAATTGGTTTCCTAAATGAGCTGACACATCTGGGCTACTTGGGTATTACATGAAAAAGCCAGTAAATTAAGAAATGTTTGTGCAAAATATGTTCAGTTTGTCTGATTAAGTCTTAAGTAATACATATTTCTTTTGTGTGAAGAATCACATCTGAAAATACAAACAAGTGCTTTACTCTATTTTTTCCCCCCATGCCCGAATTTCAAAATGAATTTCTCTACTTGACAGTTGCTCAGATAGTGTTTTTTACTCAACTCTTACCAGCCGAATAGTAAACACAAATGGATTAAATAAGCGGTGGAACTTTATGCTTTACCAAACCAGTGATTAAACAGAAGCATTTTTTAACATGAGGTTCAGCAAGGCTAATTAAGAGCTCATAATAAAGACTAGCATACATGGGGTTATACTAGAGTGAGGGTTGAGAGTCTCTGATTGTGGTATCCACGTCTGGCATTTTGCTGGGTGTGACACACTTACCAGTGCAGTCCCTCTGACTTCGTGTCTCTCTCCTGCCCCCCCGCCCCTCCCAGCTGGGAGTGAGGGCTCTGACTGTGGACGACCTCCTCCAGGCCCAGAAGGAGATCTTGGCTCACAACCAGCGGCTGAGGGAGCAGACGGAGCAGCTAGAGAGAGACATGGCGGAGCTGCGGGACCAGAGCCTGCTGCTGGTGGGTGGTCTGAGCGGGAATGGGCACAGATGCCCACCGCTGTGGCTTTAACACCGCTTCTGTGCAGACAAGGCTGTCTGCTGTTATGGGCTTAATGCTGGTTCTGTACAGACATGGATGCCTGCTGCTGTGGGCTGGTTCTGTGCAGCCACAGGCTCTGACGCCTGCTGCTGCAAGCGGTAACGTTAGCGCTGCGTAACCACAGGCTCAGATGCCTATTCCAAGCGGAACGATGGTTCTATGCAGCCACAGGCTCGTACGCCCGTCACTGCAAACGCAACACCGGTTTTAGGCAGGTACAGGCCCAATGCTAGGTATGTGTGGCCAAGGCTTGGACACTCTCTAATCTGCAGTCTTGGTTTGGTGGAAGCTCTTTTTGATTTAGATCTATGATCACTGGAATAACAGTGACTCTTATCTCTGGTCGTAAAAGGGAAGTTCACTCTTTTTTTTTTTTTTTTTTTTTTTTTTTTTTTTTTTTTTAAAACCTTAGAGCACTTTTTAACACTGATCAAGGGCATATATTTAAACCTTAGGCTGTTTTTGTCNTTTTTTTTTTTTTTTTTTAAACCTTAGAGCACTTTTTAACACTGATCAAGGGCATATATTTAAACCTTAGGCTGTTTTTGTCTATTGCTTGTGCACCTTGTTTTTGATGACAACCTTGCATAATAAAGGTGTCAGGTCAAACTGGTGTTGAATGCCCCCTAAAAAACTGTCTAAAATGCACAATTGTGTAACATTTTTCTTATCATGCAGAATTCTAGGAAACGTCAGTACACAACTTCGGATGTGGCTTTGAATTTATATTCATGATAGCTATATATTAGGCTACTTGATTACAGTGCACTTCAGTTTTTTCAGAAAACTGACCAAATGTTAGCTTTACTTCATGCTATTTTTTTTATGGTTTCCAAAAAAGAGTTTGTACTGAAGAGTAGCTAATGTTTAAGTATCAAAGTAAATCTGTGTGGGTGGAAAAAAAATAATTTTGGTTCATTTTACTTTTTTTTATTTAAATTTTGAATAAAGTAGTTAAGTGCATCTTTTTAAACAAAGGTTCTTGGAGCTACAAACATATTCCTGAATAAGTGTTATGAAGATCCAGGTTTAGAGAAAGGGTGAGTTTCCATTTCAGTCCTGGTTCTCTTGTCACTGTTTCCTGCTGCTGAAGGCTTAATGCCAGTTTAGTTCTATTGACAGTCACAGTTGATCCAGAGTGATTCATCATGGGTGTTGCTTGAATGACTGCTTGTAACCCTTGATCCTGGAGTGTCACAAAATGTAGGGTTTTAGAGAATTCATTTTAACTGGTACCCAGGTTAAGCACAGAGTGAGATGACTTACTGTTGCCCTAATAATCACGAACAGGAAAAGCAATGGTTGACTTAACAAATGTGTTTGAGCTATGTGAGGTATCCTCCAAACAAGGATGAGCATTACTTCACCTCTGGAAGACTATGATTAATTAACAGTACCATAAGCAAAGCCGCCCTTTTTCTTTTTGACAGTTAGAGCAGCTGTTGCTGCTATCATCCATTTCAATTATATTGGCATGTGATTATAAAAATGTATTTGTAATGGTAGCACTAGAAGTGTTTTGGTTTTTATGCAAGCTGATGGGTGTTGCTGTGCATGTGGACTGACAGTTGAAGTCTCGCTGTGAGGAGCTGAAGCTCGACTGGGGCTCTTTGTGCCTGGATACTCTGCTGAAGGAGAAGCAGTCGCTACGCAGACAGATCTTAGAGAAGCAGCGCCACTGTCTAGAGCTGCAGGTACCTCTCATTCTCATTATACACTGATGGCAGTTAGCTACTTATATTTCTGATCGTGGCTTTTTTTTGGCAATTAACCTACATAGGTAGATTGTTTCAGTATTGCCTATGTTGAAATTTTGGCTGTATTCACAAAAATATATGCTGGGCATTTTATTCATTTTTAGTCCCTGAATTTTAATTTCTACCAAGGCCCTCACTGTGAAAATGTGCCCAAGTACCTTTAAGTAAGTAGTTTTGTTTGTATTTCAGACAAACCACGATCAGCTTGGTTACAAGCATTACCATTTAGGTGACAATAAAGCAGTTAAATTTGTTCCATCCAACATTATGGAAAAGTTGTTGAAGTTGCATCCATTGTACATGCTCCAAGCAAGTGTGGAACAGTGTTCCCCTTATCCTAACAGGATTCATTACTCCTGCTGCTGCTTTATGAATGCTGTGGCAAAAACAGAAATAATCCAGTGAAGGCATCAAATACAGATAAATGTATTTCTTATTGTCACAGGGTTATTCTTAAAATTGAACTGAAAATATTTTATTGCATAGGGGAATTATATGAACGTTTAGTTTGCAAACAAACTAACGGTACAATACACATAATGCACAAAGCACAGGAGTGTGCAAACTGGTGGCAATAAAAGTCCTCTGAGTCCTACCCTTCGAATTAGCAGAAACTTAACCAGACCAAATTTTCCACAGCACTGCTCTGTGATTCTGGCCTCGGCAAATGAACAAGGTGTTAAAACAGCTCTAAAGTATTAATTTAATGAGTAGCACATGTACTGTGTTTAGCCCCAGCCTGCAGTAACAATGCCCTCTGGTGTCTGATATCAGATCAGCATAGTTGAGCTGCAGAAGAGCCAGCGGCAGCAGGAGCTGCTGCAGCTGAAGTCTTACAGCGCATGTGAAGACTTCACCTACCGCAAGAGCCTCCCCAGTTTGGAACCCCCACCTCTGCTGGACTCGGATATGCCCAAGCTGGGTTTGGGGGGCACAGGGGCCAATGGCCTCAGCCCGGAGCTCTCCATTAATGGCACCAGCTCCCCAGGCTTTGACAGGGGCCGTCCCAAAGAGTTGCTGCCGCGTTACCTGCCAGTGTCCCCTGACCAGGAAATTGTACCCGCGACCCCCGATGCCCGTCACCAGCACCTGGGTAACCCCTTGCCTGATTACACCCGATTCTCACCTGCCAAGATTGCCCTGCGCCGGCACCTCAACCAGGACCCCAACCCTCCCCCTTACCGTGGCTTTGGGGTCACAGTTAACAGGTCAGGCCCTTGATAGAGTTCAGGAAAAGTACAAGACAGCTTTGATATTGGTATAAAAAGCTGTTTTATCTGTCATAGAATAAAATGTTATCTGACTATAAAATTTATAAAGCAACTGAAGATATAATGTTTGTGCAGTCTATAAAAATGAGTAAGGGAATAGCAGTTATACCTGCAGCTTTGCTAACTCTGAGTTAGACAGGTACCAAAAAATGATTTGCTACAAGCAGAGAGAATGCCAAATGTTTGATTATAATATATTACTTGCAATGTTTCCAAAGACGTGATCATTGAGGCGTTACAACTGGACTTTAATTGGATTTAATTAATTTAATTCAACACATACTTGAACAGTTGAGATTACCATTATGACAGTCATCATAAATTTATTCTTTTTTTCTTTTTTTTTTTAAAAAAATTCAGTCAGTCAGTCTGTTTAGTCTTGTCTTTTGTGGTGTTACCTGCCAACAATAAATTTTGTAACCAGCAACAATTGGATAGTAATCTGTAAGCTACTTCCAAAGGCTGTGCTCATGCAAATATTGTCCTTGCTCTTTCTGAGAGTTGTTTCTTTCTGCAGGGGTGACATGGGAGCTGCAACCACACCTCCAGCAGGAAGTAAACAAAGCTGCCCTTCACCTGTTTCCCCAGATACGCAGCAGAACGCAGTACCTAAGGCTACTGAAAAGGTGTGCATTTGGCAGCTTAGCCTGCTGTTCTGTGTCAGCCACTGCATTTGTGAATTTATTGATTCAGCTCTAACAGTGAACATCTGTGGCATATGTTGCTCTCAGGCCTCCAAGGAGAAAAGTCCAGCAAGTTTAGGTGACACCATCACCAGCCTGCCTATTAGTATCCCTCTCAGTACTGTGCACCCCAGCAAACTCCCAGTTAGCATCCCACTGGCCAGTGTGGTGCTGCCCAGCCGTGTAGAGAGGCTGGTAAGTGCCTTTCAGAATGATTTACTGTGATTGTCTGTCATTCGTCAGTTTAGCAGTGCTTGCAGCTTTTTATCCACCGTTTTCTAGAGGAACACGCCAAGCCCAGTCCCTCAAGCTCGAGACCCGGCACTGTCGGAGAAGCTGAGTCAAAGCAATGGCAAACAGCCCCACACCCCTACCTCAGGCAGGCTGTTTAAAATCATTGCTCCCTTTCTTTTGGCTGTTTACATGTTTTAAAATTATGTGGGCTCATTACATGGAATGTGTAACTGGAAGAGTGGTACTTTATCTGTGCCTATCACCCTGCAGGGTTCTGCTCAGGCCTTGTGATGGTGAATGGTGGCTCCCACTCTAGCTCCATGGACCCAGACTCCACCTCCTCATCGCCAGCACAACATGGCTCACCTCCAGCTCTCACGACTGGCGGAGTGTTGCAGTATGCTGATGGTCCTCCACGGATCCTTCCTGAAGCTGGATTGAGCAAGCAAATGGAGTCAGACCCCGAGCTCCTTGACAGCGAGACCAAGCGTCGCATCTTCTTTTCCTCATCGTCCTCCTCATCGTCCTCCTCCTCAGTGGGTACAAGCTCCCGTCAACACATTGGCTCAAGCAAGTCATCCCAGCACCACCACAGCAGCCGACGGCACTCCCCGGGCTTGCACGAGAGCCGTAAGCGCGGTCGGAGGAAGCGAAGTTCTGCAGGAGCCCAAGCTGTTGGTGGCTCTCCCAAAAGGAGGTTCTTCCATGGGCTTGGCAGCAGCAATCATCCTTCTGGTTCCCCCCTCAATATCAATTCCATGGTGAGCCCAGGGAACCACACTAAATAACAGAGTCTTCAGATCTGTTCAATGATGATGTGGTGATTCCTGGTACCATGGTTTTAACTTCTTTGTTTGTGCAGGTGAGCAACATCAACCAGCCCTTGGAGATTGCAGCCATCTCATCCCCAGAGCAGTGTGTGCGTAGTCCTTGTGGCCTGGACTTGGACCAGCCTCCAGTGCTAAAACGGGAGCGTCCTCTGGAGCTGAATGGTTCCAGTCGTTTCTCCTCTGCACCCAGTTCTGATGATGAGGACATCGGATACCTGGCAGATTCCTCCAGCTCACGGTATGCATCAAATGCCTAAAACTAAGTGAACGTAGATGTTTGTGAGTCCTTTTTAATACTGAGAAGCCGTTTATGCAGAAATTCAAATGTGATCTGCTTTTTATATAAATCATAAAGGGTAGGTAGGCAGGTTAAGCAAATGGCACACGCAAATTGTAAGACGTCATATCTTTATCGATCACATTAAATGTTCAAGGTCAAGGATAGAAGCAGTATGTAAACCTTGGGATGCATCATGTACGGTTCCTTGCCTTACGAACGAATCTCACTACATTGGTTAATGCTCTTCACAACACAAGATAACATACACAACATAAGAAAAGCTGCTGAAACTCCTAAAATTGTACGGGTCTAATAAAACATTTCTAAAGACATGGATCTCCATGAGGCCCCAGTCAGGATAGTGTACAGTACTATTGCTAGGAGAAGGAATTGTGTGTGTGACCCTTCACATGCAAGTTGTGTACAGTGACAGAGAGCAATTGCCAAGAACATTTGTCTCATCCCATGGGCAGCAGAAATGCCAGAGCCACAGTGTCAAGGTTGGTGGGGGCAGTGAAGAACAATCCACAGAATGAAGAACAAACCAGAGAATGCGCACCCTCCTGGGGGTGGCCCAGAGTGCGTGGTCCAAGCAAACGAGAGATGTGCGAACAGCAGGAACTGTTACATTAATAATAAAGCCAGGGTGCACTATAATAAATAAATTATAAATTATATTATAAATGAGTGTGCACTATAAATATGAGCATTATGGCAAACAGTGCTAAGTGGGACAGCATTAAGTCAGTTATTACTGTATTGTGTGTGGAAAAATTATTACAACAGTATTTATGTGTATCTTGAGGGGACAGGTTTATCTGTTAGATATGTAGAGTTGCTCAATTTTTTTTGCACAAATACTTTGTTAGAATCGAGAGGAAGATCGCCACCATTTCCTTGGAAAGCAGAGATGGTCCAGTTAAAGTGGGAGAAAATGGTAGGAGTGAGTTTACACCTGTAATGGTGAATTTTTAATTTTGTGTGTTGGGGGGGTTCACCTTAACTTGTATTATGGTTTTATGAATGTTTAAGGCTTTGTCTTCTTAGCAATCTGTCCATTTTGGTAAATAACAAAAAATATTGTTTAATGTAACTCAGACTTTTGAGTGTTCTGGTGTGAGATGATGGCATATTGGTATTTTACTTTTAGGTGGTGGAATGGTGCGAAAGTCAGTTGGCAGCAGCATGAGCAGTGTTGGCAGTGATGCACAGTCGTCAGCGTTGTCTTCTGCATCATCTTCCAGCAAGTGGAAGTCTACATTTTCCCCAATATCAGAGCCTAAGCAACCCCCACCCGACTTCCGACAGGGAGGTTCCCCATTTGGAGTTGGGGGGACCCGGGGGTGTGGGGGGGGTACCGACTCAGATTCTGACCACAAGCAGCAGCAGCGGAGGGGGGATGGGGGGGGCTCAGATTCCGTATGCGGTCAAGCCCACCCTACGGGATCCTCTTACCTGAACCATAACCCTTTCCTGGCCCAGGAGCCAGTTGGCCGTCCTGGGGCAGAGAGGCAGGCAAAACAGAAGCCCCGGGAGTGGGAGATGAAGACTGGTAGCACCCTGGGCAGCCAGAACCTCTTTATCTCAGCTGCTGCCACTAGCAGCATCCTGAACAGCAAGTCAAGCACCCCTACAGGTGCATCCTCCTCCCCCAGCTCTTCTGTGGGACAGTACCTGGGGTCACAGTTTCCTTTGGGCGGGCCTTCAGTGCTGCAGTCGATGTTTGGGGCCCAGACAACCTCTCCAGCTGGCCCTGGGGCTCCTCGACTTGTGAATGGGCACACATCACTGGGAACCTTCTCAAACACAGGTCTGGCAGGGGGCGCTGCAGGAGGTGAGTCTCAACTGCCAATATTATCTTCTCTTTGTTTACACACCACCTTAATTGTTCTTATTTGGTGGTGTTTGGGTTGAGGTTCTTCATATGGATTGAAAGTTTAGAAATTGTTGGGTGAAAGTGAGAGGTTAAATAGTAAAGTGGTAAGATGTGGTATAAGAAGCCCCCAGCTGGGTTGAGGTAAGTAGTAATCCAGAGTTTGCCTGGCTTTGCTCGTACTGCTTGCTTCCAGTTTGGCTGGTTGCTTACAAGCACAGCTGCATACCCAGAGAAAATGGCACATCTTAAAAATTCACATCTCTTCTGGTTTTAATCCCACAAACTTAACTTGCACGGTCAAATGGCATGTGGACTAACAAGCTGAAGTCCTGCTTTGAGGAAACATAAACCTTTTCTTTTTTGTAACTTTCTCACAGAATTTAATAGTTATGATCCATTCAAATATGTTTTCAGGACATGTGCATCATAACAGATGTGTTTAAAAAAAAAAAAAAAAAAGTGTCACTTTCTTTGGGTGTTGTGTTTAATTTGTAATTTTATTTGAATGCATACATGTTTCACTGTGAATACCAAGTCCTTATCAATTATTTAACATATGCCACCATGAAATAAAAAAATTACATATATTTAGTAAAATTAGAACTGTACAATACTTCAGTATGAACTCTTCAGCATTCAGCTCAAGTCCAGCCTTGTAGAGTGCACTCAAGCTTTCTGGTTTCAGGTAGATTATGGATAGCTGGTATGTGAACAACTGACCATTTTGATGTCCTCTATTGATGTTTCAGAAATGAGCAGTTTTTTAAAAAAAAAATGTTGCTCCTTTTTCCATTTTGATCTACTGTATCTGTGCCTTTATAGCAAGAGTGATATCATTGGATACTAAAGTCTATGATCTTTTGTTTTTATTAGTTTGAAATTTTCCACTTGGAGTTGGCTCCCAAGGAGCTTTCCTGAGACAGCATCTTATTGATCAAAGATAAACACTGGCTGGTCACTTTATTAGGAAGACCATTCTAATGTATGGTAGTGACCCCTTTGCTCTCAGAACGGCCTGAATTATTCAATGCATGGGTTCAACAAGGTCTTGGAAACATTCCTTAACATTTCTGGTCCATGTTCACACAATGGCATCACATAATTAGTGTAGCTTTGTCAGCTGCACATTCATGCTGCCAGTCTGTCCTTGTACCACCTCCCAGAGGTACTCTGTTGGATTCAGGTGTGGTGACTGGAGAGGCTATTGAAGTTCATTGAACTCATTGTCATGTTCATGCTGTGGGATGACTTGTGCTGTGTGACATGGTGCATTATCATGCTGGAAAGAGCCATTAGGAAATGGGTACATTTTGGACAAAAAAGGTAGCACATGGTCAACAGCAATACTGGCATTCAAACAATGCTCAGTTATAGGGAGGCCCAAGAAAACTTTTCCCCACCATTACACCAGCACCACCAGCCTGAACTGTTGACACAAGGCAGTTGAGTCCATGACTTAATACTGTTCAGTCCAAGTTTTGACCCCTCATCGGTGGGTTTATGCCTTGTTTTGCGCTGCTGCCACATGATAGACTGACTAGATAATTGTCTGAAGGAGCAAGTGTTCCTAATAAAGTGGCCAGAGTATGTATACCATATGCATTGTTATGAAGTTATCAACCACATGGTTGAAGTATTAGTACAGTCTGCTATCCTCAAATTTGCTCTTTATGAATGCAGTTACAGCCTTGTGTTCCCAGTAATAATTGGGTGACACTGCTAATGTGATGTCAGTGATCAGCATGTTGGCTGTTTCAGAAAATTTTTGATTGGCCATCAGAGAATAGCTTAGTTTTCTGTTGCACTGAGGCTGATATTCACTGAAGCTGCTCCACATCACTGTTTATAAAAGTGTCTGCTTGCTTTCCATGTGCTTGTCTGTATGGCTTGCTGCTGTGCACTGGCTGAGCCCCTGGTTCTCTCTCCCTTCTTTTTTTTTCTTTCTCTCCCTCCCCTCCACCCGTTCATGCTCTGTATCTGCAGGTATTTTTCACCACGTGGTGCCTTCAGTCTCCTCACGGCAGTTTGGGGCCGCCATGCCGGCCTCTGGGGGACACAGCTCTCTGCTCAGTCTCTCCTCCTCCCCCTCCTCCTCCTCCCCCTCCTCCTCCTCCTCCCCTTCCCAGCTGCAGCCTCAGCAACAGCAGTACAGTAGCCCCCAGCCAGGTTCAACCTTCCTGGCCTCTGTGTCCCCATTGCTCCCAGTATCACAATCTCCCCACAACCGTACACACACTGTGCTACGCACGCCACCACCTCCCACCCTTTCCCTGCCTCCACCCCCTCCTCTGCTCAATGCCTCATCCCCACCTGAGCCTGCTACCTCTCAGTCAGAGAGTTGCCTACCCTCCCGGCCACCTCTCATTCCCCTTCAGCACCCCAGAACGCCTGCCTCCCTTTCCATAGCCACCTCATCCTCAGCATCTGCGTCTCCCTCTGCTTCTGCTTCCTCCGTGCTCCCCTCTGCCATCTCCTCCTCCCGTACTTCCTTCACGGTGCACCACACCCCCTCTGCACCCAACTCCTCAGTGCCCCCAGCCCTGTCGCACAGCCGCATTGTTGGAAGCGGGGGGGGCATGTGGCGAGCACTGGGTATGCAGACCTCCTACACAGCTTCACAGGTCCCCGGGCCTCGGCCCAGATAGGACCCAGGGGAGGGGAAGGGAAAGAGGGAGGGGGCTTTCGGGTCATGTGGGAAGGGGGGGAGACTGGTGGGGAAGCCCTGCTTCCCAGGCTGCTATTCTGTCTGACAAAAGGTGAGTGTGACTGTATAGATGTGCAGTGTTTCACATTTTGAAGAGATGTGCTGTTACTAGTTTTCTCCTTTGTTTTTCTCCTTACATTCTATTACACTTTCATGGTGTCATTTTCCCACAACAGGCAATTGAAGCTATCTACCTCAACCCAATGTAACCTATGCAATGGACTGGTGCGGACCAAGGGGCTCTCCTTGATGACTGGTGCTGATGGGCTCACCAGCCCCTTCCCCCCCAGCATGGTTACACAGACTCAACACCTATCACCACAGCACTGAACCCTGCGCAGAGCGGATGCAGTGAAGGCACATGTATGTGTGCGTGCATCCGCATTCACTTGTGTAGCTGTGTGTATAAACGAGGGGCAGTCAGAGTCACCCTGGAGGGACTAGGGGATCAAATTAGAGACAAAGCAAAGTTGACATACATGGCATATATCGACACTGTTTCATGTAATTGAAAAGATTCCACAATTTTTACCGAGCATCAGAGCAAATGGGGTCCACGTCTGTGGATCCAGTTTGTTCAAGTTACTAGCAAAATGTAGTGCTGCATTTCTGTTCCAGGTTATAGGTTCTCAGGTTGTGGAGCAAGATTCAGCCTTGAACTACTGAGTTTTTGTTTGGGAAATTTGGTAGTCAACTTGCAGTTGATTTTTGTTTACATTTGGGTAGGGGAGGAAGATTAACCCTAAACCCCCCCCCCCCCCCAAGTTGTCAGTGTTGGTGTCAGATTGCCAAGCTGATATCAGCACTTGCAATAGACTTAATATTGCAGTATCAGTGTAAAGTCTAGTCAGAATAATTTCCTGCCCTCAGTTAAATGATGTTTAGTACACAAGTGTCAGTCACCCAGCAGTCATAAGTTGGTAAGTTTTTAAGGTTAAAATAGATGAAGGATTTTGCAGTTTGGAATTGGTCTTCCTACTGTAATTATGAACCTCCTGTTGAACTTCCCAAAATACACCATTGTGGAAGACTTCACAAAGTCAATTTAGCAGTGCTCCACACATCAGCTGAGTGCAAACGCTACACTGAGATGGGTGTGTCAGTTTAGGTGTGTATCTGTCATACCTTCTGCCTTGGAGCCAGGACAGCACGACAGCTGATTTTTTGAGTTAGACATGGTCCTCTGTAACTTCCTCCCCATTTAAAGGTGCGAGCATGTTATTTTTGGCCGCACTCAACAAGTCCTCTGCAACAGCATCATGGCCTTAACAAGTGGTGTTTTGTCACCATTCCATTATAAAGCAGTTGGGAAAAGTACATAATTATGTGACATATTTAAAACATTTTATAGAGGAACAGAAGAGAGTGCAGACAGTCAGTCTCCTAATCAGTGCTATATGTACTAAATTTGACACTGGATAAATACATACTTGTTTAGTTGACAAGATATTCTTGGTGGGGAACCAGTGCAGTCAGCAGTTTTTTTGTTTTTTTTTTTTTTTTTAACATTTATTTATTTTTTGTTTGTTATTTTTTGTATGTTAATCATACTAGTTGAAGTCAATTGCAGTGATTTACTTTATCTGCAAATGACTAATAAAATAATTGCTATATTACACTTGGTTTTAAAGGTGTTTGTCTTTTTGGTACTGCTGGCTGGACTGTTGTAAGCTCTCCATCTCTCTCTCTCACACACACACACACACACACACACACACACACACACACACACCAAAATACACATGTTGAAATATGGCTAGACTGGCTGCAGTAGGTGAATGGGATGCATGTAGTGCACAGGTGTGTAGACCCACTGCAGGGCAGAGGGGTGAGTGTGAGCACTAACCACACCGGTAGAGTCCACCTGGTCCACTCAGTCATTTTTATTACTTTATTAGCAATTGCCAGTTTTAATTCTTTGCTGTTGTAGTTTTACTTTACAACTGTAATATTTTCCTTACGAATGTCAGTAGTTTTAACTTTTTAGGCTTACTGCCAAATGGATGTCTCTTATTCATTGTCATCTGATCACACATCTTACTCCAAGCCCAGAAGACCACAGTTTTGAGGGGCGATGCTCATTTGGTTAATTTCCTACACAATCTGTGTAAATGCACATAGATTTAAAGTGTCTTAGTAACCTAATGCTGTTAGGAGTGTTTGCTTTATAAAGCCTTTACATGTCATTTTTCTAATTGAGAGATTTAAGCTGTTTTGTTGGTGTGAATGAAACGTCAATGGATTCAGTAGTGCAAAGGATGAATATAAGCATAAGTTTAATTTTGTAAATTTGTGCGTTTTCTATCCGAACCGGTTAGAATATAGATTCTGGTTAAAGTTTGTTGGCATTAGCTTCTCATCAAACTCACTAACAACTTAGCCTAGCTTTCTGCAGCCAGTTTAACCAGCAAACGCCAACAAAGAAATGTTCTCACACTGGGAGAGGAGGGGAAAAAAACATTGAAACTACTGGGGACTTTCTCACTCATCTTGAATATTATTTTGTAACTTTTGTAGAGAAGTATTGTACTGTGAATGGGAGCCACTCTCCATAGACTGTATAATTGTTTGTAATTTAGACTGCTCTATTTATCCTGTCTTTTTTTTTTCCCCATGGTGATGAAGTTATTGTTATTGGGGTTATTTAATTTCTCCTGTAATGTTAGTGAAATGTTGTAGGTCTTAGTGCGTATACGTGGTGCTCAGTCTGAAGGTAAAATGGTGCTACAATATTGTATGACTCCGGACTGTGCCTATTGCTATGACAACATTGAAAACATCAACAGCAATTCTCGATTCTTGGTGCTTCTTGTACACAGGGATGTTCTATGCCGTATGTGGCAGTCCTTAGTTTGTGTTATTTAAAACGTATTTGAAAATGATCTGTTTTTCTGAAAATATAGTGTACAAACACACGGCACATTTCAGTAAGCCATCTGAAGTCTGGCACAGATATCAAAACGCATGAAGTTTTCACTAGGTGTGTTTTTATATAAGCGATTTTGTACTCTGAAAATTTGCATCGTGTTCATGTCAGGACAATTGGTAAATCCACATGACGAGACATGCTTTGTCAAATGCGTTTGTATCCTATTTAAAAACACAAAAGGCTCTTTATTTTTAAACTAGTGGCTTAAGGTTTGGGTAGCTAGACATGAGCTTAAATTTGGTGCGTTTTCTTTGATGCTGTGCACATGGGCATTGTGACCCACGAACTGAGGTGTGTGAAGCGCCCACTGGCCGTGGCACGCACTTCCCACCTTAGCACGCTCACACGCTCGTGATTCCAGTGAAACGATGGCATTGCAAACACACTAACTGTCCCACATCTCCTCTTGTGCAAAGTTTCATGCTAGTGCTAATGCACCCATCAGGGCTTGTGCGGATCGTTGACAAGTTTTGTTTGGAATATGGAGGGCTTTTTAGCTTTAAAAAGAGAATTATGGGTGTGCGTGAACATTTTTAAACAGTGCCGTCCCTTGTAATTGTGAAATGGTGCTTTTTCAATAATGGACATGATACGAAAAAAATGTGGTGCATATTATACCAAATCTCAGCTTTTTAAGACCTTACACTGGCTGCCTATCCCAGGGCTGTATCTTAACTGCCCCTGTGGTCGACCGGCAAGGGCAGAAGTGCTCGTGTTTCTGTGGGATTGGGAAGCATGTTTTCCTTGGGCAGGGGGTCAGCGAACAACTTCACTAACAGGAACTGATTGTGTGTGATTTCATTTGTTTTCAAGTATGTTCAGGTGTGTGTTTACTTTGCAACTACGTCCTCAAGGAGAAGTGAAGCTCACGTTAAGCTTTGACACAATGCTATTCAAAAGGCACCAGGATTAGTGTAATTAGGGTTGTGCATTGACTTTGTTCTAGTGAAGTGAGGACTGCAGTTTGTCAAATAGGATATGACCAGAAAAGCTAGTCCTTTGTTACCAGCACTGAGGTCTCTTCGAATTGTTATTGTTGTTATGGTTTCAACATAGTGTTTGATATAAATGCAATTGTTATTGATGTTTTTATGACTAAAGATCCAGATCAACTTTAATATCCCTTAATAGTATGGTGCTCTCCTACACTTTAAATGAGGAAAATGCAGCTATGAATTAATACATACTTTTTTATTTGCAAAATGAGTGGAGGTGTTGTTAATAAACTTCTTCACCTGTTTGCTCTTTTACTCTGTGTTCTTCTGTATGTTCATTTGGGATGCCTGTGTGAGCGGGGGAGAACCAGGGGGATGCTGGGCTTTAGCTTCCTCAGGTAACTGAAGGAATGCTAGCATGGTGAGCAGAACTCCTGCAGGCTCAAGGAGAAAAATCCACTCCTCTTAGTTCTGAGGAGAAGACGGCAAACAGTTGTTGCGTATTTGCAGCAGCGCTTTAAAGGAAGGTACATATAACCACTTTGAATATCCCGTTAGTCCAACTTTTTATGTTTTTACAGTTATACTCTAATGAGTAAAGTGCACTTTGATAAAAAGCTATTTTGAGACTTAATGAAAATTAAAATTTGAAATATCATTTTGGCAAATTTTTTTTCTCAGGAAACACTAGATGTGTTTTGATTGAACGTAACACGAGGAACCTTGTACCTTGTTGGTATGCAGAAGCAGACTCAGCCAACTGACACCCACTGTGAAAGCCAGGCTTCTCAGGTCGACCAGTTTTTCTTCCTTAGCCCAGAACAGCTGCGGTAGCGTCGAGGCCCACCTGCCTTAATGAGATCCAGTGTCGGTTACCACCGCTCTTACTCGCATCTGCGATTCACGTCAGGCACGTTTGGTGTGTGAAAGCTCATCCCTTTACTGTCTTGAGGGTGTTTACAGACACCAGCAAATAAGGCTGTTCATATTTAATATGCGGATTTTTACTCTTTTGGTGTCAGAACAAACATACTCCTGGCATTTCTTCTGTGTTCTTTCTGTAGTTTGTCATGCCTCAGGTTAATGTCACCTTCCTGTTGCTACTATTTCCCAAACTTCAGTGAAGTTAGACATGTCCCTGTGCCCCCCCTGCACACACAGCCATCTCCTCGCTAAATACTCTTAAAAATCTCTGCGCTGCGTTTTATTTGTAATCCCACCCCTCCGTCCCATTTGAGGGGATTGTATTTTTGACTGAATATAGCATATAAATTTCTCTTTGTAAACATTGTGATATTTGAAATGTAAAAAAAAATACGGCAAATTATGCTTTCCAGAGTACCCTGCTTTTCCTTGGAGTATCATGCTGTTTGTTTTTGGTGCTTTTTCTTTACTGAGAGAATTAACATGACAAAAAATAATGCTTTGGATTTTCTCAGCTTTCTATTATAATTAATAAAATGTTTCATATTTAAAAAAAAATCAGTTTTTTTTGCCCCCCAGCACCACCACCACATGGGTGTTTTGAGAACTTCTCTGTCGAGTTGTTTCTTTGTCCTAAAGAAGGAATGATTGTGTTGGAAATACTATGGCATGAAAAAGTGGTTTCTTTGTATAGCTTGTTTCTCACTTTTGTAATTTTAGCAGTTTTTCCCTCACCAAGTTCTTGAAAGGTATGCAGAATATTCCTAGTGAACAGTAAGTGGTTAAATGAACACCAAAAAAGTTGCCCCCATACCCTAAAGGTAAACAGCCTGGTTTGCAATAAAACGAATTACAGTAAATTAACTCTTATTAATATTTTAATATTTATACTTAAAAGTCCAGACATATTTGACTGGAATATTTTGTTTTTTGGGTCAATTTGCAAAATGGTTCCTAAAAGTGGTTCTTGTGTTTTTATGAATTGGTTCAACTTGTATGTATTTTTAAATATTACCATTTTTGAGATGAATTATCTTTTTCTAAAATCAACATCAAATTAAAAAAAGTCCTCCCCCTTGTTGAGACATGGAATGAACCTTGGCTTTATCTTTTGGCAGCCACTGATTATACCCAAAACAACTGAGACCTTGAAAGTGCAGCTGTGGGATTTCCAAATTCAGACAAAAGTATGAACTACATTTCAAAAGGAGGCCTCAAAAGGATCATTTATTAACACATCAAATGTAGTGACATTCAGTACAAAGCTATTAAAATCAAATGAAACATTGAAGCCAACTGTGCGCCTGTGACGGGGTATAAACGTGACAGCAGCCCAGCAAGTAAGCAATGTTTATTAAAGTACTGTTAAACGATGGTTTAATAAAGCTCAACACACAAATACTTTGAGACAGAGAGGGGGGAGAGTGGAATATTGGCAATGAGGATACCAGTGAAATAAATTTTATAGAATATAACAATATATAAAATTTTTAAAAAGTCAAACTTGATCCATAAGAACAGCTGCTTTGCACTCAAAGGCCTTGTTCAGATCTCGTCTCCTGCTGCAGCTCCCTTGACTGAAGTTCTTGCCCTGAATCACTCCTGTAAAAATTCCCCAGTTGTATGAATGGATAAATGATCATAAGCAGCTTAATGCAGTAAGTCACTAAAAGAAAAGCAGCAGGTAAATGGGAAGAACTGTTTCTGCAGTTATAAATTGTCTTATACTCAGTTGTCTGTGGAAGGTTACTGGGTTCATGTTGACAATATCACTTGACAGGGTTCTGCTAGTAAATACATGTTCAACTATCATCCTTAGTTCTGCTGTAAAAGCTGTTCTGCCAGATGGTTCTTTTTCCACACATAAAGGTACAGAGTTCAGTTGGACCATGTAAATGATTAAGAGAAAATGATGTTGCTCCTCCCTTGGCCTTTAGTTCCCCCCCCAAGGAAGTTCTCCGAAAGCTCTTTATGGCCAATACCCACAATCCTTTTCAACTGAAACGCAGGTAAGAACAAACACACTAATGTGTATGCTATGCTCCATGAGATTGAAAAGCAGTGCTTAGTATATAAAAACTGCGGGAGTTTGACATTAAATACAGCTCACTCTGTATGTAGAAATCAGTGTAGCCTGAAACATCTTGTTTTCATCTGTTCCTTTTTCTCAAGCCCAGCTGTTGAACTGCTGCAATACTGTGTACAGTGGAGGTTTTATATCTTTGCAGAGGTGTCTTGCCAGAGAAGATCGCTCTCTTCCCTTCCTTCAAGCTGACCCAACATATCCACCATTTTCAACCATCCTGTTTTTTACTCATGGATCTAAAGGTTCCAGAGGTTCCAAGCTTACTAAGGTTGTGTTCCTACTGTTCCTGATGTAGCTGAGCCCTTAGTGCAAAGTTTGTACATTAAACCACTTGATTGTATTGACGTTTCCAGAGGAAGTACAGGAATGGACTGAACTCTTGGTTACTGCAGCACAAGGGGATTGGAACCAGAGATTCAAATCATGAGGCACCCCCACTATGTTGCCTGCTGTCCACCCCCATTGCGTGCCTCTGGACAGGTCTAAATCTCACTCATTGATAGTACTGTACATCATCTGGTTTGTGCAGTTTTTCTTCCACTTTTGGTTTTTTTTTCCAGGTAAAGTTCAGTGGTTCAGAGCCCAGCTGCTACTGACAATTCATTGTGGTTTTCCTTGATTTTGGAAATTCAAGAGTGCAAAAGAAGATCCAGTTTTTTTCACACTTCATTTATCTGTGTAAAACTGGGATGTTTCTTGAACTGTTTTTTCCCTTGTTTTTTGCACTATGTGGCTGAGATCCAATGATGACCCTGATTACGTTTTGAGGAGGAACTGTCAGTACTTTGTGCCTTACTTCACCTTATTTGTCCTTTCCTTGAAACACATTCTGATTTCCATTAGAAGCTGTATGAAGATGAAGGAAGTGTTACTATCATACTTTCAAAACTGTGTATGTCGTCATTTATTCCGAGACTCCGGGCACTGCAGTACAGGGGTAGAATAAATAACAAGCATCTGTTAGACTTTGTGCGACCGCTCTGGTGGGATGTGCCGGCTCCTTCAGCGTGTCTGGACCCAGCAGCCGGCCTGCAGGTGCACGCTGTGGCACAGAGCTCCCTTGTTTGCCTGTGTCTTGGTCTCCCATCCTTATCTCTGCAGTCGGCGCCATTAGTGGCAGTCAGCAGTCCTCCCTCGTGGACGTCCCATGTTTGCAGCCCATCTGCAGACTGAGCCCTTGTTGGAGGTAAAAGTGGGGGAAAAAAAGCTGTTAGTTCTTCAAGGCCAGACACGGTGGGACAGCTCCTTTAGGGCTAGAAGGGAACGCTATAAAACTCGTCTGTCTCCAATGACCCAGCTAAACAGGAGCTTCCCACAAATGTGGCAGCAAGCTAAGGAAGACATGTGGCTGAGGAATATGCTTGGAGTGATGCTGCTCATGACCTGTGTGCTGGCCACTCTCTTGCAGAGGAACCCTGAGGGAGACCAGGTTCATCCAGGTCAGTGACACCCCCCTCCTCCCCACATCTTCAGTATCTCACGCAACTGGACTTTTAGACTGTATAGGAAAATTAGCCTATAAATTCCCTTTACAAGAAGGTGCACTTTATACCAGGTCTTGGTTGTGATGCTGTAGATATAAAGTGAGTACACTAGGGAAGGGAAGAAAAGGAGTTTTATTCTTTGAATTTATCACTTTAGCTCTAAAGGTTGTTTAAATTATGATTACTTCTTCTGAAAATAACCGTATATTCATTTTAAGGAGTTAATCTTTACATTAGCTATAAATGCAGAAGTAAATATTTCAATTTAAGTTCATCTGGAAGTGTTTTAACAAAGGAAAGAATATTTATAAAGTGATCATCACTGATACTGCTCACTGGCTCAATACTGTGCTGTTGGAAACAATACCTGCATCTACCACAATGTTGCTGTGACCTCATGCTGCTCATGAATGTAAAAAAATATTTGCCGCAGTATTGCTGTGCAAATTACGTGCGACCAGTTGAGGTGCCATTTAAATTAAATATTTTATAATGAATGTTTTAGTAACCCAGCCTCCCAAAGGTGGGGTCAAGACAAAATTCTCAGACTTGAGATGGTAACATCTCAATGTGTTCGATGTTCAAAACGTCAGAGTTGCTGTGCTTGTCAAAAGAAATTGGAGAAATTGGCTGTAATGAGTTGCTACTGTACAGCAGGTCAGGCAGACAGAGGTGCGGGCAGAAAGTGGGAGGAAGATGGCGAAGAAGAGCCTTTGTCTAATGTCCTGCCGAAGCCCCTAGAGAGCAGCCCGCTGCCCCCAGAATCGGTTCATATCCCTGTGCCAGAACAACACTTACGCAATATGCTGCTCTGGGGAGTGAAGGAAGAAAACACAGCCGTTATGAAGAAGCTCCACAGCAAGCTTAAGGAAGCTGCAAGAAGTGGCGTGGAACTCGACTCCAAGGACAAGGAGCAGTTTGGAGTTTGTTCTGATCTGGATCGGAAACCAAGTGGCCAAATCGCAACCCTTTTTGCATTGGCTCAAAGATTTGCACGGGATGAAGAGCAACTCTTCATTTTACACCCCACTAAAGGTGATTATTTTTTTATTTTTTTTCTTTCTCCCCCCCTCCAGAATTTTGTCCAACTATTGCAATTGGGGAAGTTTTGTTGTAGACATGCACATTTTTCCATCTTGGTCCTCAGATGCGCACGTCTACAGCAAAACTACGATGGTGATGATGATCAGTCTGTGAGAATTATACTTGGAGACCTGTCGTTTTTTTTTTTTTTGGTCTGTCTTGTAGAGCTGTGGGATGTCGATGGAGAGGTGAACAGGGCCGCGGTCATCCTCCACTTTCACCTGCCACACTCCCTGCGGTCCATATGCCACAGGTTGACCACTATGCTGCTGCTCTTTGTACAAAGCTCCATCAGTGAGGGAGTTCTCAGTGTGTCCTTTGCAAGCCATTCCCTCCAGCCACATCAACAGGTCAGCCTCAAGCGTGGCTCTACACATGCCACCCTTGCTGGGTTGCACTTACACTTGGACTCACCTCTGCTGCAGCCCAGGGGGCCTAAAATTTACTTGAATAAACAGATAAATTTTATGCAGTATTTTAAATTTTTTTTATTTTTCTAGTATTTGTTCCTTTTTAATCATCCCCAACTTGGCGAGGCTCCCTTCATGTTAAGTTGACAAATTACGTTCGAGCTAGAAACTCTCATTTGGTATTTTCTAATGAATGGAGCATTTTAATTTGTTATATGTCTGTTGGGATTAGTTTTGCATGTTGATTACTTTAAGTTTCTGTCCAATGGGGGGCTACGAGTGGTGATAGCGGAGGCCTGGTGGCAGCTGTAAAATTTTTGTTGGAGGGGAACTAATTGATGTGCACTGATTTAATATATAAATGAACTGAATAACTCATTTAGATGCACTTTGCTCACTGTTGTTGTCATCTGACTGTTTATTCTACTATAAGGAAATACAGCCTGTTACAGTATGACAATCACTGCCTGGTAGATAATGAATTTCACAGAAATGTATAATAAATACTTGTGTTGGACTGTGTGTGTGTGTTGGGAAATAGCTAAAACCAGAAAAATCTGCACACATTTGCTTATAGTAAGTTTTTGGCAGAACTGCTAGTTATCAACTGGTTCCCACCTTCAAAAGTATTATACATTTATAAGATATCAGCCTTTTGTAGCTCACTGCATTCTACACACACACACACACACACACACACACACACACACACACACACACACAATGTATGGTTCATATACAGGGCTTTTATTTGCTTTTTTAATTTTGATGTTACATAATCTGTCTGCCAAGGTTCATTTCTGTTATTGTGTAGTGCTGCAGTTGTTTAGAATAGTTTTAAACTTTGAGGTTACATATGCACTTTCTGCCCAGGGACCAGTTTTTCTTATGTTGTGGTCACTATTCATCTACTGCAAATGTATGTAAATATATACATACTGTTAAGTATGTTAAGTATACTGTTAAGTATACATACTGTTATTTTACACAGCACTGGTTTTCGAGGTTGGAGCAGCTGTAGTTTCAGACCGTGGTGCAGTTAGGGCTAAAATATTGACTCAAGACCAGGGTTCCAGCTTCTGCATCCATGCAACTTACACATGTGTTGCAATTTTGCAGTTGCAGGAAGTTTTCTCGTTATAGGTTACTACTGTACTGTTTTGCTGTCTTTCAGCTTACCTCTGCCTCCTTCTTCTTAGACAGCTTGCCTTTCAGCAGGAACTCAGTTTATCATTCTGTCTGGAGGAACAGTAGCATGCAGCACCCGGCATCAACTGGCGTGGGAGATTACAGTGGAGACAACACATGGAAACAAAGGTGAGGTGTGAAGAAAATGTTTCCGGTCGTGTCTTTGCAGAGGGCCCTGCTTGTGCGTGTCCATGTTTGTGTGTAACGGTAATGTTCGACCCCCTCCAGAACCCAAACAACCCCCCGCTGAGGTACAGCAGCTGCTGAGAGGAGACGAGCCAGGAGATGACGCTCTGAGCCCTCTGCTCCTCCTCCTAGCAGACAGGAAGGTGGAGCAGAAATCAGACAGCACTGAGCCATCTGAGCATACGTGCGTCTATGATGACATCTCATCCAGGAATGTTTAAATGTCATCTTAGTTATGGTTAATAATGTTTAATATTGTCATTTCAGTACTTAACTGGTGTGTTCATCCAAAGCAGCAAACCAACCCTGGATGCTTTCCTGGAAAGGTTCAGGATTATGAGTTTACTTAAGGGTGCCATCTGTCCTCCTACGATGCTCACAATGTGGGCTGTTTTCCTGCAGAGCCTCATGGGAGCTCAGCCCTACAGCAGCCCTCCTGCCTTCAGAAACCTTCCTTTTCCTCTGTGAGCTGCAGATTTTCCTCAACGAAGCCCTGTCACAAACACAGCTGGAGCCTGTCGCTGCTCCGGCGCCGTCTGTGTCACTAGGATCCCTGACGTCCCTGCCCTCCATGAGTTTGGGATCTTCCTCCACTGAGGCCCTCCTCCTGGGCCTGCTTAACTCCTCCGCCCCCACCTTATTCTCCTTCCCCAGCAGCACTGCCGAACTCCAGGCCCACCGGGTGCAGCTGGCTCTGGAGCCTCACTTGCTGTCGGTGTTGAAGCTGCGACTGGAGGAGGCCTTGGGCCAGATCCACAGAGAAGAGGCAGGAGGGCGTGGGGTGAAGGACCGGCTCCTCAGGCTGCAGGAGCTAAGTGCGCTGCCAGTGGAGGATGACAAGATGCCAGCCGGTGAGACAGGTCATTGTGGGAAGGTGGGGCTGCAGTCCAGCCAGGACTCAGTTATTAAGAAAATATGAAACCATCATTCTGTGCCCACTACAACTTTTTAAACCATAGCCACAAATGCAGTGCCAATTATGTAATATGGAGTAACCAGCATAGCAGTTCAAACAAAAATAGATGCTTTTGAAGAATTTTTACTACAGTCTGTGACAGGGTTGTTTATAGTTCTAGAGGGTTTTTGCACCCAGTTGAGCCCTGAGCCACAGTTCAATTTGCTGTCATCGTTAGATCCGGTTAACCTTGTTTCTGAGCTCTTAAAGGTGTAAGTGCAACCAGAAAGGTTGGTGGATCTGGTGATCGAGACCTAAAGTTGAATAGTTGTTTCTGGTGCAGGTTTGGTGGATGCTGGAGGAAGGCAATATCATGCTGTGCTGCTGCTCAAGGCCCTGCAGACCGTGCTTCAGGGCTGGGAGGCGGAGAGGGGGCAGCGGGCAACTCGTGGAGGTCAAGAGGGCCAGGGTAGCGGGGGCAAGTGCCGGCTACACCCTCTCACTGTGTCCATGGATAAACACCTGCTAAGCCCCACTATGGCAACCATCAACAATTGCCAGGGCTCGTGTAGCGACCTGCCGCTGGAGAAGATCACCAATCACGCAATGATGCTGAACATCCACCGGAGCAGCGGGCTACCACTCGAGCGCAGCCCTTGCTGCGTGCCTGTGGTGTATGAGGAGCTGTGCGTGGCCGTGCTCAACAGCGAAGGTACTGAAATACAGTACAAACCCGACATGGTGGCCAAGGAGTGTGGCTGCCGTTGACTCCCAGAAACCCACAATTCATAAACACGCACCACAATTGTGGTCGTATCCAGACGGCTTTCGTCTCAGCCTGTGTACAGTATGTTGTTATGCATTTCTCCACGAGTTCAGTAACTACGGCTGTCGCGCAAAGATTTCACTAGAAGATTTTCATACGTCAGCTGTATTGTGTTGCTTTTCATACATTTATTTATATAATAAATGTTTTATGCAAGGAAAAAAGTGGCTGTAATTGTTTCCTAATATGCAAAGTCCACACAGTTTATCTGCAAAGCATTGTTGCGAATATTCTTTGTAAACGTCTTTGGCAAGACCGTTCTTCTGTTCACTGAATCCAAAATGGGGAAATGTCAGTTATCTTCATGTTATCAGTACCAACATTCATGTTTTGCTTAAGCTGGTGCTCTTTAAAGACCACAAAGTAGCTAAAAAGACAAATGACCTGAACCACATGTTCCTCAAGTTTCATGTAATGACAGGATAAACAACTCTGGAGTCATTGTAAGCCTTGAATGCAGATATTTTTACCTGCTATTTGTCTGGATTAATGCCATTTCAACAGCATATTTACTGGTCAATTGTGATAGTTATGGATTGTTTTGGTATCTAAACAGAACCAAGATGTAATCAATAGCAATAGGTACCTCCCGGAAAGCAGGCATAGTACAAACGTTTCTGAGAATGCAGTAGTGAACCATATTAAGCTACATTCTTTGCTCTGTTTAATGAAGGAAAAGTTAGAAGAAACATTTAATAGTGGGGAATAAAATTTTCCAGTTAAATTGTCTTAATGAGGAAATATTTGCCCAGTTTTAACTGGCTGTGTCAAAACCTTGTCTGTTAGTGTAATTCTTACAGGTGTAGAAATGTTTGGACTGTGTCCCACTGACTGAACTGTGCTTCTCACCATTGAACAGAAATGGATGAGGATGATAAGTGTGCTGTAAACCCGCCCTGCTGACACACTGGACCTCTGAAACTTCTTCAGCCTTCTCTCCTTCTGTCCCTCTTCCCTCTTAGGCTTCCTTCCTCATCTTCCTGCCACCGTTCCTTTTCTCTCTTCCCCCGACTTTCTCCATCCTCCTTTTCGACCAAGATGCCTTTCCATGGTTTTTCCTTCTGCTTGACCCTCACAAACTGCCCATGTGCTTTCTTCCTTCTTGGTTTTTCTTCTGCGTCCCCCTGCTCCTCATTGCCGTCGTCACCCTCATCTTTTGACGGTCTTCTCCACCAGAACAGGCGGTCCCACACCGAGCTTTCCTGCTGGCAAAAGAAAGCAAGAGGTCTGCACAAGTCGTTTTTAATGATCTATGTCTGTGTATCAGCTATTGCCGTGTGTCGTCTTACAGCGCATTATTTTTCCACAGTACTTCCTGCAAGGTGATTTGAAATATGCAGACAGATAAGTACCTCCTCTGGGGTCAGACTCAGAGTACCTCCCTCCACTGCTCCCAATTCCTCAGCCTCTCTGTCAAAAGCATCCAGAGCTTCTGTAGAACGAAGAAGCAGTAGGAGCCAGTGTAGGTACGCAGGAGATCTGCTTCTAATGCTCCTACGATGTCTGAACGTTTGAGTGACCAAAACGTAATGCTGTGTGTGATATAATTAAAGGTTTAGATGTGCCAGCCTTCTGTGTTGACTGAGAAACCACAGCTTTATCCCTGTGTGAACAACATCGAACTGTATTTACAAAACAATTGGGACAGTACTGCATGTATTCATGTATGTGAAAAATGGAGCAAACCGCAGTGTTTACAGTGGGAACAAATAAACCAGATTTTCAAGGTTCATCAAGGTAAGACCAGATATTAACAGCAAAATAATGTAGACTGTATTACTCCTAGTACCGCATCACTGCTAAACCTTGAGTTTAATTCTGCATGACAGAAAATTACAAAAAAAAAATTTTTGGCAGCTTCATCCTTTAAATGTAAAATGTACACAGAGGCTTTTAAATGAAAGATTTGCTCATATCAGGAATATTTGCTATAGTATTTTATACAGCGATTGTATAAACTTGCCTCAATGGTATTTATATTTTTCCCAGTGTCTTAACACTGCTTTTTCTGTATATATGACACTTTCTTTAGGGAATAACAGGGTCGTATTTATTTATTTAGTTGGTGCTTTTCCACCAGCTAAAGCTGTTTTTGCCCATTATATGGAGGGGTAATTTTTTTCCCACAGCTGTTCTATGGAAACAGTACTGTATAGATCGAGGGTACTATAGCAGGAGGTGGGATTCAGACCTTGGTCCTTCCTCTAACCACCGTAGTACCTGATGCACTAAGCAGAGATTGATCCATCTTTGGCAACAACAGTTGTATGATTGCAGTGAGATGTCTGTTAAATGGCTTATACTGTAAATAATATCACGCTATGAGCTGTGTTGAAGCAACATATAACAAACCTTTTGGCTGCTGTGAGATCTCTCTCTCTCTCTCACACACACACACACACACACACACACACACACACACACACACACAGTGTAAGGGTCACGGGGTCACTCACCGTTCAGGCACTGGATACTTGCGCTGATGACCAAGACAACAACTGCCACTATAAGACAGCGATTCAGTGTGACCCCCTCCCAGGGGTCTTCGACTTCACTCAGACTTTGGATGGACAACGAACGGCTAATTGGAGCCACTATAAACAGAGGTCATTGTCTATGAAAATAAGCTGCACATATTTTGAACACACAAGAATGACCTGCAGCCCTTTTAGCTATAACATGCTAGAGAACATGGGCTCAGCTGCTAGGAGGTCTCTTCACAGGCACATTGGAACCTAATGACTGGCTCTTGAATAAGCTAAAAATGTCATGATTCTTTACAGATTGTTTGCTGTTACTGACGTGAGGAGTTTGAAATAATTTGCTCTTAGGCTTTCACTTCAGGTATGTTTTTAGGCTGATGAAAATAATATTAGATTTAATCCCCAGTGATTCTTTTCACTTTTTGATTCTTCGAAGTTTACGGCCCAGTGAAGTGGAGAAGGTTGAGTGACTGTACTAGTTACAGGTTTTGAATAAGTTTAACATTGGTGCCCAACTGAATTGTTTCTGGGACAGGTGTAAATGGAAGGGGAAGGTGAATGAAGGTACCAGCTCTGGATGGCTCCTTGGGCACTTGTTTTGAGACTTGCCTGGGATTTGGCATTGCCTGTGGGGAAGGAGCACATATCAGAACGGTGCAGTTCTGTGTTCTGATGAATGTCAAAATGTCTGGGTGTTTGGCTTAGTCTTGGAAGAGTACAGTAAAGACTGAAGTTCTTGCAATGCAGTGGGAGTGGTCTAAAGAAGGACTTCTGTTGAGTGTTTGTTAAATTGCTTTAGAGAAAATGAAGGTTTGTAGAAGCTGGTATTTTGATAAATTTTGTCCCATTGTGCATGCTTTTGACAAACTGAAGAGGAAACAAACGCCTCTGTACAGCGATCGGTCTTGTGAAAACTCAGAACAGTCGTTTCTTGGGTGAACATTTCTTCCTTTTTTCACAGCTACTTGCCAGGGAGGAATGTCAGCAGAACTAACTGTGCTGTGTGTTCACAGTCAAGAGTGTAGAAAGTTTACAGTTTTGCATCACATTTTTGCAAAGTTCCTTGTCAGGAGGACTTCCTTATTCACTGCACTCCTCTGGTGCCTGTTTGAAGGACGTTGCTCTTACACTTTCACTTCAGACATGAATAGTAGTTTGAGTTGGTGATAAATATTAAACACAATGTTTATAATCTGCATTAAACAACAAAACTGTTCACTTCATTATGCTTCTCCAACTTGTTGCAGCAGTACTGTAGACATCCTCTCACATTTGTTATGCTGGATCATGCAATAACAGTTGAAGGAGGTCTGCCGTGGCATCGGAAGAAAGTAAAGAACACAATGGAAGCAAAGAAAAGGCCTCAGCACATGCCTGCTACATGATGTCCTCCTCTCTATCCTCACGATCAGATGACCCTTATGCTCTTGGTGTAGGGCAAGTCTTCCAGCTGTTGCTAATGTGGCGTGGTGCTTAGACAGCACTTTGCACCTGGTTATGGCAGATTAGCTGTAGCTCTTGGCATTACCCTGATTGGAGACTAGAATGGAATGCATATCAGCAGCCTCACAGCGAGGAGGGAACCCTGGAAGATCAGAGTGCTGCCATTTATTTATCTCTCCTGTCAATTTATTGGTGTCTTATGCCATGTGTGTCTTTGTCTATTGGGTGTATTTGTGTGTGCATGGTCTTTACTGCTGAGCACAAAGCAATAAAAAGCAGGAAGAGAATGTGATTATATCACATGACAATTTGAATTGTGTGGAACACTTAAGCAACCAGTCCTAATGCTTTCAAAGTAGAATGAACAGCGTACTTTTAGCTCACTGGCCTTAGGGCCTTAGGGCATTCGGGCGTTAAAGCTAATTACACCTTTTCATATAATATATGTAAAGTAATAAAGTATATGTAATAAAGATACAAGTCATTGTGACTGTTATAACATTTTGGTATTTCTCCAACTGTATGTCTGTAATTTGTTGATAAATTACCCATATGAAATGAATATATCTTTTTTTTTGTAGACCTTTGACTGATGGGTAGTTTTCCATTTTATTATAATATATTGGTACCACCCATATCTCCCTGTTGTAACTTGCTGCAGTACCTTCCCAGACAAATGGAGTTTACTTTACTATATATGGCTTCCACAGGCATGTTTGGCTTAATGCGGGGGCTTTAACTTCAGGCAATTTTTCATTTATATAGCTAATATCTTGAACAAGGGCTGCTTACAATGCTAGGATAATATACTGAGGTACTAACAATTATTTACCCATTATTTTATCCAGAATTATTTATAGCAGGGAAATTTTTGCTGTGTCAATTCAGAATAAGTATAGGGTACTATAGAGATAGGTGGGGCTTAAACCTATGTCCTTATTTTGCCATCTGCTGGCCCAGTACCTCAAATATCGTTTGTGATTTAGTAATACGAAACTTTGGTAATTAGGAAGCCAGGCAGCTGCAAGCATGGTACTGTACTTTGTTATACTGCTGTACTGTGCTTTAATATCATAGTATTACATTATGTACTATACCATTTCAGCTTCATCTTATACATGCATATTATAGCTGTTTAATTAAAAATGAAGCAAATGTAAAATCCCAAAAAAAATCATTTTGCCAGCCCCAAAATGGTGGAAAAATGACCAGCGGGGTTGTTTTTTTGCATGTTCCAAAAAAACAAATAAAACTATATTTGTCCCCTTCCTGATTCCTCAGTACTCATCACAGTGCAATTACTGCAATGACGAAGTAGATGTAGATCATGACAGTAAATTTTCATACATTTACAGTGAAAGAGTAATAGAAAAGTAAACGATTACATTATTTCCGTGTTCAATTCACCCACCAGCCACATCCATAACAACGTGATATTTCATGCTGAGACTGAGGCGACACAGCTTGCAGTGCCCAGACTAATGTTATAACAGTTCCTAAAATAGTCTTTGGGTGGCCTGTTAAAAGTGCTAATAAATCTGCAACCTTGTCCCACATGGAGATCAGTGTAGGAAAGCAAAAACGTATAAGGTTGGTGTTGGAACCTAGTGAAGAACAGAACTTACCGGGGTTCAGCTGGACAGTCTCACAGAGAGGTTTTGGTCGCGCCAAAGTGTTCCACGATCTTCACCTGTCCCCGTCCACTCGTCCTGCCGCTTGACAGGCAAGCACAACTGCAAGGAAAAAAAAAAGCCTTTGCTGTCATGCTGCAGAAGCTGGTTGGCAATTCTTGCTGGTGACCCCCTATACAGCCTTACCAGACAGGTTCCTATATAATACCCTTATCTCTTTTTAATTCTGCTTGTGTTTTGTTGTGGCACTGGAGATGCCTTATTGTTAGAATATTTGATTTTGTATCATAGGAAAATGAAGGATTACATCTTGCAAGCTGCACAGAGACTTGCCCCCAGCCTATATCAGTGCTCTGATGGTAGATAACGGCACACAATGAGTTACAGGCCTGTTGAAGAAACTGCCCACAATAATAATTGTAAATAATGGATCAATGGATGATACTTAATGCTAAGGAGGGTCGCAGCAGTCCATCCTGGAATCATTGGGTGATAGGATATAAAAGTACACCCTGGACAGGGTACAAATCCATTATTGGGTGACCACCCGTGGACGTGGACAGGGAGTTTAGAGTTACCGGTTAGTCTGAAACTCATGTCTCTGGAGAGTGGGAAGAAACTGAACTAATGCCCAACTGGCCCAGGTGCTGCAATGCGGCAGCAGGGCTGGTCACTGATCCATTGTGGCTCAGCAGATATTCATGTGGATATCACTTTACTGGAACTACCAACAACCCAATCGCAGTATCTGGCTGAAGAGGAGGACACCATGTACGCAAACTTTTTCCTACCCCTGAGTACAGTGGAATAGAAGCCTTTACCTGTGGTAAAGTGGTTGCGTACCGCTTGGACTATAAACCCCCACTCAACAGAAGTAATTTTTGTCAGGTTGCTGGTATAGTGGTGGATGACAGGCTCCCTTGGGGGGGGGGGGGGNACTCAACAGAAGTAATTTTTGTCAGGTTGCTGGTATAGTGGTGGATGACAGGCTCCTGTGGGGGGGGGGGGGGGTCGTCAAGTTTTTTTTTTTCCCCTAAGCTTAGTCTATAGCCTGGTTTAGGGTTTGGTGTTTCCTTCCCTCACTTCTTTTTACATCACTGGGTTATATCTTGTACATCTTGTTGTATTGATGATTAACCCCAATAATAGTAAATCATAAAGTCTGGTTTTACCGTTTTATGGAAAAATTGTTTTTACTTAAAATTACTGTGTGGGACGTTAATATGATTGAAAATAAGAAGATTATATTGTGTTCAAACATTTTTAAGCTAGGCAGTCTGCTTAAAAATTCATCTAAGGTTTTCTAGGACCTGTGTTACTTTTTTTTTCATTATCTTTATTAATTCAGATATGAGAACGTATGAGTTATGGACCCCTTTTGGGCCTGCTTTTTAGGTAATAGTGACTGATCACACTTTGAAATTTAGCCTTTTTTCCTAATGTTATATTTGGATGTATTTATAATGTGGAATTGTTGTAAGCTAAAAAAAGCAAAACAATTGTATCGCTAAAGGAAGGGCTCCATTAAATGTGTTATAATTTAGTGGTTAACGATGACCGCACGATGAGGGATGTTGGCTTTCAGCGGGTTCGTGACTTAAGGGTCTGTTGTTATGAGACCTGTGTTGTTGCAGAAACTCCGCCCACAATAAGCCCCACCCCTTCTATAAAATAGCAGCGTCCGGATACCATGCGCCACCATTTCCTCAGAGGAATCGGAGCAAAGAGGAGGATTGTCGGGTCACGTTAGCCGGATGGTTAAATCCCACCTACAGACGATATTAAATAGCCACTGTTTTGTGAGGAAAAAAGAAAGCAATACAGTCAAAATGCCGGCACTCGGGCTAAACAGGAGCATCAGCGAGATCTCCCAGAGCGAAAGGTAAGCAAGAGGGGTCGAGGTAGGTCACGATGGGGAGGAAGCCCTATTGACCGCGGTCCTCCCGCTGTCAGTCCAGCCGGTGCTCCGCAAACGGAACAAGAGCCGCTCCATATTAAAATGGGTCCTCGCTGGACGTTGGGTTGCTAAGCTAACTTTTGGGTGTCCAAAATCCACGTATTACGTAATTGACATGTTTATGTTAATATGCGTAAAAGGGAGTTAATGGAAATGGTTTCGTGACCGTCTGACGCGAACAAGAGCAGCGCCGTTGCTGTGGTAATTTTCCACTGAGGAGTCCGAAACCCGTCTGTAAACATCCATACAGAAATTCGTAAAGCGCCTGACTCGGCAGCTCGTTGACGCCGCAGAACGAGGGTCTCCGGGCGTGTTTCACGTTGTTAGTCGCGGCTCTGGTCCGTCCGCGCGACACCCGTTCAGTCGCGTCTCGTGGAAATTTCTGGAAGTACTAGTGGTGCGCGCGGGGCCTCGCGGATTGCTGTGCTCGGGACCTAACACGATACATACACGGCATTTATTGAGCCCAAGTTTACTCGCCGAAAAGTGCTTAACCTACGACTAAAGTACAAGTAATTGTGAATGGCTCTTGTTATTTATGCAAATGATTTACAGACATTAAAGGTGCTGTTTTTAAGGGCAGGCGGGTGTATTTACGCCTTTAATTTTTTCTGCTCTTCGATACGCAACATTTCACTGCCCTGAGCCTCTAACAGTCGTGAACTGTTCGTCAGGCGGTGACAAAATGGAGGTGTTTACCGTTGTGGCCCAGCAAAAAGAAACTGAGGCGGAATTCATTTTTTGCGTTGTCCAATGATAAAGCGGACACTTTAGATGTGGTTGTGTCGGAAGTGGACAAGGTTGAATACAGGTTCCTGCTTCTAAATGGATATATACTAGTGTTCAGTGTGTAAAGTGTAATCAGCAATGTGTTTAGTGGGTGGTAACAAACAATCCCTTTCAAAATGCCTGTGGGCCAGGTGTGTGTGTGTGTGTGTGTGTCTGATGACAGGGAGGGAACATAGTGCGTGGGCTGCACATATTCTTGCTCAAGTCCGCTCTTTCCCACGAGTGAACAGTGCAAAGTCTTCACTTGCTCCTTTCCCTACAGTGATGATTAAAACTAATATCCTGCGTTGCCTGTGTGTGTCAGGTTATATTTTTATTTAATAACCAGTTTTCACTCGGTGTGGGTTCTACTTATTGGACCCTCGAGCTGCAGAGTGTTAAACACGACGAGGGTTTGGGTTGGGGTGTGTATTTTTCTGTATTTACTTTGCACCCCTGTGCCACATGCAGCACTACTGTGATACTTGTAAACAAGTACAGCAGTTCCATAGTATTCAAATTTCTAATTCCTAAATATTGGTATGCAAATGGAAACTATTGCTATAGCAGAAGTTATCAGAAGTGTTTTCATAACAATATCTGAATCCGAATAAAAATCTAAATATCTTCTTAGTTTCCTGCAGTAGAGAAAATTGGTGTGAACCTGGAAAGACCCTGGATAAAATGTGTTCAAATTACTATTTTTTTTTAAAGATTAGGTTTAAAACTTTTAATCTATCTGGTGGGTTTCAATGAACACTGGTCATTCACTGGTCAATGAGCTGTTGTTTTTCTGTGTGTGTAGACATGGGAACTTTTCAGTTGCAGTTCATCTTCACAACCACTTGGTGTGTCACTTGACTCTCAATAAATGTTGTCAGCAAAGGAGTGAAATCTGATGCTTCTGCGTGAGCCTCCTGAGTGTTGACCCACAACCTGGAGAAAGTGGGGATGTTGTTCAGCCTGGGTCCAGACAGCCCGGTAATGGCTGTCAATGGAACCCACTGAGGGTTAGAATAACTGGACTCTGACAAAGGAAGGTAAAATTGCATCATTAATGGTTGTTGTGTACAATTTTGCTGCTGTGACCTGGAAAACAGGTTGAATTTTTGTTGTGGGTATGTAAATGTGCAGAGATTCTTTATCTCACACAATGAAGTGCAACAGTGGCTTGTAAAAAATATACATCCTTTCTCATACAACAGCCTTACTGTTCATTGCTGCATTGTTTATGTAGTTATTGAACTTCCATGGTGGATGGATGTTGTGTGTGGCAGTTTGTATCAGATGTCTTCAGGCAGATGCAAGTCTCAAACCCCAGAGTGTATTTTTTTTTGTCCCTCTAGAGTCTTTCTGGCTATTTTTCTTCCATTTAATTTTCTCACACTTGTTCCTACTTGTCACATTGACCGCCTCATCCAGTCACAACCACTGATTAAGGTAAATATAAATCACAGCAAATGGCAGATTGAAGGAAAGCATCAGATAAACAGCACACAGTTATGGCATTTTTCCATTTATGCAGCTGGGTGTGTCTTACAGCAGCAATTTAGGGTGTGCTATGCTCAGCACTACAGCAGGTGTAGTTTCAAACCTGGGTCTTGACCTTCACATAGTCTTTAGCAATTAAACTGTAATTATTTAAATGGTATTAGGTTTTATAAGGCAGGTAAAATGATCATCTGAAGTGAAGTGATTGTTAGCAACACCACACAGCGCCCCCCAATGACATTGTTTCTGTGGTTCAGGCATGACAGCCTTCTGGCATGGTCCAGTGAGGTTTACTTTTATAAACATCTGTGATCAGAGAATGTTTGTCCAGGGAGCCGCCTGTCTTGTACCCATGTTTGAGGGATAGGCTACAGAGCACCAAGACCAGCCCAGGGCATGTGTGTAAACATGTGTACTTTTCCTTAAGAAGTTACAGTGTCCTGTAGTTTTGTGTGTCGCAGTCTAAATTTCCTGTGCAAGCTTGTGCTGTTTGGACAGCCCATATCTATATATACACACACACACACCATAAATTTCCAAAACGGCTAAATATGGAGAAATTCAAAGGTTGAGGGGAAATCCAAAAAAAAAAAATTAAACCAATGCCAACACTGACATCTTTATGAAATGTTAAAAGAAATGTGATTAGATCTGCCTGGGTGAGAATTCCAAGCGAATGTAACAGTTCAGTTTTGCAGATGTGCAACGTTTTAGAAAGATCTGCTGAACTATGTTTGGCTGCCTAGCAGCCCTTTGTTAGCAGTGGTCTTGCTGACTAGTCTTAAATGCTATGCCACAGTTTACTTTTTGAAGGAGGTGGGGGAACTAATAATTGAAATAATGAAAATTTAAAAAAAGTAGTAAATAATATTATGATTAAGAAATAATACCACATCAGTGACTGACTTTCTGGAAATACCCTTTGTGTGTGGGGTTTTTTAAAAAGGCACAGGAGCATGTTTTTCTGGACAAGCAAGCGCAGCTCTTGGAGAAACTTCCACACCTGGCATTCTCGTACTGTGTAAACAATGATTGCATCATCAAATATGTCTGTATCTGAGCATCAGATTCAGATGTCATCCTGCAGCCGTACTTTTCACTTGCTCTTTACGTTCTGCAGTGATTTGGGTCCAGCTTGCTAGTTTCGTTCCCTTTTTACTTTTCAAGTGTACTAAGCAGGTTTTTGGATTAATGAGTTGTTGCTTTGTACAGTATTTAATGTGCATTTGTGTAGCACATTGTGGTAAGCTGTTATAGTTTGAATCCTTCTGTAACTAGGAAAAAGGTTTATATCCTTTGAAGCTGGTGTGTTAGTCAACTATCCACTGCAGTAATATTTTTTCTTGCATTTATGGCATCGTTGGACATGTTAAGTAGCGAAGCAAGTTTCAGCAGTAGGATCACTGTTGGTAGTACAGCTTAAAAGCTGTTGCATGTTCAAGGTGAACATTGATTAGAGGAGAATTAATAAATGTGCGAAGTGTAATGAATAAGATGAATGTGTTTGCCTGAGTTTGGATGTCTGATGGTTTTCTTCTCTGCATGTCATTCTTGTGTATGCAGACTCTCCTGCCCACTCATTTCACTGCACTGTAGCCTTTTTGCAAGGCTCATGCTAACGTGTTGTGACTGCCGTGCCCCTTTCTGCAGTCCCCGTCGGTGCCCCCATTGTTGCAGTAACCCGTGTCCGGGGCCTCTGTGGTGCTCCTGATGCCCCTCTCCCACTGCTGAAGATCCCGGGTGGGCGAGGGAACGACAAGAGGGATCACAGTCTTTCAGCTAAGCTCTTTCACTCGGTGAGTTTTTTCCTCCCCCTTCTATGTTTCTTTTTGTTGAGTACAAGCAGCATGTTTCCCCCCAAAATTCCATCTTGTTTTAACCTTTTGTGAATCCATGGTATAATATGCAGCTGGCCTTTCCTGCCTGGATTTGTGTGAAGGTGTCTAGTCTATATACCACGTAGCTGCCAATTTAATGCTCATCGTAGCATTGTGCTTCTCTATCTGGCAGGATGCTCGGTTGTTGGTTCTTGAGGAGCCTCCTCCTTCAGCAGGACCTGTGCGTTTCCTGCACTTTCAGCCCTGCGCTGGAGGTGGGAAGCTGTGCTCCTGGAGAGCTGCTCTGAAGGGAGACAACCTGTATGTAGAGATACCATTAGGACCTCTAGCAGAAGGCAGCAAGGACAGGTCAGTCTCCAACAACATAACATTAATCTTTGCACTGGTGGTGGTGACTTTGGACTTGTCAATTTATTAAAAGTACTTTTTTGTGTTGTGGTGCTTTTTAGAACATGAAATTTGACCTACTTTAAACGGTGCTGCTGTCTGATGTGCCAAAACTGTGTGCAATCTTGTCCCAACAGTTTGGCTCTATTGCTGGAGTTTGCAGAGGAGCACCTTCAGGTGGACCATGTCTTCATTTGCTTTCACAAGAATCGCAATGACAGAGGTATTGGCTCCATACTCACTGGTGACATAAGCACACCTCTTTAATAGCAAGGACTCAGCAATAATGTGCTGGCCCCCTGTTTACCTCACACCACAGATGCATCAGAGGAGTGACAGTACATGCTGGTGTAGTCATGTTTTTGTGGAACTTTTAATTCCCAAGTCCCACAGTTGGCTGTTTCTGAAATGCTCAAAATAGTGTGACCAGCATGGATGAATGCACCATATTCGGAGACATGTAGACCACCTATTTGGTTTATTGTAATGTCTTTCAGACAGTAATTGCACCTTCAGACCTTCTCTGTGTGATTTATATACTGAGCAGATGAGGTGTGTGTGTGTGAGAGAGAGAGAGAGAGAGAGATAGTGGGCCCATGACTATTGTAGTTCTGCTGTAGCTCTCACTCTCCCCTCTTTACCTTGAGCCTCACTTCTGTCTGTGAGATGCGTGTTGATCTTCTTTGTGACTTCAGTATCTCGTTTGTTCTCCCAACAGCATCATTGCTGCGTACGTTCAGTTTCCTAGGCTTTGAGATTGTGAGACCGGGTCACGCCCTTGTCCCCCACAGACCTGACGCTTCCTTCATGGCTTACACGATTGAGAAAGACTCCTCTTGAATAGTGCTGGGGGAATGCACACTATTCCCTCTCATTGTCTTGAACTAAAGCATTCCTGCATAATTTTTGTTGCGATTTGGCACATGTGGTATCTGAACTGCATAGAAGCTGAGAACACAGCGCTGGGTTTAGAAATCACTGTAATGACCAGTTTTGATTTACACTTCCCAGCTCACCATTCTTCATCTTTAGAATGAAGTGTTAGATATGGTTTCATTAAACATACATTTGTGCAATTAATAGTGAGTGTTGCTTCATAGTGATTTTTTTTGCTTGGTTATTATGTTACCTGTGTGCATGATAGTAATTTCTGCCCTTTTCTATTTCACTGGAATAAAATTTAAATTGTTAAAACTGCAAAATAAAGCAGTTCACCTTGACTTGTGGTTTGTGTAGCTTTTTGCTAAAATTACCAATAAAATATTGATTCAAACAGTGGCCTAAGGCTGCTGAGCTGGTGTTGGATGTGGGGCTCCTGAGCATGAGGGTCACGAACCCCCCTCTCGGGGGAGTTTTCCAGCAGCTTCACTATGTTGGGGTCTGAAATCTGAACACACATGACATCACAGCGCTGTCGGCAGTATTTTGGCTGCGACTATCAGGTACAGCAGGCCAGTGCCTTTCAGCGCAAATACCTTTATTTTCCAATCAGCCCATTACAGTGTTGCTCCAGTTCCACTGTCCATCTGCTGCTGTCACAAACCTGCAGACCTGCCTAGTGACACATCAACTCGAGTCCAGGCAACATCTCAAATGCATTGTTGGATATCAAGAAGCCAGCTGCTGGGGACCTACAGCATTTCCGCGTATAGGCAGGGAAACTGAGCTCCTGACGCACAAGCTTTTCAGACACCAGAGGCGGTGAAATGAAAACCATGAGAAGAGTGAACAGCAAAGACCGTGTTAGTGGGAAAGGCAGTGAAGGCCCAGAATGGAGCTGCTTCTCAGCAGGTTCTCTGCAGATGTGAGGCAGTAGTATTGCAGACAAAGACAGTCCTCCCAGTCCAGGCTGCAGCGGTCTGCAGGGAGACCCCTTTCGGCGAGCTTAAGGATGAGCAGCGAACGCTTCACTAAAAGCCAGTTGGGGAGCAGCGAAGGTCCCTCCTTGAGGATCTCAGTCCTCGGGCCCCACAGCAGAACCTGTAAGATTCCGGCAGCATCCGGCACCTTGAGCTCACCTTGGAGGAGCACAGTGGCCAGCTGGAGCAGCGGGCGGGAGTAGAGTGACCTCCTCGTGCTGTGAAGGGAGGAGGTTTCTGAAGCCTGCAGACAGTATTGCAGGAGGCCAGACAGCTGGAACTCCTCGGACTCCCCGGGCCTTTTGGCCTCAGACAGAAGCTGGAAGTTGGCCAGCATAGCACGCGGCGTGCCCCGCTTCTTCCACAGCACCTGCATGTTTCCCTGCAGCTCACTGCCGTTGTCCTCTCTCTCCTTGCTCGGCCAAACCAGCATGATGCTCTCTGGCTGCAGATCCACGCAGGCAGCTGAGTGTTTGCGCAGGTGCTGAAGCCCCTGGGTGACCTGCAAGAGCAGCAAAACCAGGCGCCTCTCGTACACCTCAGGCTCGGAGCGGTACAGGGCGGCTCCGTCCCTCCAAAAATCCTTCAGTGTGCCACAAGGCACCTCCCTCACAATGGCTGCTGTGCGGCACTCGGGCATCAGTGCCAGAAGTGTGCGACCTGCCGTGTTCCTCTGTGGTTCGCCGGCGCTCCCAGGTGGTGAGACTGGGCACTGCTGACTGGCTTCCAGAGCATTCTCTGCTCCTCCCCCCCCACGCAGGAGCTGCTGCTGCTTTGGGGATCGTGGGAAATATGTGACGGCTTGCTGGACATTGACGTGGGGTGGCAGGTGCTCGGGGTGGGCAGGATTGGATCTGTCTGCATCACACTTGAAAACCTGTGTGAAATTACACACTGTGTGTGTTAGAGGGAGCAGTGGCCAAACAGCCTGGGTTTCAACCCCACGTCCTACTGTGGCACCATTGTCGAGTGAAAAAATGAGTGAATGTCATAATGCAGACCTGACGTTGTAAGTTGCCTTGGAAATAGATGATGATGATAATGTCTGTTGACCTGTTAACTCCAAGTTCACACTTGGAGGACAAACCCCTCTGCAGGGGAACTGCTGTCCATGCAGATGGGCTGAAAATGGTGAATACCTAACCCTGCTGCACTGCACTGATTCTAAAGCATCACAAAGTTGCCCACTGCCATGGCTGCACACGCTGCAGGCTGTCAGTTAAATTTCTCAACACCTGCTGGCAACAGAGGAAGTGGGTATCAGCAGCTTGCAGACAGGAACCAGCTAGTGACCTTATAAGGGCGCATTTCACATCTGTGGCTTGGAGCAGTGGATGGGAATAAACTTGGTTGCTCGTGAGCCTCATATAAACATCTTTCACCAACTGCAGTGATGTTAGTGGGAGACAGGCGGAAAAACACAGCTGCCGGTGCTCTGCCTGCTGGCTACTGCTGCACATCACCAAATGTTACATTTTCAACCTTAACCAACCTTGCTGACAGTCATGGTGTATGTTTCTTTTATGAAGTAGCTCACATTTTGGGCAAACAGTAGGACAGCAGCCTGCGGACTGACCTGCACCCGGGGCTTTGTGATCTGTGCAGGAGGGATGAGCTCTGAGCGATGGGAGCTTAACTGGGGGTCCTGGGTGACGGAGGTGCATTTCAGGAACGGTCCTGCCTGCTGAAGGGGTTACGGCTGTTCCACACGGAGGCCCCTCACTTACCTTTGCTGCAAATGTGCGTCCTGGATACTTTGGGCAAAGCACAGGGTAGAAAATGGAGTTGCCTATGTGTCTGGGCTGACACTCCTCCCACAGCACGAAGTCTGTAGGCTGCAGGGACTCGGCCTCTGCCACAGTCAACTCCTCTTCAAAGAGCAGCTTTTCCAGCTTCTGTGCTGCGCTTCTCAGAAACAGCAGGTGACGCTGCTGAAGGATGACAGACACCTCCACCTGGCTCTGGAAGTTGTGGAAAAGGCCAGGGAGCCATGAGTCTGGTGTGTCGAAGCTGAGGAGTGCAAGGCGCGACTCGAGAGAACCCTCTGAGGGCGGCTCCATGGGGGGCAGTGTGCAAAGAGGATGGAGGGGACACTGCTGGAACAGTGCGCCAGCTGGCAGGGACAGAGTGCGGGACAATCTCTTTTTGGGCAGCGGAGGTGGGGTGCTGTCGGAGAGGAATCTCACCATGTGGCTGCCAGGTTGCCCTGGGGAGTCAAACACAGCCAGAGGAGGAGGTCACGCCAAAATGCTGGGGTCCTGCATTACCATCCTTTCATACATAACTGTGACAACAGGTGTAAAGGCTGAATACGTCTACGTAACGTACGATGTTGAGAGATGAGACCCCCTGTCTAGCCTCCAGACTGGTTTACGCACAGACACAAACCCGGCCAGGTTGTGTAAGATGCAATGCACACACAGACATTTGGAGAACATTTGTCAAAGGGAATCGTGAGGCTGTGGCTGAATAATGTCTATCAGCTGGGCTTTGTGATGCTGAGTGCGGTTTCAGGTGTCACTTCCCCCCATTGAGTTCACAGCCAAGCAGAAAAGGAACAGAAGAAAACAATGGAGAAAGTGAGACTGCAGCGTTCTACGTTCCTCGCGCGTGTGGTTCACCCCTTTTTTTCAGGCGCCACGTCACATCGTTACGCCAACGTTCATCTCCTAAAGCTGTAAGTAACAGCGACACAGCTGCTTCTGCCTCTGTGTGCATAAGTGTGTTTGTGTGTATGAATGTGTGAGTGTGCGCACCCTCACCAGGCAGATGGTGTATGGGACACTCCACTGCGTGGCAGTCAGTGACGGGGACAGCAGCGTGGCTGGGCCTCCTGGTCTGGGCGAAGGGGCTGCTGACGTCTATGTCTAGCTCCGGGTCAGGGCTGGAACTGCAAGAGTTGTGGCTCCTGGGTGGAGAAAGTGTAAAGGTTGCAGTGAGTCACCTGCCCTCCATGTTGAGAACTTGACGGGCCTTTGTTAAATGGCACATGTGCAGAAAGTGGAGGAGTACACGCTCTTGTTACAGACTTGCGTTGCTGCTACAAGTAAAGAGACTGACGAAGAAAGACGAGGCGCAGGCAGACTGCTGTCTTACCGCCGCTGTTTGATCGGCAGGGCGGGGGGATGGCTGAGGTCACCTGCCGTGTTCCCACTGGGGGCACTTTGCGTGGAAAGTTCCATCTGGTACCTGGCCAGTCTTTTCCAAATAAGACGTGTCTTCATGCAGCAGGATAACTTCACTTTGGCTCCGGAGGTATGATGCTTCTCTCCTGTCCTCTCCTGTCCCCTCTGACTGGCAGCGAGTGTCACTGTCACGCACTGTAACCTGCTGAGACTAAGGCTGACACCGGAACAGTGTATGTTATGTAGTCATTTCTGTTCCAACCTCAACCCTAAAAGGAAGAACAGGTCCCCTCCCCCCTGCACGCATCGCCCCCGCCTCTCCTCATGTTTTTTCTCTCTCCATCTCTCTTTCACACACAAATCTCCACATCCCCTTGTGATCAAATGCACTTCCTTTTTTTGCTGATAAGGTTTCAGCTGAGAAAAAGAACACATTTTTAGCTCAGTTACCTTTGAAAATGTTTCTTGTTAAAAAAACGTAAAACGGAAACCTGGCGGGTACTGAGGGATTGTAAGTAGCATCACTGCTTTCAGATACGGTACCAAGCAGAGTCAAAGTTGTGCGTCTCAGGAGAAATTGTGTGCAGCTGCCTTTCGGAGGTGGCTTCGCAGTTGTTTCCCACAGCTTACCCTGGTAACACAGGTAAAACTGAGCCTCACAGATCATCTTCATGGCTAAAAATAAGAATGAGAAGCAAGCAGACAGCTGCTGAGCACCTGATGCTGAGCGTACAGTTTGCATATTCTCACCTGGGCTTCCTCCCACAGTCCAAAGAGTGGTGTCTCAAACCTGCCCATAGTATGTGACTGTGAGTGTAGCTACCCTGCAGAGTGCTGGTTTCCTGACTGCCTGAGTGACCTGCTGCCTTCCACAAAGATGACAGCAGCATGAAAATTTTTGGTGAAAAAAAAATCCCAGTTGTTTGCATGACACTTGAAAAGTGAAAAGCAATATTTCTGTATTTCTGAACATGCGCAAGCAATGTCGTCATGACGACTGGCTGGGCTGCGGTCGATGTCTTGATGGTTATCAGCAGACACAGTTTTGCCAACTTGTATCTGCTGACAGATGTACTCTGTGTAATGCGGCCATAGCCTTGCAGTAGGTGCTGGTGTCAAATCCCGCTCGAGGATCCTGGAGATCGGAGCTGGGCCCTGGATCCTGCTTACAGCCTCAGTCACACTGTACTCTTCTGCTGTTTCTCAGTGCTGCTGCTCTTTGTGGTTTTGTATTTCTATTTACCACGGTAAACGGCAGCGTTGTGTTCATTTACTTTGCCTTTTCCTGCAGAGTCACTGTAGCCCTGATCATGCAAAAGTGCTTTAATTTAGTACTCAGCCAGTATAATATAATATATTAATCCACACAAAACCTTAATAAACAGTGTGAACAGTATTTCCTCAATGCTCCAGAATCCTCTGGAAGGTGGGAGGAGCTGTTTATGGAGCTAGTCAGTCCCTTGCCATTCCAACTCTCTACATCCAAATTTGAACTATACTGGCTCTTGAAAATTAATACTGAAATATTGGTATCTGAATGAAAACTTTTGCTCTAACGAATTTTTATCCCTAATAAAACACAGAACCGCAAATAGAAATCAAAACACATTTAGAGAATCAGCATATTAATTCTACACAGTGTTCTGCAATAAAATGAGGACTGTATGTACCGTAATAAACTATTGTTTGCCGTTACTAAATCATCTCAAGTAAACGCTGCACTGGTGTCTTATCAGCTGTTTCCAGCCTCTCATCGTGTTTGTGTGGTGTCACCATTTACCATGATTTAAGCTGGATAACTCAGCTAGACACCCATCGCTCCTCACAGCAAACTTCACAATCCTCTTGCCTTCGCTGTGCCTGATGATCACCCAGTGAAAGCTGTTAGCCTCCTTGTTTAAGTTACCAGCAATTTTTAAACAAAGTTTAATTTGTCAATTAACCCTATTTGTTTAAATGCAGGTGAGATGTGCTGTGCTGTACACACTGCACCGCAGTATAAACACCACATTCACGACTACATTCAGTCTTTTCTATTGAGGAAACCATGTTTACCCTGCTCAGCTCAGAGGTTGGCAGTTATGTAGGTGTTTTCTGGGGTTGAAGAACTTTATTTAAAATAATGGGAAATAGAGGAACTACTGTGAATTACTGGTGAAAATGGAAGCCCACAATAAACAAAGAGGTGAGCTGTGCATATTTAACATGTGAAGCATCCAAGCTGTTGTCTAAAACGGACTTGTGAGTTTCCAGCAGAATCTCCACTGAGGTATTTTCAACAAGTGAGCAAAATGTAGCTGTAGTACATGAACTGTCATGTTCCAGAGAAGTTGAGTAGAAAAACTTGGTGGCTGTGGGGTCTGAATTCTTCTTTTCGAGAAAAGAACCGGACCCCCCGTGGTTTTCCGCTCACTTTCAGTACTCTGCTGTATGTGTCAAAAAAGCGCAAAATACTGTATTTCATGATATGATTATTACAACATAGTTTATTGCAATACATACAGCTATATCTCATATCAGGCAAGTTGAGCTCTTTCTGCATTTTCTGTTCCTCAGACAATCTACCATTTGCATTTATTTATTTAGCTGCTGATTTCCTCCAAATTAACTTAGGCTGAGTTGCCCTTTCATGCAGCTGGTTAGTTTTACCAGAGTAATCGAGGGACCTGTACTAGGAGGTGGAGCCCAACCTGGGTGCTTCGTTTGCACCTCTAACCACTCTTGCATTATTAACCTAAGTTACACACTGATACTCTGCAGAAATAACCTTTTTGCACTACAATGGGGGGCGGGGGGCTGGGTCCGTGCCCCTGTCAGACCCCGAGGAGAGCTTATCTGCTAGAACATATCACGTCTGTTCTTTCCGTATGTATATATTATGTTTATGGGGGGGGGCACTGCTGCCTCACTGCACATTTCTCCAGACGAGCGTTTATCTGTCATCTTACCCCGCAGAGCAGAGAGATATCAGTCCTGCTTTTTAGGAAGTGATGACTGAATCAGAAGATCTTTTATTTCATTTCACAGCCAACTGCGTTTCCTCTTTTTTTCTGCAAATTTAAACCTGAAAGAACCGCGGGGGGTGGAGTGTCATAAGATCAGTGGCCCCATTTGCATTGAGAGCCTCTTAAGGGTGTTTATTCCAGACAGGACCCCCCCCCCCCCGTTGACCGTTTCACACGCAGAGGGGGGAGCCGTAGAGCGCAGCAGAAACAGGAATGCAGACGCTGAAGAACAGAAGTTCAAAAGTCCTTCTCAGGACATCCAGACAGCAGTTGCGCAGGCATGCAGGTGCCAGACAAGAGCGGCTCAGGACCTCAGGACAATGCAGGGCAGCAGCTCATCTGCTAGAAGATATCACGTCTGTTCTTTCAATATGTATATACTATGTTTATGAGGGGCACTGCTGCTTCACAGCACCTCAGTGCGTGTGGAGTTTGCACGACCTCGCTGTGTGTGTGGGTTTCCCCCTCGTGCTCTGGTTTCCTCCCATACCGCTTAAACCCGTCTTTCACGTTCGGTGGACACTAAATTGTTCGTTAAATTGTGTGTGTGGGGGGGCTCCGGATGAACACTTTTTAATTATCTATTATTTTATTTAGTTATTTTTTACTGTTTAAAAAGTGAAACCAAATAAAAAGCAACAAGAATAACAAGGGAAAGATCATATCAAACATAATAATTTTAGGCTTCGCTTGACCTAGATTCGCAATAAAAATGTCAGTTATTAGATTAGTATTCATAGAAACAATGGAAATAATTTCTCTTATTCTTATTACCAGCATCACCGCACAGCGAGCGCTGTGGGTTCAAACGAGGGGCGGATAGCCGTTCATCTTCGCTGGGGGCGGCAGGCAGCAAACCGCCAGTCTTCAGGATCACGGACAACATCCACCGATGTGCGGAAAAGACAAACACACTTCAGTCTTATATGTGAGCAAGTAACTCCCCCATAAATTTAAAGTTTTTTTTCTTTTCCATATTAAATTCTCATTAATAGAAACCTGGAAGATGACGGGAGGATGAAGGGCATCGACGTCAGAACTACTGAATAAGATTATCGAATCGATTCATTAACACTCGGTTTCCCGGCGTTTCTCACTTGCCTGAAGATGTTTCCTGGCGGCGGCGCTTAATTGGTTAATTGTGGGTGGGCGGGGCTGACTGGTCCAGGTGCCAGAGTCTGATTGGCGGCGCTCGCTGCATCATTTGCTATATGTGCGCCGATCCTGAAGTGCTTCTTCATGGGTTTTGCAGCTGCTGGTTTGGTTGAACATGACCTGCTATCACACAGATGAGCCAGATGGCACAGTGAGCAGCAGCAACACTGGGGTACTTGGCAAGGTGATGAAGGTCTGGTTTCAATTGCTGGTGGTTCTGTGCTTTAGGCTCGAGGTCTAGCTGAGGTTCTGTAGAAATGTTGCTGTTTCTTTCCCCCTTTTAAAAATGGAATGTAAACTCCCTATTTTAGAGGTAGTGATGATCATGTGTCCTGTCTTAGACTCTTAAGTTGCTCTGAGTCTTGTAGCTTTCTTTTCTACCTGTGTTATCAGAAGAAGGCTGTGGTAAGAAGAGAAGGGCTCCTCACTTTATTCCTCTCTCACTTTTCTCAGTCTTGGCTGCTCACCTTCATGGTAAGTGCTTCTGTTGTCCTCAAGCCACCTGCTTGGGGGGTTTTGGTAGAACTACAGTCATGTTCTTGTGAGCTCTTTACTTGTGGTCTCAAGTTGTGTCCAGTTTAGATGTGGCTGTACTAATCAAGTTGTGTAACTTGGTAGGGTGTGACCTTCTGATGTGGTTTGTTGTGCAGAGACGTGTGCTTGACAGCTTCTGGTGGCTGCTGGGATTTTCTCCACTGGAGGTGGCCTTGTCCCCTCCCACACTATCACCACTGCAGCGCCCACACCTCACAGGGCGGAAGCGCTTGTCCCGTGTCACCCGGCTGCTGCTGGCAGTCTTGCCACGTCGTTTCCAGAGTGCACTGGGCTTTCCTGTGTGCACCAGCATTGGCTGCCTGGTATCACCAGGCAAGTGCTGTGGGAACATCATGATTTGGGGAGGTGGCTACAAAGACCTTCTCAAATGGAGACAAGTGCTTAACTTGATGATGGAAGCTTATGACTGAGTGGCTTCCGTGGCTTCCTGCAGGAGGTGCTGCAGGACCAAAAGTAACATTGCCACTGACTTCCTCTCTGTTCTAGAGGTGAGCTGCTCTCCCACAAAGCCATGTGGGAAAGGCTGTAAGAGGAAGCAGGAAGACATGGATGAAGATGACCTACAGTCCTGGGTGGAGGTGCTAAACCAGGAGCTTGTGGAGGAGGACTGTGAAGCAGACCCAGATTATGAGGTGGAGGTTGTGGGCCCTGGGCAAACGGGTTAATGAAGCCTGACATGGTATGTTGGTTCCAACAAAGCTACAGAATTGATTGCTAAGGCTATTGCTTCAGGTGAATGGCTGGCTGGTTATGAGACTTACTGGCATCTTCTGAGATGATGCAAACATGATCAGCACATGTCCCTTTGCAGAATTCTTTTGGTATGAAGGACTTGGTTGCTATTGCATCCCACCACAAACACTAACTTTCTGATGAAATGGCAACAGTTGCACACATTAACCATTATCTAGGTTTCATTGCCCAACCTCTACTTGCAGCCCAGCACTATGGAGGAGACGGACAGTGAGGAGTACTATACCCACAATGACACAGAAACATCTCTGGAGATGGAGAAAGATGGCGACTACTTCAAAATTAAAGAGCTGGTCATGGTACTGTGTGACTTCAGTGCAGCTGAAGACAGCAGAACTAAAGTTGGAGATGTGCTGACCTGGTATGTTTCCTTGTTTAGGACATCACTCCCAGTGCATAGTAGGAAGGTGGTGTGGTGACCAGGTATGATGAACATGTGTTGGCTGGGTAAGTGGCTCAAATGCCATGAGCAACTCATCTACAGCTATTGACAGTAATGCAAACACTTGAGTCAAAGCAAACTTAAGGTAAACCCCCCCCCCCCCCCCAAGTTGCTGTGCTAATGTTTACAAGCCTTCCAGTCACTGCTGGTTATGTGGGCTCTTGTTCCAGGTGTTATCAAGGTATGTTTGCATTAAGAATAATTTTCTGCCTTTCCAGTTGAAAGATGGAATCTTCACTATGGAGATGCATCCTAAATGCTGACCAAGTAGAGAGCAACTTAAATCTTTCATGATGTCATCTTCATGCTTTAGCATCAATACCCAGCTTCTGTTGTAACTGCTGCATACAGTTCTGTAGAACAATCTTGCTTAGTATCAACAAACGGAGTGAGACTTCTTGGTGTCAGATCTTAAGCCAAAACCAGGCTAAATTTGAGCTAGTTTGCCTCAACTCTTTTCCCCAACACTTTATCTGAATTCAATATTCCTCTGAAGTGCATTCAATTTTCCTTTGAAATCTTTAGGGTTGATAAAGTTCTGATGCATGTTAAATGTGACTTGGCTGATTTGCACCACCTCCAAACTGAAAGGAAGGAATTCCTAGGCTAGGTGATCAGGCTGTGCCTGGACATGTCCTTTATGTGCTGTCTGGGTAATGACATTCTTGCTTTCCTCAGATAACCTGGTTCCTGCTGCTTCACTATGGACCATGTTCCAAGGCCTCAGTTTTTCTATCAGTATCATGAAGTGTAATAAACTCATTCTTCAACCATGCTGTCCCTCAGATCTGTAGGGTTGCCAAACAGCCACAAGAGAGCGCACATCAACCAGCAAAGCTTAAGCTTTCATGCAACACTCAATGTGTAAATCAGTAGTTCTGAGGTTGCTCAGCTAATAACTCAAACTTGGCTCATAGTCAGGAGTATAGATCTCTACAGTAAACAAAACAAATGGGAACTGGTGTGAGAGAGGAATCTTACATCCACTGGTGGCTAAGGAGCCTTAGCCTATGTGTGCTGACTAGTGCAGAGGTGACTTTTTTTTTTTTTTTTTTTTTTTTTTTTNTTTTTTTTTTTTTTTTTTTTTTCCCCCCCCCCCTTTTTTTTTTTTTTTTTTTTTTTTTTTTTTAGTGAACTTCTCCAGATAACATGAGGGCTATTCATCTGAGGAAGCATGATCATGAGGCTCTGTCCCTTAAGGATGTAACAGTTTAAACAAGTGGGTTTCATGCCAGGCTTTACTCTGACCTATATGTCTTGCCTGCTGCTGTACTGGGACCCTCCCCCTCACCGTCTGGGTCAAAATGGACATGCATTGATAATGTCAAGCATTACCCCATTGTCCCATTTGACAGTTATCACTCCATTCATCATTTCTGACTTTATTAAAACCACTGCAGTAAATTAGAACTGTCACATAAATTAAAAGTAATTTTTTAAAACCACCACATGGTTACAAAATGTGATGGTAAAAATCTAAAAAGGCTCTAGCTAAAAGGTTAAAGGAAACTTACTGGCAGACTCTGCTGTAGAAGATGGGCAGTCCCCTGCCCTGTTCCAGGGTACTGCTGAACTCAACCTACCCTTGTGGGTGTAAACACATCTTCCCCTTTTAAATTAAAATTACTAAAGACAAACACTCAAAATATAAACAAGGGACTAATAATCAACCAGTTTATAAATAAACATATAAATATAATGAATATATATAAACAGAAATCATTCATTATATAAACACCCAGTGTTACTACTAACTTGCTGCTTTTACCCCTCTTCTACCCTGCTATGTACTGAATGAGCTTTGCTGCTGAGATAGTCACAATCCTTCATATTCTTCTCTTTACTTCCTACCTTTAAGGCACCTCTGTGGGGGGTGGCTTGTCCTTGTAGTTCAGATGCTGAGACAGGGTTTCCAAGTGGTGGTTGTTTTTGCCCCAAGCTCTCATCTTCTACCCACCTGTAACCTGCCCTTTTTTCCCCATACGGTGAAACTGACATCAATCCATTTCAGCAGTAATGATATGCAGCACTAGCCAGAAACCTGCAGGTGCAATAAGCAGTGGTGGGTCCTTAATGACAGTTGGAGACCTGCAGGCACAATCAGTGCTTTAGGTGGTTCAGCAGCTGCTCTGCGCAGTCCTGTGTGTGGTCTCCGGTGATCCCTCTGAGGGCAGAGTAGAACCACTTTCAGAACAAGGGAAAAGTCTGCTTTAGTTTACATAGTAAGACATCATTTTCTGGTGTGATCAGCATTATAGTTGTAACCTCAGAAGTAACCTCAGTGCATTTTCTAATGTTTCTCTACTCCTGTCAAAGGTTGGGGAAAGATACTGAGAGAAGGTTCAAAATGGTGTACAGCCTTCTCTATTGAAGAAGTGAAATGGGCCACAGAACATGGTTTAAAGTTCCTGTTTTGTGTGGCTTGACATGGCTGCTGCACAAACACCTTGAGGGATTGGTGTCTCACACTGGAGCTGAGCTAGGTAGTTCTTCCTGGGAACTGATGCTGCAGGTTTTCATGGAAGGGTTATCTGCTGTTGGCTGGTTGTGAGTAGCTTTGCTGAAGAGGTTGAAGTTATTTCCCCTTGTTGACAGGATTAATCCAAGTTGGTGTAGAACTACTACGCCCCAGTTATGAAGTGGCCTTGTATTTGTGCAAGAATGTAGAATTATGAAGGATCTAGTCAAGTTGCCAGGTCAGAAAGTGGAAATATAAACAGAATCAACTTTATCACCCTTACATCACTAATGTGTCATGCATAATTTTCCACAATTTCACTGAGGATAACAAGTCACTCTGTGTCAAATTTCAAGTCTAAGACTTGAAAAGCAAAGCGATGGATGAAGAACAACCAAGCAGGGATTGAGTGTAGATTTAGTGATGTAGTGCAGACCTCACACTTGCACCTGTCTGTTTTATTGCTTATTTCAGCAGGTGACCTGTAACTGCACAAGAGATCAACTCAGTTTTCCTTCCCTCCCTTTGAGTGGACCTTAGAGGTTTGCACACAGGTTGCTAGATGTTTAATGATGCTTTGGCATCCAAATCTTTGCTTCCATGGGACAGTCTAATTTGCATATCTGAGGTTGTTCTTTAGGTTTCGTGGGGAAAGATGATAAATGAAGCTTTGCTGGGTCTAGTGAACAGATGGACTGCTTGGGTGCGAACAGAATATTGCTGGCCTCGGTGAGAACGGGGGCAGCGTGGAGAAGAACACCAGCATGACAAGGTGGCTGATGGCTGCCGTGCGCTTTGTTACATTTCCAAAAGCGAGAAAAAGATGTGTGTTCCGCATATGTTCATTGCAGATGGTCCATTAGGCACAGGGTTATGAAAACATGTTAACAGATGTAGCCAGTCCATTCAGTTTTCTACTGTTCAGGTGCAAGTCAAGCATATCTTACCTCCAAGAAGGTGTTTTGCACCCCACATTAAAATTGCACATAATCCTTGGAAAGCAGGGAAACAAACTAAGGTCATTTTATCAAGCATTTTTCAGCACAAAACCTGTAGAAGTTTTACTTTTGGTGCTGAGAAGGTACCAGGCCAGAAGTAATGAGGTTTACTTATGAGGAGTAGTTGCCAGTGGGACCTGAAGATTCATCTCAGCAGGTCTGTGAAATAACACCATGTATGGAAATCTTACAGTTCCATTCTTCTGCTGTCAGAAGTCAGTGATGATCAAGTCCCAATGCATGATTATCTAGTACAGCTGTAGCAGTGAAGAACATGTGAAACTGACAGAGGAGCGTGAAACACCACCTTGATTCACATGCTTAGATGCTGGACGCAGCAGGTCTTGCGTTGGAAGCACAACTGATGAGTGCGGTGTGGTGTTAAACTAAGCTCTTTGTGGGGTGTTTCACCTTCTGCTGCCACGAAGGACCCTCTGCATGGGACTGGTTGCCACGTCATGGGTTCTGTTGCACGTGAGAGGTGTCCAGCGGCACCATGGCAAATCGCTGCTTGTAACATCTCTGTGGCAACGTGGGAAAATGGGCATGGCCAAATGACGAGCACCTGCTCTACCTCTGACTGCTGTCAGAAGGCAATGGGTTCAGATCCCACCTCCTGCTGTCCAACCTGTTCAAATTCAGTCAATTGCTGTTTTCACACTGGATTTTTTAGATGGTGCAGTTAGTCTCAACGCGTGCCTCAGAAGCAAAGTAGAAGTTTTACTGCTTTGGCTGCTCTGTTTGCCACCCAGGAGTTTTTGCATTGTGAAGATAGGCAAGAAGGAAAAAGCAGCTGACTTGTATCTGGTTTAACCAGATGAAATAAACTACAGTGTGAGTGTGATGACCTGAACTCTGCTGATGCGCCTTGTGTCACTGTGGCCCTTATGACAGCACCAGGGACCCGTGTGTCCTCCTGAGTCACCTGGATCGAGCAGTTCAGTGTGAGGAGCTGCCATATGACCAGCAGTAGTTGGTGCCGCACTAGCAGGAAGGGAAGTTCAGCGTCTGTGGTTAATGCGGTTCAATAGTTGCTTTTCAAACATTGTTTATCCTGCTGCCGGGGATCACGTCTGAACATCTGAACACTTTCTGGTTTGTCTTCCCCCTGACTGCTGTTTAGTCCCTTGACAGGTTTCTACTTCTCCAACATGCTGAGCGGTGGGAGACAGTGATCGACAGTGTCCTCTCTGAGGGATGTTGGGAAACACTCTGGCACCACTGAAGGGCCTCAAGCTGCATGTCCCGAGTGGGTTGCCACCGTGCATGGCGCAGCTGGGATTGAGTGCAACAGCACCAGGTTTAACTGCTCTCCTTTGTTAGTCACGCTTCTGCAGATGATGATGGACAGTGGGCTGAAACTGGGTGCCCATTCCTGCGCTCTGTGGGGGGTGATGCTTCCAGTGTTAAATCTGCATAGTGGTGATCCCCCAAGAAGAGGGTGCTTCAGTACCAGAGGGGTTGGGGAGATGAGTTCCTATGGGTCCTTCATCATCCTCACCTCAAACAGCCATCTCTGGCCTTGGGCATTCGGAAGCACCAGAGGAACTGGACGGCTGGCATGATGTAATGCACGTGTGCCCCCTGCCCCTGAGACCACAGTATAAGTCTGTGGATAGTTTGGTTGATACACCGGTTCTGAACTTCCTAAGCAGTAGCTTGTCAGGGTTTGAAGTGAGAATGGCGCTGACCAGACACCTGGAGTGTGTGACCTGGTCAAAAGAAGCTCACAGGTAATCTGTTGTGTGCGAAACAATGACTGTTTTGCAGCTCTCTAGACAAAAGGTGGTTAAAAAGGCATGAATTAACAGTGGATTAGACTACTTTTTCTTTTTTCTTCTGCCCCCACAAAGGTTTGAAACGCACAAAACTGGGAGGGGAAAGTGTGCTTGTTACACAAACACAGACCCGAGGCCAGGATCAAACCCAGGACCCTGGCAGCATGAATCAGCCTTGTACTGTGGATCCACCTCCACTAGACTCTCAATTGTGTCTATAAATAGGCCAGTTATAGAAGAGTTGTTCTGAGCAGCTCTAATAACAGGACAAAAAGTGCACGTTTTGTTTAAAATGTCTCTTGTGCTTTACTAGCCTCCCCATAACATGAAGATGAGAATCTGGGATCATATCACTGAGCTTTGCATCATTCTGTAGAAATTCACTTGTAATTTTGTGGTTTTATATTTAGCCAACTTGGTATTTTGTGGCTTGCATGATATTGCGAATTGGTGGAGGTGCTGTCATTTCCATTGGAAGCTCCCTGGTCTGCAACCCCTCACCTGCAGTAGAACTGTAAATCAGGGTAACTTTGTCAGCTGCTTTGGAGTGAAGCATCACCTCAGCTGAAGGGCAGCAACAACAACAGTAACCAGCTTTGCCACCTTCAAGCTGAGCTGTTGCAGTTCCTGGGGGTTCACAGGGTTGTATGTGTGCAGTGGATTGTAGGCTGGAGACCCCCTGCTGGGACACAAAGGTGGAATGGGGGTGTCGGTGGGTTCACCTCCCCCCCTCTGACCATGTTTCTCCGCTCTCCATCTCTGCAGCTGAGCTTTTCAGCCACTTCTTGATTCAACGATTACATGTGATTGCAGCCATTAAATGACACCGCTTCCAGCAAAGGGCTCTCAGATGCTTTAACGTTCAAAACACTTGTGCATTCCGATCAGAATGGTGATGTAACACTTGAATACCCCCCTCCCCGGTCTGATCCCACATCCATATTTCCTGTAAATGATTCAGACATAGCAAGAAGTGGCTGCCAGATTCACATCTACCTTCCTGGGATGTTGCACTCATCTTTGGCTGATGTTCAAAAGTCCTTCGAGATCCTCTACAAATCCATTAATGTTCACTTTCCACATGTGCTGGCCTGTAGTTTGACCAGGTGAGGTGGCTGTGACGGAGGTGGCCAACCAGCTTTGCCTCTGCTTACACACAGCATGGATGTTCACATTTTGCCATGTCACCTTGTCATATACAGGGTTGTAGACCAGATACAACAGATTATACTGTTCAGTTTGCTGGTTTTTACAGATATCTTCATTATAGCAAAACAGTTTGAAGCCTGGTGGTTTAACTAGTACCTGCTGCCTGAAGCTACACACCTTAACTTACCTTGTATCGGTTCTTCTGGGTTCTGTTTGTAAAGGACTTTGTCAGTTCTATGCAAATGAGGGACGATAAGGTTGTTATTCTGCTTTTCAAGTCCACCTACAGTCACAGCTCACAGTTTGCATTTGCATGTGATGTGGATTCGGTGTGAGCAGTCAAATTGCTTCCAGGTCTTTCCTTTAATTATGACCCACCTCCAGTGTGTGGTGGGAGACGCTGCATCACTCATGCTTCAGCTTGCCAGCAGTGGTGCCCTTCGGCCCTCCTTTAGAGACCCTTTTTAAATAGAATGTTGGAATCTATGGGCCGGGATAACGTTCAGAACATGTCAGGTGGGAAGAATTACACCGATCCCTTGGTATCCGAACAGTTCAGACACTGAGTGTCTGTTTTGCATTATTTAAAGTGGAGTGAGGAATAGGTAAATAAGGTTCTCCAGCCCATTGGAAACACCTGTATGACTGTGAGCTGAGCAGCGTAAACACAGTTACCTCAGTAGAAAAGACTGAATGTGGTCGTGAATGTGGTGTTTATACCGAGGTGCAGTGTGTACAGCACAGCACATCTAATGTGTTAGTCACTGTGTTACATGGGAGGTGAGAGGTTCGCAGCCCCACTTCAGCCAAGTTGAATAAAGACGAGTGTCTCAGTCACCTGCTGTCCACCTGTGTTTCACACAACAAATGAACAAGTTTATTGCTAGATGCTGTGATCATCTCTCCTCCCTGCTGCACCCTGGACAGTTTGCATTTGTCCCATTTGTCTGCCTTTTCATTCCAGCATCTTCCTCAAATGCTCCCTCAGTGGTTTCTTCATTAATAAAACCCTTTTCCAAAGCCAGTCTCTTGATTTCCCACCTGTATTTAGCCCACCACCACCCTTCCTCAGGCTGTGCACCTCTGCCACCCCTGTGTTTGTATCTGTCCCCAGGGACCTATTAGATGTACCATGTTTGCTCTGTGAAAGTCACAGCTGTCCTTCAGTCTTACATATTGCATATCCACTGGACAGCAACCCCGACCAGCCTGCTGCTCAATCCACATGTTAAAAATTTAATTTAAAAAAGTTAAAATTCAGACCATTCCCCTCCTCCCTCAGTGTTTCCTGCTGCAATGGACAAAATCGGTCATCGCTGGTGGTCATCCTTACCTGAGCACTGGGACAATAGGCTGGTGTTTTGCAAGATGCCAACCCCCAGCATATGTTGACAGTGCTTTAGTTAAGAAGTTAACCAAGGATCAGGGGCAGACTTCTGCTTTTTAATGGTAAAAACAAATTACCTGCATTTTCATTTAATTTTAATTATCAGACATCCTGAAAACAAAAACCTTCCTTCAATGTGCATAATGATGATGTGAAGGTGGCACAGCTGTGCTGTCATCACCTACAATAAGTGTGAAGCTAAAGCGGAGTGGATTTATTTAAACTTTTCTTCTCCAGACCAGGGTACCCGACTGAGGAGCAGTATGGATTAGAGTTTTGTTGGGTTCCGCCGCTTCAATTATCGAGTACCTCATTTCAAGTAGCAATGTCCTGGAACTCATGTTGCCACCGTCCACTGAAGGACGATGGCTTAAAAAAGTGGAGATCCCACTGACTTCAGAGGAGGTTTCAGGAGCCCCGATTGTGGCCAAACACCTGGGCAACCTAGTGTAGCGTGTGGGAGAAGATGCTGTATACTAGGCACTGGAAAGGCCGTATCAGTCAGAGCTCAGAAGATGGAGTGGAGAAAGTGATGATGTATACAGGGAAATGCACATCAATGGCCTCACAGTAAGGAGGAAACCCCAGAAGATCAGAGTGTTACCCTTTATTTATCTATGTTACCTCCATCTGTCTGTGTCTTCTTTATGCTCTGTGTGTGTGTCTTTTGTTTGTTTATTAAATGTGTTGTGCACCAGGTCCAGGAGCAACAACATTTTGTCCTCCTTGTACATCTACAAAAGGGCACAATGACAATAAATTTGCATTGAACCTTTGCCTAGGATCCCCAAACCATTAGATCCACCCCTGCAGTGAAGGGAAGCTAATAAAGTAAATCACTGCTTTTCCTATCCTCTTCCGCACCTGAAAGTGTGTTGTTTTCATTAGAATGCACGTTTACTCCGTGTTGGTTTGGAGAAAAGAATCTGAAGTCTGCAATAAAGCCAGCGTTTGGGCCCTGGAGGTATCCGCTGTGGAACACGAGGCCTCCCTGACCTTCAACTGTCCTGCAATTAAAATTCCACTGAATGATGTGTGGATGAAATAACCCTCAAACAGCGAGGCCATCCCATCCCGCTTTGCTGTTGAGCAGCTGCCAGAGTTTCCACGCTTCCTCCATGCCTACTTACCCTACAGTAGAACTGCTCCCCATTTGGTGATGAGCAGAGGGGACAGACTTTGTCACAGGTGGAAAATGGCCTGAACCACGATGCTTCTTCATTCTGTTTCTGACAGCAAGTAATAATCCAGTATTTCAGCAGTAACTGGTCTGATCTACACAGACGGCATCTGGCTCACGGTACATCAGAGGAATTATTGCTGTGTGTGCGTGTGTGTGCGCGTGTGTGCTGTTTCAGGCTGCACTCCCACCGGGTTTAGCTATGCTCTTTCCACACTACCCACTACACAAACCTAGACAGCACTCTGTACTGGAAAATGTGCTCACATACTGTGACATAATGGAAAAGAGGAAGCAGCCCCCACGCAACCACCCACACCCCCCTGGGTCAGAAGGAGCACAAATGGTGGGGGAGGGGGGTGTGGGGGTGCTGTGGCTCAGTAGGCTGGCGGCCCAGGAAGATGGACTTGAGTGAGGACTGGCCTGGGGGGGCAGGACTGAGAGAGGAGGCTGGCTGGGGGGGGGGTTATATACCTCTGAGTTGTGGAAACCTGAAACATTATTGTGCGTGTGTGTGTGTGTGTGTGTGTGTGTGTGTATGCAGCTGGTTGCTGATAGAGACGGGGTGGTGTTTACTACCGCTCACCTCCCAGCTCTCACACTACTAGCTGTTAATTCTGTTTTCCAGGCCCAGCGCTGGGTGTGAGAATGATGTGCAGCTTTGGTGAGGAGCAGGTGAACCCAGTAAGAGGTCACCTTGTTTCCCAAAGTGCAGCGGTCTCGCCCCTCTGGAGCTCATCCCCTCCATCTGCTCAAAGGACCCAGATTTCAATACACCTGCCTGCCCTTGTACCCTTGGGTAAGATTCCTACCGTGAGACGAGACAGTAAAAATGAGCCACCTGCATCAACCAGGAAACGTCTGCAAGCAGCTTAACTCTGTGAATCAGTTTGGGAAAAAAGGTGTCAGATAAACGAACAAACAGCAGCTGAATAATGAGAGCTAAATGCACGTGTGTGTATAATAAGTGTGTTTCCTGCACGGAGAGAGGTCAACAGCTTTTAGATGCTGTGTTATGTTCCAGAATATGGTGGAATGTTCACAGCAGCCTGGGTGCGGCAACTGGCAGCACTTTGCTGTAATGCCCCTAAAACCCTGATAGATGGTTTTACTTTGTTCCACTTTCCAGGGTCTGGGAACGAGGGTCTGGTCCTGGTCTTCTGTGCCGACCGAGCTGAAGCTCCCCTTTAACAGGCAGGTCCAGTAGTGGTGGCAACGGTGTTAAACCTGACATTTTTCCCAGTCTTACGCTCAACACGTCCACATCATGGCTGCAGTGGTGTGAGGAAAATCTCATTACGCACACGGTTTCTATGTATTTTTCCTAAGCTGTTTTTATTAAGAACGTTTAATCACGTTCAATGTGAACGGGCGATGAAAAACAGATCGCAGAGTGTGCAGAATCTCCATGTTGTGTGTTTGGTTTAATTTTGTTGTATTTTGCACCTTAATTCACACAATCAAACTCTTTTTTTGTCTTTCTTGCTTCAACATGGACCCGTGTGGCATAGAAATAAACAGTACGTGTAAATTTCTGTGAAATCCTGCATCATAGCGGCAGGGCTGTTGCTGGTGGGGTGAATGGTGGTGACAAGAAAAAAATCTAAATTATTTAATTTAAACGAATTTCGGCACTAACCCTGCACACCGGCAACCTGTTTTATGACATTTTGCGGGTGGTCGTCCTGCAGTGCCACTGGGGATCAACTAGCAGGGTTATTTCAGGTAATTGTTCATTTAACTGATCTTTGTGTGAGGGCGATGTGGCTCCTGAGAATAAATGAATGCTCTGCATAAGCCTCAGTTGTTTGTTAATCTTTCCGCTCACGGGGGGCAGCAGGTCCCCTGTTAACGATATCACGTGGGACATCAAGACGACCATGTGAAAGGCTTTCGTGACATTAGCAGGTGGAGGCTATAAACACGGGAAGGGCAACGGCTGCCGCACATGTCACCATGTGGTGGAGTGATGTGATTTTCAGTGACGGTGGAAGGTTGCGTTTGAGGTGAAATGGCATCTCTGTCTCTGTCCTGGAAAGTGTGTGGAAAAAGTCCCATTCGCAACCGATGATGTGACACAGGTGGCCCCCATCCTGGTTATTTTTGTCCAGATGACCAGTGAAATGAATGAATGAAACCAAAACACTGCATGGATTGTAGGGATGGGATGACATCACCACAGGTGTAATTGGTCAGTGATCCAGTTGGCCAGGAAACTCAACCTTGGCAGGCGAAGTGACAGCGATAGTGACAGTTTGTGACAAGTGCACACTGATGCTCTCTGGTTTTGTATTCAAGCCGTGTGGGTTTCGATATTTAATTGCTCTTAAAAATTCAAATCCAAGGACTGAAAATCAGAAAGACAAGAAAAGAGGAAAGGAAACACGTCTTCAAGCGAAGGAGTTGTACTGAGTGCTGGCATCCCCCCTGGCTTCCCGTCATGCTTTACGTGGGTGTCAGTGATCTCTTCATTGCTATGAATGCGCTGTGTTAAGTGTGTACGTATGAGTGTTGGCAAAGAATTTTCCAGAAGGTTCCTTCCTGCGCTGCTCTTATATCTAGAAGATGAGGGTCTGATTGGGGTCAGTTGGGCTCCACCACCCCCTGCTGCACTCTCATTTACCACATTCACCACATTGGCTCTGTCAGCACTGCTGAGTTACTTGGATTACTGAGCTCGAGCTGGGCAGGTGACTGTGATCAGTTTTCCCATTCAGTGCATGAATATTTTGTCGTTTCTTGTTTGTTAAAGATTTAATGTCAACAGCACAACATGGGGAAATGCTCATATTGGGGAGAGAACTGCAGGGTGTTGGTTTACAGCCCGGGTTCATCCTCGCCAGCACAGTTGTTGCTGCAATGCCAATCCTTGCCTAATATAAAAACTTTCTGAGGTATTCAGGATAAAGACGCCATTGCTTCTGCTTTGGATTGAAGTTAGAGAAAGTTTTTCTTGCCAAGCCCTGGTTTTGTGAACCAGGCCCCCACTGGAGAGAGAAGGTGTGAAATGATCAGAAGTGTCAGACTGCCAGCTGTCACGTTATCGAGGCAACGCGTGTCTGAGTGAGTATGGAGATATATTTCACACGGCAGGCTCCGGCTTCCACTGTGTCAGTAGTCAGTTGACGGGGCCCACGTCTCTCCTCTCATCTAACATTGCCTTGTAGAGCGAGTGTGTTCTGTCAGGGGGGAAAAGATGCAAACTTCCAGAGAGTCTGTAGGCCTTTTCATCTCATTGTCTTTCACTTGGAAACCAACGCCACGTGCTTCGCTTTGAAGGTCACAATTGTTCCTCCATTTCGCTGCAGCACTGGCCGTCAACGGAGCAACTGTCTCATCCTTTCTGGATGGTTGAATGGCAGCTGGAGCCCACCGGGGAAGTGGTGCAACTGGGGAGAAACTAAAAGCGCCCGTTATGCCCGTGTGGGGTTTGTTCTCATTCTCCCGCCCTTTCGGACTTTGCTCAAAGGTCAGGGCTTACGGATGTTAACATTCCCTCCCTCATCTCTGCTTTCATTATTTCTGATTCCTCTTATTTTCTCCTCCTGCCTAGAAGCTTATAGCTTGTAATCGTTAACAGTACAGTGATTATCCAGATGCTGCAATCTTGTATTTAAACCCCATTAATTAAGGATCCAGTCAAGGAAAAACAGCGAGTTGCCAACCTTAGTCCCACTGGGAGCTGCTGAGATGCCTGCGGTCTCCTGTTGGCCCCATGTGTAGAACCATCCTTGACTGCATTAGCCCGTCACTGCCTGTGGACCAAAGTTCTGCTGTCGGAATACAGAAAATCCTCACCTTTGTGAGGCTGTCTGAACGCAGTCTTAACCCTTCACCCCACCCATCTCGCCTCTCTCCCTCATGTCTCTCCACCTGCTGGGGTAGAACAGACTTCCCTCCACTCTATTTCCCCCAGAAGGCTGCCAACCTCGTGTCTCTCCCTCTCTTCTGTCTCTCTCTTCCTTTCTGTCTCCCTCACATCTCTCCTCTCTCCCTTCTCTCTTCTCTCTCCTCTCTTGTCTCTCTTCTCTTTCCTCTCTCCCTCACGTCTCTCCTCTCTTCTCTCCCCTCTCTCCATCACATCTCTCCTTTCTTCCTTCTCTCTCCTCTCTCCCCTCTCCTCTCTCCTCTCTCCCTCGCTCAGAGGAACGAGTGTAATTCCCTGTACAACACAGTTGTATTTTTTAGTATTTTTGACTCAATGAAAGATGTCACTGAGGTGTGGAGCTCCCGAGTGGTGGCTGAACTTTTTGTAATGTTCTACATGACCGAGATGCTGGGCTGCTGCAGCTTTTGCTTGTCCTTCCATGTGGCTCTAGAGCAGCACATGTCTCTGAGAAACTCTATGCCTTCCTCTCCCCTCCTTAATGGAGAAGCCTCTGCGTTTCCCTTTGGTTCACTGTGTCCTGAACCCTTCCACAGTTAAATACTGCAAAAACATTCCAAGAGGAAAATGTACTCAAAAGGGCAGAAAGCAGGATGAGTGTGAGAAATGCTGTCTGTCGCTGACTGTGAGAGAAAACAAATTCTCCTCGTGTCCTTTTCCTAAAAAGTTCTCCCTGTTGATTTGCTTTCTCTGCCAGGTAGAAACAGTTTGGTTCTGATCAGTTGGGGTGCAGGTAAGGGAGAGTGTGGAGTTTGAGCAAAGGGAGAAGGCAAAATGTACTGCTCAGAGAACAGCATTAATCCATCCATCCTTTATTGCTAACTGCATAATCCCGAAAAATCTCTATTTTTGTCCTTTCCAACACAAAAGCCATCCTGTTTCCCTTCAATCATAATCCCTTCTGTGCCGGCCAACGTCCTCTGGACGAGCCAGCGAGCAGGAGTCTGTCTACACCTGCTGCCCCACTGTGCACTTGTGGGAGGATCCCTAGGCAGAACGAGTTGTGAAGCGAGCAGAGGAGAAGCGGAGCAGGACAGAGCGGCAGGGAGAGTGGAGCAGCACACATACCGTCGCACATCTTGAGCTGCAGGGGGGCCCAGCTGCACAAAGGGAAGGCATAGTGGGGTGTGTGTGTGTGTGTGTGTGTGTGTGTGTGTGTGTGTGTGTGTGTGTGTGTGTGTGTGTGTGTGTGTGTGTGTGTGTGGGTGTGTGTGTGTGTGTGTGTGTGTGTGTGCGTGCGTGTGTGGGTGTGTGTGTGTGTGCGTGCGTGCGTGCGTGCGTGCGTGTGTGTGTGTGGGTGGGTGTGTGCACACGCTCCAGTGGTGACAGGTCAGGGCAGTGCTGAAGAGAGGGTGTCTTGGCTGGGGAAGGGGTGCCTGCTCATGCTGGCTCAGCTGTCAAAGCAAGGAGAGCTGTGAAGACCCCCGATTGGGCAAGAGACCACTGAGAAGAAGCTGCAGTCCTGAGGAGGAAGGACCCCCAGCCAAGCTGCAGCCCCAGGTGAGCAAACTTGAGGCACGGGGGCATTGGATGGCCAGTGGAGGGCAGTAGGCAGTTGGATGGGTGACGGCGATGTGTCTGCAGTGCTTTTGTCAGAACACGTGAATAAGGTCTGTCCGCACTGCGCGACACCCCCCCCCCCCGCCCGCTGCCCCCACCCGTCCACCAGCTCTTAGTTGTGCCTGTCTTTCATTTTTGGTACTACTACTTCTTGCACGTTACGCAGCCTGAACCACTTATGCCCATTCAAAACACACACACACACACACACACACACACACACACACACAAGATTAAGGCTCAGTCATGCATGAGCCGCTGCAGTGATTGAGCTGCATTTCTACATCAGTCGGCCTCCTGACCGAGTGAGATGCACATGATCTGCAGCAGCTGCCCAGACTGCTGGGGTGAGGAGGAGCTGCTGAAAGATGCTCTGCATCTCTGCTGAACTCAGTCCCAAATATTACTGTTTCTTTGATGAAAAGAGTCTCTCTGCCCTGGCCTTTTCTAAAGGAAGTTCAGTACAGCTGTGTGGGATTTCAGCGCCTTGGGAAATGCACGAGGCCTTTTGAGGAGAGGTTTCTGCCGTTCTACTGGTGACGTGCTGTCAGTATATTAAATCTTCTTATTATTAGCCGTTGAGCCGGCAGCTTTATCGTTATTTGTGCCCTGCCAAGCGGGACGTGGGAGGGTCGGTGCCGCTCCGACATAACAGGCAGCTCTGGCTGAGGCTGTTTGGTTGAGGTGCTCAGAGTGAATCGATCACCCCGCCAGGGAGATGCAGAAGGAGAACCAGAGGCTTGATGCTGCTCAGCATGAGCTCAGTGGACCAAACGCCTCTTGGATGGCCACTGGGTCAGGCCTGTTCTGGAAAATGTGTCGTTTTTGTTGCACCTATTCTCACCCATTATAATTACAGAATTCCAAGGAAAAAATTACTGTAATTAAAAGCTTCATAATCATGTTAATGCCACTTAATTTTGTCCTTGCTTAGGTGTCACAACTTAACATTGCTGTTTCCATGGAGGAAGGGCATTTGTTATGGGGGGGGGGGGTATTTTAATATGCAGAATGAGGATGGTCTGGAGTTTCTCCTGATATGAGCACCTCCATGGTGCTTAATTCTTGACGCTCATCTGCAGGGCACAGCTTGGGTTCTGCCCTGAATGGATCTCCTCTGTCGCAGCTTTTGCTCGTATTAAATAGAAAGCTTGGGGAAGTGTGGCCTCTGGCTTCTTCTTTGGATCTAAAAGTTAACCTGCCACCCCTTTGAGACCTGCTGGGCCTCCCACTTCATGCTGCCTGCTGCTTCTCAGAAGAGGTGGGCTGTGGAGAAGGACAATGCTTTGCCCCAGCATTTGATCTCTGCCTGGTGCTGGAACAGAAGCGGACACACCGAACACCCTGACGGCAGCAGAGTTTGAATATGAGTTCCTGTGAGAATAGTGCTGACACAGAGGTGCTCAGACATGCAGGAGAGTAGAGGATTTATTCGTAGATGCTGAAACACATCAGCTGGACTTCTGTTCTCGTAGCAGCACTTAAGATTTCAGCTTTCTTTCTTGGCTCAAACTAAAGTGGCACAGGGCTTCATTTTGACATTTAGATGTAAAACCGAAACAAACCTGACCTCAACACACAATGCAACGATGAAGGACTTTGGTAGGTCTCGTCAGTCTCCCACCAGGTTCTGAGCTTGTCTGTATGCAGTGTTAATCCATTAGCAAGACTATGTCCACTATTCAGTAGGTTCTTAACTATTCTTCTGAATTCTCCTGTGAACTCAGATGAGCTACAGATGGGCAGGGGGGTTTGTTCTGTGTGACCAATTCAGAACTCTTTGCGTTTCCGTTATTCACTTACCACTCAAACCCGGAGAATCCTGCTGTTCTGTTTCAGGTCGACTCAGTCGTCCCACCTGGGACTCGCAGCTAAGCCCCCAAATGTGCACCTCTCAGCATAGTGACGCAGTTTGCATCAAACCAGCTGCTCAAGGTCAACACAGAAGTTCAAGTTCATCTGCAGAATCAATCCGATGTGCTGCTCTTGCACGGGAAACGCAAGAATGTCTGTCAAACTCAATTTCCACACCAAATCTATGCGATCTTCCTAACTCCATGAACCAAATGAAATACAACAATCCCTTGGTACCTCATTCTAATTCATTCGTGAAGACGGGTTGGATCCTGAAACTTTGGATACTGAATGCTTATCTCCCATTTTATTAAATGAGGAAAAAGTAATGTGCTTTCAGCCCATTCGAAATGTCATATATCTCTATAAACCCCTGACTTGAGCAGCATAAATGCTGTAAACCTGATTAGAAAACACTCGTATATACAGTTTATTACAGTACATACAGTATATTTATTACACTGTTCTGGATGGTATTTATTTTTTTGTTTAAATAAAATATTATTTGGATTTTTATTTGCGTTCGGTTTTTTTTCAATTTGAGAAAAGCCTCTGATAAAAATGCGCCATAGCAAAGTTTCCATTCAGACGCCGATCATTATCTCAGGAGCATTTTTCTGTTCCACTTTGATCGGAGCTGTAGATGTGCTGCGGGGAAGTGAAAGAGCTCTATAAGGGGTTATAATACAGCATCTTGTATAAATGGAGTTTGTGAACAACATAATTCAAAATCGAGTTATTTATGCGTTAAATAATAACACATAAAACTTTCTGTGTTGTGGATAACAAATATAAAAATAAATGGCTTCAGAATATTTCTGAATTCTTTTAAAATATGGCAAATTGTTCTAAATTGGTGAAAACCTGCTTCTGCAAATCACTCCTGACTTGCTGATGCATAAGCACAGTATTTCGGGATGCAGATGGGAATGAGGTGAGGATCAGCCTGGCGACACAGCTCCATTCCTTCCTTCCTGCAGCCATCTGTGGGCTCCGCGTCCCTCTGCCGCCCTCATTGAAATCCATTCATTCTGTGTGTTCGCCAGACATGCAGAGCAGGAAAGCATCGCGCCAACTTGGTCTTCTCAGGCGGCAACGTGAGAAAGAATTACTGATTCGCAGCATCTGTTCCCTTAATTTTTACAAGCTTAAGCAAACCTGCCGAGGACTGTTGTGAAAACGCTTCTCAGTTTTGGTAGGTGAGGTGTTTGAAAGACCACTGATGTAACAACCCCCCCCTTCCCCACGTCTCCTGCTTCGGTACTGAAATGCCAAACCCACAGGGCAGAAGGTGTTGGGTGGGCCCAGGTCACCTGGGACTGTGGATCAGTGGTGCCGATCAGTTTTAGGACAATATTGCCAGAACAGAGAGATTTGGACTCCTGCCCTCTGTGTAAACTGCTTCATGTCGTTCCCAGACCGTCTTCTGGTGTCTCCCTTGTGGCCGTATTGACTGGCAGATTAGCAGTGGAGGCTGCTGCTCTCCCTCCTTTCTCTTCTTTATGGAAAGCTGGAGCCGGTAAATATGAGCAATATGCCTCATTGTGCACGGAGGAAGCAAAGCAACACTACGATGCAGCAGCATGGAGCTGGACAGCTTCATCATGGATACTTGGAGAAGTAGAACTCCCACCGTGCCCTTCCCAGCTTCCTTGGCTGTCCCACGGTGCTGGTTTCATGGTTAGCAGCAGGTATTTTGCCACAGAAGAGCTGCAGCGAAGAAGCCCAAACCCAGGGTGGTGGTGCCTCTTGAACTGTATGTATTAAACTCGACCGAACTGCCCCTCCTTTGTTGCTTTAGGTAAAATCACATAGTAATCAGTAAAAATACAATGGAATAGATTTCATTGTACCATGTGTGATAAATCAGCAGTTAAACTGAGTGGTAAGTTTTTTGCAAATTCACTGCAGTAAACTCTCGCAGTTGCTTCTCACTGCAGTGATCAGCACTCCCTGGAGAACTGACAATTTACTATGGTGTGAGCAGGGACTGAGGAGGCCTCCAGCGGTCTGTCTTCTGTCACACTCTCATACCAGTGTGCAGAAGTAACCTGCCGAAAGCCCACGTTCTTCACGGCTCGGCTGTGTGGGTGATGCTGGCTCTGCACAGTCTGTGCTGTTGGTCAACATGGATTCATCTCCATATGTCAGCCTGGTGCCGCTTAGCGTTGCCAACACTTGCTTTCCTCTTCTGCATGAAGCGCATTGTGAGCTTCTCGCAAGTGGAAAAATTCCTTTGCTGCTGATGTTCCCTGGTTTATTTCAGGTAAAAAATCACCTGCTATTTGTCTACAGCCACCACATGTGCTACATACCTAGAATAGCCGCTCGTGTGTATACGCAGGCTGGCCTTCCTTTAAGGCAGAACCCTCCGCCGGATAGCTCAGCGACACTGAAGGAAGTGCAGCCACAACGCTTGCTTGGCAGGGGTTGTTGTGGGATGGTTGTGAGAATGGTTCGTTTACTCTCAACAGTGACACAAAAACAGGAAAACAGAGAACCCCAAAGCCCTGATGTTTACCACCAGCGCATGATGTAGGAGAAAACAAACGCCAGTTCTCCAGTTATCAGCCTCTTGCCAAGTCCATCACTTGTTGTTAGTAAACTGTTATGTATTGAATACTGAATTTCTGCAGTGAATAAAAGATGCATGAAGATATTGCAGATGTTCACGATACATATTTCAGAGACTGCCGACTGTTTGTTGCGTGGGAGCCGACTTGCAGCATAAGTTAGCGTATCCTTGGCAAAGACAATGAAGGCTGTTGAATTACAACTGATGTCCATGTCTTCTGCAGAAACAGTGGCTCAAACTGACAGCCTGGTTGTCTGGGGGGAAGACAGAATACCAGGAGCTCATGAGGTTCTGAGAAGTGCTGGTACTCTAAAAAAGTGCCACTTTCTAAAAACTAAAAGTGCAGGTGTTCGTGCCACTGACTCCTGGGCAACTCCAGGAAGAAACTCCTGGTTTTGGACCCTTGGTGCAGATGGCCTGGATGGGATGTCACGGCTTTTGTGAAAAATGACACAGCCTGAGCATTTGTCCTTTGTAATGTTTCTGCAGCCTCAGGAACTCCCTAACATGTCCTTCAAAGTGCTTCTGGCACACGGCGCATCGCAATGCCCTCATTCCTTTAGAAGAGCAGGAAAGCAGGATCTGGGAAAATGAGACTTCAGCCTCTGTGTAACAATTTGTATCTCTGTGTAGGTTCAGGTGATCAACACACACATAGAACCCCGCTTCTTCTGCACAGATGCAGCATTTGTGCGGTCAGCATGTGTAGAAATGTGCTACATGTTATGGGTGGGAAAAGAATGATTCACTTTTTACTGCAAATCCCATCTTAATTCATTCAGGAAAATTGGTATTTTAACAGGAACTAATGTGTGACAAGTGCAAATCTATGCTGACGTTTGAGTTCCTGTGAGGAATAGTCATTGCGACTGTCCACAGCCTTTGCTCTCAACTCATCCACAGTCCTGCTCACCTCTTATTTATTAGTCACTGTCTCCTCTGCTTAACCTTCCTCTGCTCAAGTCTCCCATGAATTGCCTGCTGCCATCCTCATCAGCCAATATGACAATCTAGTCTCCGGCCGGCAGCTCAGACAGCATCTCCAGACTCTGCTCAAACACACTTCTTCCTCTTTCTTCTCCGTGTTTATTTCTTTTGTACGTAAATTTGTCATTTCTGATCTTCTTCGTCTTACATTCCTTTTAGATCTGATCTCAGTTGTGCCGCCTTTCTCCTCACGCTTGGTCTGGCCATCAGATTGCATTATCAGAGCCTCACGATGCACAGGAAGACTGGGAAGCTAAAAGAAGTTAAGATTCTTCTACTCCAGCAATAGATTTGCTGGGTCCCATGTGGATCGAAAGTGGACCGAATACTGCAGGCAAAGGACAAATGGAGTTTAATTCCTCTTCCCACCCGTTTTTGCTGCGGTTTTTGTGTGCTGCCGAGCTGGAAGATAATTGATTCGATCCCCTTCAGTCCCCCCTGTCTTCCTCAGCTTGAATGTCTTGCCAGGGTCTTCTGTTCTTCTTAATTGGACTAAGAAAACACCATTAGCTTTACAGCTCAAGAGCATTTACATATTTTTTTCCATCACAGCAGCATAACTATTTGCCCCTTCCCTAGTCCACAGATCGTGCTTTGAAAGGCCAGCGATTTTAATCATTTGTAGAGCTTAAAGCTCAAGGTGTCGCTCTGAGTTGCACTAGTAAGACATTTGCTGAGTAATGGGAGGTTCTTCATCAGCTGCTTGCAAGCAGTGGGGAGACCTGCTGTTGTCTTCTCCCTGGGTAGGTGCAGCATCAAGGATCACTGCACCAAGAAGCTCAAGAGCTCCAGGTTCTGCAATTCTGTGCTGGACGCTGGACAAGAAGATATAACATGATAATTTGTACTCATATGTTGATACGGGCTCATGATGGAACAAAAATGTGTTTGCGTTTAGTAGAGGCCCAGGTTTGCTGTGAACAGTTATTCGTGGTCAAAGATGTGGTTATTCTGATTTAACCTTTCGGAAAAAAAGTGCTGACAATACCTCCAGCTAATCCACAGCACTGTAGCCTGAACTGTGTTCGATTCACCACATTGGCTCCACGTATCTCCCCTCCTCTGTTCCTGTCCGGCGAAGATGGCGGCTGTGGGCTAAAACAGGGGCGAACTGTTTGCGCCTGCTTGCGGAGAAGGCCTGGTTAGTCCCTGGGTTCCATCAACAACACTGCACTTCTCCGGCTACTTGAGGGTCTGTTCACAACGCTGTCCACAACAGGGAATTTCTGGTGTGCTCACCATATGCGCAAATGAAATGATGATCCTGTTTCCTGTAAATGAAACACCTTCTGCAGCCTGGGAATGGGCTGGAGTCAATCCAGCAACTGCTGCTGAGATTCCACTGACAGAAACTGCACCCTTTTTCCATCCTTCACATTCACTGGCTGTATCTCAGGCTGCACCATACGGGCAAAAACCATAATGTTGAACATAAATGATCCTGACCTCTGCATGCCCCCCCCTTGACTGTTCCTTTCACAACTGAGATGATTTTCCCATTGCGCTTTATTGATGGCATCTCCCCATGGTGCAGCACCCACACAACCTGCCCTTTAGCTGTGTGCATCTACACCTAGGTGGCATTTCCACGATGCACAACAGAGCTCTGTCCCCCCCGTCGGTGGAGTACATGGTTCTGTGGGTTTGATGTGAGCATGCAAGAGGACGCTCGGCATCAGAAATCTCTGTCCTCAGGAGGCTGGGCCTAATCTTCAGCAGCTTAAGCTCCATTAGTCACACCAGAGTTATGCTGCCAGACCAGTTGGGGGGGGGGGGGGTCCCAATGCTCAGCCAGACATTCTCATTGTCCTTCTGAGGGTGGATCCCATGTCTCTTTTATGTCTTTGGCTGAAAGAACCTGCAGTAATAAGCGGTGTGAACAGATATGTTGAGAAGATCATGTTGACACTCCTGGCTGCAGTGCTGATTACCCTCAGCGTCACAAATTAAATGTTCTTCACTGCCTTTGCGAATCATCTCTATATTTTTATGAAGTGAAATGATATTTGCTGGCCTGAGAACAAACGTGCTTAATCCTACAATGACACCAACTATGAAATTTAGCGAAGGGATGGATGCGAGGCTGTTGGGAGGGAGGCCCCAGTGTTGTTGTGGGATCTGTTAGCTGTAGCATCTGAAGGTGAAATACCTTCGTTGTCAGGGGGGTGTACACACCTGACATGGCATCAGCAGTGGCTTCAGCTGGAGACCATTGATCTGCGTGGAATGGCTTCTTGAAGAAGGCCATGTCACGCCAAACTCAAGGTCAGTTAGAAGACTATCCATATTCACAAGGTCATCAGTCCTGCAGGTCAAAAATTGTGCAGCAAACGTATTAGAAGAAGGCGGTTGGCGCAGGAACAGCGAGTTGGGTTTGGTTTGAATGTGGTGTTTCCTTTTGCTGGCAGCTACTGCATTGTTTCATTTTCCTGGGGGAAGAGCTTTTCCTGCCCTAAATATTGCTCCGTCTTGTCAGCAGTGAGATTAACAACAGAAAAGAGATACTGAGCGCAGACAGTCTGGGTTCCGTTCCGTACGACTGGCAATCACTAAACTAGGACATACTGGCGAATGGAAACCCACACGTGTTTTTCTATTTTCCTCTTTGCCAGTACTTTTTAACATCACCGCCCTCCTTCCTACTTATTATTTGCTGTTTATTGTAATTGATACAAATTTCAGTCGGCTTCTTTCTGGGAAGCACAGGTATCCTGCGTGACACAGAAGCCAATTGGAAATCCTTTTGCTGCTCATATTTGTAGGATTTACTTTTATTGGTATCATCAGAGGGGCTGTGCCCACCTATGTGTGGTTAAGCAAGACCATGGTCAGCTGGATCACACAACCTGGTGAGGCTGAGCAGGACCAAAAATGTGGTAAAGGAGCACCTCCCATGTCAGGACCAAAACAAGACAAAAACATGCAGGCCACCGAGAGTATACGAGGTAACTGCCCTGTTTATTTATTTCAAGTTGTTGTCTTCACTTATTTAAAAAAAAAAATTCCATAATTGAGCAAACAAATCTTTAGTGTGGATTTCACAGTCCTTCTCTGGTGCTGTGTGTGATGCCCAGTGTGTGTTATGTGTGGTGCTGCAGGTGTTTCACAGTGATTCAGTGGTATGTGGAAAAGCTGAATTGGGCTGGGAAACATTATTATTTTCCCTAGTTGAAATAATGTAAAATTGCGTCCCAGTTCAGGCAATTTCAATTTGTCTGGTGGTTCCAGGAACAGATTAAGTGCTTGAAATGGGTTTACCTGTATGAAGGACTGTCGCAGCTGCTGGAGTTGCTGTGAACCTCATGACAAAGGAGCAACTGTATAACTGGCCTGAGCTTCTCACAGAGAAATACACCATTCGCAAGCGGCAGCTCTCAATGAACACGTTTAAAACAGACGCCTTACTGAATTAGACCCATCAAAACCTCAGCAGTTTATATATTTATACACAGTCCGGATTCTGCTCTACCTCCTGTGGAGGGACCAATACAGTATATACAGCATACGTGTCTGGGTTTAATCCAGGGTGGGATTTAAAAAAGATGCACAGTTAATTTTGTTTTGTAGCAGCTAAAAAAACTGGACATTGAAAAATTTGATTGTAAATGTACTAGAGAACTATTAACCTGCTTGAAAAATATAATCCAGTTAGGCTAGAATAAAGCTGGCGGATGTCTGGGTCAGATGATCTGAGGAGACGGAGTCCTGGAACGATGACGGTCACTTTGTGTCCAAAACGGAGCCTGTGAGGGCGGAAGGGCAGCTGACAGCAGCTTGCAAAGCGGTTTAAAAAGCCACGCAACGCAACACAAAACTGAGCACAGCAGGGTACGCAATTCATTATGATTTATTGAATTATTAATATAAGCTCATAATTGATTTGTTCCACTAATTACTTTAACAGAACTAAGCTGAAAACTAGTCCATTTCTCAGCAAAGAGATAGGCACCATACAGCCTCAGTATCTCCTTCATTTCTGTGACTTTACATGTTAGAACAAGTGTAAATATTTTAATGTATTTGCAGAATATTTAAGAAGGAGAGGGGGAACAAAAGATTTTTCCTGGCTTTATAAGATTTGAGAAAGTCATTTCCTCTCATAAATGTGTGTCTCTGGGGCTTCTGCTGTACGGAATGTGGGCTCTGCTTGATTGCAGAGAACTTCAGGGCGTCATCCATGACTGAGGTCTTTATCTTGCAAGGATTTCTGCAGCTGCAGAGAAGCTTTGGAGGGTAAGCTGGCAGAGCTGGCATGTAGGCTTAGTAACATTTTTACAGCCCTTTTAATTCCTGCAAATTAACCAAAAAGCCCATCTCATAAGCGAGATCTGCTCTATCCTCGAAAGAAAACAGTGATAAATTGTGGCTTTACGTGGCTTTTAGTGATAAAACATAATTGCTTTGTCAGATCAAGGCTGCAACAATAACTTCAGAAGAATAATAGCAACAAACCACAAATGTCACTGACAAGATTCTTCAGCACAGAAAATTAGCTTCCCAGACTTCTGTTTATGTTTACTGAGGGTTTACTATGTTTACTACGGTTTCAGGGGACTTCTGCAATGTCCCACTTTGAACAGAAATTTTCTGCATCTTTTTTTAGTAATTCAGCAATTTTGGAGTAAACCTTTCTGGTAGAGAGTCCAGTAATGGTAACACTTCTCCAAAACCTTCACAGAAAGCTAGCGTGTGGCCCATATGAAACTGCAATCTGATCTGTCAACTGGATGCATTTTTCTTTTAATTCAATGTTATTACGGTTGTTGATCCCCAGTTTAGCCACTATAAATTGGGCAAATGTACTGCGAGTTTGAATATTTAATTCCAGTGTCTAAATGTTGCTGTTCCATGACTTTCACAGCCTATATCATGAATTATAGCCAGTACACTACTGGGTTTTCACATGGATCTACACCAAGTTTCCAGCCTTTGGCCGGAGAAGCCTGTAAGGAGAGTCACGCTCCATCCTGGCTGCTGGTTTGGAGCACCTTCAGCTCCTGCAGGGGGTCCTTTACATGCATCTGCCCACCGCCAGTCCCTGCCTGTGTCTGCCTCCGGTGAGGGGACTTCCAGCCCCAACGCTGCTCGTGTGCCGTGACAGATGCCAATACCTGCAGGCGAGCCAAGATGATGACTCAGGGCCTCCTGCGGACTCTGGACCCATGTTCACGCTTACGTTGATGAGATGGATTAAACTAATACTTTCTACTGAGGGTAGCTCTAGTGAATTTGTCCTTGGCTGCCAACTGCACTCTCCTAATATACATTATGGACAAATGTGGAGCACCTGTAAGAAACAGGTTCGACACTTGCGTGCCGGTGATTACCAACAGTTGGCTACTTTAGGGGTATTTTAAGAGTGTTGTACAAAAGGGGTGTATACTTATGCATTCAGTTATTTTCTGTTTCTTATTTTTAATTCATGTGCAAAGAAATGTGTGAAGAAGGGTAAATGCTTTTTATAAGTGCTGTATATACGGCGTCCATGTTCAAAATCCAAGCACAGGGTTTTGTTTCTCTGGGATGAACCTTCTTTAGAATCCTCTTACTCTCTTACTCCAGATTCTGGACTCAACTTCAGTAGGTCCTCTGCTAGTAGCCAGGAAAAGTCCTGTTCATGGAAAATTAGTGTCCAGATTTTAAACAGTAAAGGTACCTTGAGCACCTTGAGGTCCACCGTGCTGCTCTGTTATACCTGCAAGTTATTATTACACAATCTGAGGGTTTTACAAAACCCCATAAGAACTGGAAGTTGTGCACAGAAGGACAGTCTTATAAGCAGGATCCTCATAAACAGCAAGGCAGTGAATCCAGCATGGGCTACATTGACAACCAGCTCTCACACCTTCTTTTTCTCTCACAAATACATTTAACAGCTACTTTGGTGTGTTTGCTACTTTTGTCACTGACCGCTGTGTCAACATCAACGGCTGTGTTGAAAGGACACAGCTACACACAGAGGAGTGTTAAATTTAAGTGGTGTTGCCCTGCCTGCAGACCTGTGTTCCATCTGGTCTCTGGCAGTGTTCTTTGCACTGTGCCCCACTCTGTACCCCCAGGGTGAGAACAAAGCTCCAGCAAGAGATACACCCCCCCACCCTGTGTGACAGAGCTGACTCTTTCCCTGGGCGGTGTGTCCTTAGCTTGAAGGACAGGCCTCTCTGTCCCGTTGTCAAAGCCAGGCAACAGGTGTGTGTGTGTGTGTGTGTGTGTGTGTGTGTGTGTGTGTTTTCCTGACCTTCTGGGGACATTTTTCAAGAAAATGTCACCACAATGACAGTAAACCCTGAAAAGGACTCTTGTGGAATCTGCCTGCAAGCAAAGCATCAGTCAGCATTGCGAAAAAGTGTCAGGTTTATTTCACTTTGCCTGCAATGGTAATTAGACTCATTTATTGTAGTAACGTGATAGTCAGCGCGAAGTCTCCGCGATGACTCATGCATCGATGTCTCTGTGTGGGTGTGTGTCATCTGGCTACTTTGTCGGCCAGTGTTGCCTGGCACTCCCAGCTTCTGCAGCCACTTGGTGACAACACGTGCAGTTGCAAGAGGACTGCTGGAAGCTGGCGAAATAACAGCAAATCGATGGGTTGGAAATGGCCTCCAGGAAAAGCAATGACACACAATTGTCCAGCCCACCGAGGCCTCAGTGTGATCTGGTGTCCTCTGCAGTGCAGCCCGGCTGTGGCTCCATGCCGCCCGTCAACTTCTGACAGTCTGCAAAACTGGCAGAGGTGCCTTGGCAGGAATTACCCTAGAAATGTGTACATAAATGACCTGTGATCACACATTCTCCCCTTGATAGCTGGCAGTAGTGCCACAGCCCAAGTGTGAGCCCAAGGCGAGGAACATCTCCATAAGCACCAGCTGCATGCTTATCTGCATGTTGTCTGGCTGAAGCTGACAAGAAAACGTCCGTTTCTGTGTCTGCCACCAATTGTTAGAGGAAATGCTGCTGCAAATCCTCACTGTTTGCCACCAATAAACATACGGGCTCATTCTGGGCCCATTTTCTGCGCAAAGCGCCTCAGGGAAGATGCCGTCTTTCAATAATAACGGTGCTGCTAGCCACAGGCAAGCCAGCGCCCTGGAGAACACTGTATATTGGAAATGTCCCAGTCTGAGTTCTTCCTGCTCTTTTCAAACATTTGTTTCTCATTTTGCTCCTTTGCTCAGTTGGGGAGCAGACATTTTCCGGTAATAGCAGCGGGTAGAATCGCTTGCTCTGCATTCAGGGAGATCTATGTCAGTCCTCGGCTTTATGGAGGTACTTCTGAACAATTGCAGAACCTCTTTTATCCTTCCAGCGTGGTGGCTGTGTCAGAGACTCCTGCTTTACTAGACTGTGAGAGCCCAACCCCCCTGCCTGCCGATGCCATGTATGACTGACCTATTCGCTCCAGCCACAAACCTGTCCCATCATTTTTCATTCTACAGCCTTCACTGCTGAACTATAATTTTTTTGACTGTGGAGAGGATTAAATTACACAAAAGGACTAGCAGAAGCTCTTCTCAGCCTTGCAAGGGGGTCCTGTACTTGGGTTCAGGTAAACTACACTCAGCCCTCTTCTTATAACCCCTGCTGAAACCACAAGTCTGGTTGTGACCTGATTTCTTCATAAATCATAACTTTGTCATAAAAGCTTAATGGCACCTTTGTCCCTTGACTGACTCATCAGTTAGATTCTACAAAAACCTCAGATTAAACTATGATGAAACAAAAAAAATCACTGTAAGACTTATTTATTCCATTTGCATCAAGCTCTCATCATCTGATTATCTTTCAAACAACATGAAAAAGTTCAAGATGTGCTTCAACTGATTGAACATGATAAGTAGATAAAAGAGAGGATTGGTAACAGATGAGAGGATCAGTGTAGTGGGGGTCAGGGGTGATTTCTGGAATTAGGCAGTCTGACAGCCTGATGCTGTTGACCCGCTCTGGAACACCGGAGAAGAACGTGCTGCCAGCAACACTTGCTGCCAGTCTGAATCCAGTAATATTCCTGCATCTTCACTGCGTTCATCACTTACTGAAATTGGGCTTCTTTCAACTTCATTTGTTGTGTGCGTGAGGTTGTAGGTTCACAGCAGCTTGAATGGCTCCTCAGATCACACCTGGTAGTACGGGCAGTTTAAGGTTTAATAACAGCATTGTTATTTACTTCGGTTTCCCTCCGTATTCAGCCTCTTGAGCCACACCTATGTCCTCAGCAGGTACCTTCACCTGTCTAGAATACCACAGGCTTCCAGGTGAGGCCAGCAGAGTCCAAGGTGTTGCTGGAAAATGAGGAATTGGTACCTATTAAGGTTCATCTTTCTTCCCGCTGTCCTCCTCTCTCCACCACTGTGCCTTTCAAGCCAATGACAAATGACTGCACTGATGTCCCCCACGGAAGCAGGTCTCCAGGAACCTGTCTCCAGACAGCAGAAAGTGCGGAGAGCAAGAAGAGCATCGCCTGCTTGCCAGGGCTAGTTATCACAAGCACTGGATGCAGGCGGTCTCTCCTGGGGTTCCAGCCCATCACGGCCTGTCTGACGTTCACGACTTGCTTCAAATTTAAATAAGGCATTTTGGGACAGACGGTCATGCTGAGAATGGTTTGGTTGAGCAGGCTGGATGTAAGAAATGGTTTAAATGCAGATCATGAAGTGTACTTCTCATGCACCTTTCCTGTGAAGACCTCATCATAAATGCCCACAGAGGGAGGGTGTCTTTCACTCTGTAAACACACTCCAGTCCAGTGTGAGGCCTGTTTATCTCCTTACATTACCGTCACACCTAATCGGCACCCCAAACCCCCCGTGTTGAAGTTGCCAGCCGTTATATTAGGGACATGTACAGTGAGAAGTTCCTTCTTGGCTCTAGACGTAGCTCCTTAGAGATGTGTGAGGAGTGTGTAAAGGCCCTGGCTGCTGCTCAAACAGCTTTGCTTCTGGACAGCCGCCTCCTCCAACACGCATTTAGCGCTTAATGAATCACTGGTGTATCAACTTGGCTTTGGACAGATTCCATTTTGCATCAGGCCGCCATACTTTCGAGTTTACGTGCTGCTGTTACTTTTGAAATTTTAATCTCCAAATGCAGCAGTGCAGGTGATGCATTAAATTACAGAATTTCTGGCAGAGGGAGGCTGTTCAAAAACGACGCACTCCATAAATCACAACAGCCGTGTTTAGTGCCGCCGAGGCAGAGCATGCACAGCGATTAAAGAAAGGCTCCCGAGGCCAAATGGAGAACTGTGCGCGAGCCCATTAATCTGGCCTGTGCTTAATGTGCGAATAATTTCCTCCTCTCATCTCAGCTGTGATGCAAGCTGGCCAGTGCGGGGATCACGCATGGTGCATACTGAGCAATGGGGTTCACACATCTTTTGGAGAAGCAAGAAGACCGTGACACTTGGCCTGTTGGAGTGGAGGGTTTAGATTAAGCTAAAGTTCTTTGCTGGCTTTTAAAAAAGGAAATCAACTATTTCGCTTCTACCGATGGTCCTCTCTGATCAGCTGGCAGCTTGGAGAGTCTCTTCCCTGTTTTTGAAGATAATTCGACACCTTCTCTTCTCACAACAGTCTCAAGCTGTGACTAATTTGCCAGTCAAAAGTTCTCCTGAGTCATTTGCCTGTTTTAACACAGACAGAATGATGTGTTGCTTTAAAAGCAAAAGAAATGAAGTGGCATGAATATAAATAGCATAAGTAGTGGAGTGGCGGTTAGCATCTACAGCTGTTCCTCATCTTCCCCCTGCTCGAGTCGGCGCTACTGCTGCTCCCCTGCTACTGTACCTAACCTCAGGGCTGCAAAGCATTTAGTATCAAGCGCTTGTTCTCATTTGATCCTCCAAGAGTACATTCCACAGGTTGCATAAACATGGATTTTGGATTTTGTCATCTGTTTGCACGAGTGTGTCACCTTCTTACTCAACCGTTGCTTTACTCTGTCCCCGACTGGGGAATTTTCACTTGCACACATTTACACAATAGGTGACCCTACAAATAAACCTGGAGTAATAACATGTGGAGATGTCAAGTATACCTGCCTTTGTCACAGATCTCTTCCGCAACATTGTAGAGGAACAATTCAGACTGGGACTCTGACAGTTGTTCTTTGTTGCAATTGGCAGTTTTGGGACCAGGACTGCAAACGAAGAAATGAGTGGTAAGGGTTCTCACTGCTTGCCTTATGTCTCTGTGTGCAGGTGCATAGCGCTGTGATCCGGACCCTGGTGGTCGACAGCAGGAATGGCGGGCTGTCCGGGACTCGGCTGGCTGACTCTAAGCCTAGTGTTAATGGCAGCAGTTCCATCACTGTGCCAGGGCTGCCCTCAGCGCTGTGACTGCATGCCGCAGGTCCGGTCTGTGGTGTGCCACCGCAAGCGCCTCACCTCGATTCCCGAAGGCATCCCCATGGAAACACGGCTGCTGGACCTGAGTCGAAACCGCCTCCGCTGGGTGGAGCACGGAGACCTAGACCCTTACCCACAGCTGGAGGAGGTAGACCTCAGTGAGAATGTCATCAGCGTGCTAGAGCCCAATGCGTTCTCCAGCCTTCGAGCATTGCGCATACTACGCTTGCGTGGCAACCAGCTGAAGCTGGTACCCATGGGCACCTTCTCGCGGCTTGCCAACCTGACCACGCTGGACCTGAGTGAGAACAAAATCGTCATCCTGCTAGACTTCACTTTCCAGGACCTGCACAGCCTGCGGCACCTGGACGTAGGTGACAATGACTTAGTGTACATCTCCAGTAAGGCCTTCATTGGGCTCCTAGGGCTGCAGGAACTTACCATTGAAAGGTGCAACCTGACCTCCATTTCAGGCCAGTCACTAAGCTACATGCGGAACCTGGTCACCCTGCGGCTGCGGCAGCTCAGCATCCCGGCCCTGGAGGACCAGAATTTCCGCAAGCTTGCAGGTTTGCGGGGCCTAGAGATCGATCACTGGCCCTTCTTGGAGTACATCTCCCCACTGAGCTTCCAGGGCCTCAACCTGTCTTGGCTGTCCATCACCAACACCAACATCACCTCCGTTCCCTCAGCTGCTTTCCGCAACCTCGCCCACCTCACCAGCCTAAACCTCTCCTACAACTCAATCTCGACGCTGCAGCCCTGGGCTTTCCGGGACCTGGTTCGACTTAAGGAGCTGCACCTGGTGAGCACCACTCTGGTGTCACTAGAGCCGCAAGCCCTTGGGGGTCTCCGGCAGCTGCGCATGCTCAACCTGTCTACCAATCGGCTGGCCACCCTAGAGGACATCTCCTTCCAGTCTGTCAACAGTCTAGAGACGTTGCGTCTGGATGCCAATCCGCTGGCCTGTGACTGCCGCCTGTTGTGGATCTTGCAGCGCCGCAAGACCCTGAACTTCGATGGAGAGCCTCCAGTGTGTGCCAGCCCTGCCGAAGTACAGGGCAGAGCCTTCAGCACCTTCCGTGACTCAGCGCTCATTGACCATTTCACCTGCCAGAAGCCCCGGATTCGGAACCGCAAGGTGCAGCAGGTGGCAGCAAAGGAGGGCCAGGCAGTCTCCTTTGTGTGCCAGGCTGAGGGTGATCCGCCACCAACCGTCTTCTGGATCTCCCCCCAGCGCCGCAGGATCATGCCTAAGATCAATGGCCGCGTCATCGTCCTCCCCGGGGGCACGCTTCAGATCCGCTACGCCCAGGTGATCGACAGCGGCACCTACATTTGCATTGCCAGCAACGCAGGTGGCAATGACACCTACTTTGCCACGCTCACCGTGAAGGGGCTGCCGCCAGACATGGCACTCGCCATCAACCGGAGCTACTATGTCAGCGACCTCAATGACACGAGCCAGAATGACACACGCGTTTACCTCAGGTTCACATTAGATGTCAAAACCATCCTGGTGTCCACAGCCATGGGGTGCATTACCTTCCTGGGTGTGGTGCTCTTCTGCTTCCTGCTGCTGTTTGTGTGGAGCCGTGGCCGAGGACAACACAAGAATAACTTCTCGGTAGAGTACTCCTTCCGCAAAGTGGATGGGCCCTCCTCCAGTGGGGGCCAAGGAGGGGCGCGCAAATTCAACATGAAGATGATCTGAGGATACGAGGCAGCGAAGGCAGATGCTAGCCCAGCACAAGAGCCGCAGTGTCTCTGGGACAAGCACGTGTCGCTCCAACCAGCCTGAGGTCGTGTCGGCATCCTCACGTTGCCCGTGCCGGATCTTCACTTCTCATCATTCAGAGAGTGTGGCAGCTGGAGCCACAGACACACTTCTGTGTAATAAGGTACTGCTCCAGACCTGTGGAATTACTTGTTTTTTAATACCTGCCTTAGATAACAGGCAGACCCCATTCTTGGTTTGTTTGCGACTAGGAGGGAAACTGTCCCACATCGATTGTTAATTTATAAAGATCCGGGGAACTTACAGTCATAAGTGAGCAGTGCAAAGACTCTCAGGTGATCACACTTGAGTCACATCTCCAACCTCCTGCTCCTAATCCTCACTGGGGAAATTTACAACAGAGCTCTTCACGTTGTCTTGTTATGCAAGGTTGTTGTCTCCCTGAGATGAACTGCTGAACGGGAGGTGAACCCAAGGAGGGCTGTGGTTTGCTCCTGGGGTAGACAATGCTGACCTTCTGCATGGAGTTCTGTGACCTGACATTCTGTAAATCACTTATGAAGTACAGACACTTTCATCACAGTCACCACTTTTGTAGTGAGGGCTTCTCATACGGTTTCTTACATCTGGAAGACAAAGGGAATAAAATGCTTAATTCCTGAATTTAGAGACATGACCTAAAATGCATAGAAACACAGTTAAAACAAGGTACTTTATACAGTAAAGACTCACAGCTCAAGTCAGCTTGATATAATGAACTAAAAGTGAGGACAATGAATGTCAACCTGGGGAAACGCAGACCAGCAATGGCTGCAATACGAGTGTGTGTGTGTGTGTGTGTGTGTGTGTTATGGTGAGGAACAGGTGTGCTGGGGGCTCATCTTTTTCCCTGGATGTGAACCGAAAGTAGCACAAAGTCACAAAACTGCGCCAAAGCGCCGCCCTCATGCTGCAGCAGCCCCCCTTGGAGCTGCTCGCTGACCGGACATTTGTGTCTCTGGTCACTCCTGCTCTCGAACATGGTTGAGCACCTTCAGGAGGATGCGTGAAGGTCAGTGTTTTCTGTGAGGCGGACAAACCAATACAAGGTGACCCCCCCCAACAGCCAGCCAGCCTCATGTTTTAAAGGGAAGGTTTGCTCCCGTCATCCCCTATGGCCCAGTTGTGTGTCTGTGTTGTCACACTGTCCCTCTGCGAAGCCACCCATGCGTGACACCCTTCTTTCAGCTGCAGTAGAGGTTAAGAACGACAGGGGGGCACTGCACTCCTTGGTCTCCTTCCTTCCTGAAGCCTCCTGTCTCCAGAAAGAGAGACTGTGTGTGACGGACGAGTGACAGACAATGATGGCATGTTCAGGTGAATCTCCCATGTCATCAGGAGAAAGAGGGTAGCAGAAGTGAAGGCTGTGTCCTGTGGGTTTGGCACGCAGCAGAACACTGTGTGTTTTCCTGCCGAACGGTCTGCACTTCGGTTTCCGGTGCCTGTCATGCAAGTGACAGAAAAGATTTCAGTTCAGCCACAATTTTGGATCTGCTCACTCGTCCTTCTTGGGCCATTTTAAGCATCACGTGTACCAAGGTGGTTAGATGCACAATACCGGGCCTCTTTTTAACATTCTTATCAGGATTCAGCAACCCTGCAGACCAGTATTATTGCGTTCAGTTACCCAGAAAGGGGGCGAACATGTAAAAGGGAGGTTCTCCAGAACCAAACCATCCAGGCCTCCACCTCCCATGAGGATCACCATCCTCAGGCCGCTATGTTGGTGTGTTGATCCCCGAATACGTTACAGGTTCAAACACTGCCTTTCATTTTCTGCTGTAGCTGCTGGGTTGTTGATGGACCATTGTGGTTTGGGGGTGAGAACCGGGTTTTATTCGTAGTTTCGCTGCCCTCTGCTGGTTCTGATCAACTGTCTGCATTGGAAAGATCCTCCGCAGCTCATACTTGTGTTCAGAGTTAGTATTATTTTGGAAAAGCTTAATTTGAGATGAAGGTTTGAAGGACCCGTTAGTTGGCACTGGTCTCTATATTGTTTAAATATCAAATTAAAGCCAATATTTGGATAATTTATAAAGCAAAAATGGCATCATGTTAATGGTCCCGTTCAAAATTGCCTTTGCTCACTTTCCCAAAGTTGTGATAGTCAAAGTTTGACTTTCAGGTCATTTGTTCTATGTTTGTGTGTGTGTGTGTGTGTGTGTGTGTGTGTGTGTGGGCGAGGGTACCCTGCAAGGTACTGGGGTCTCGTCCAGCCTTGTGCTCCTGTTTTCTGGGTTAGGCCTTGGAACCCCATGACCTTCCTCAGGATACGTGATAGATGGTTAAACCTAGAGGGGGGTTTTTGAAAGTCAGTGTTAGAGTTGTCTGGCTGGCAGACATTAACTGATGGCTGCCTCTTGCTGTGTGTGCAACTTGTTTGATAGGTTTGGTCTTTTTCACACTTTTGTCCTTTCAGGAAGATAATGGATGTTATCTTTCAACTTCTTCTGTCCTGCAAAATCATTTCACAAACCCAGACAGAAATGTTCTTGTCAAATATGTCATTCAGTTTTCTTTGAATATTGTTAATTATTCAAAACATGAAAATGTTTTTCAAGGTCTCTGAGAATAATAAATATGTACATTTTCCTGTTTCCTAAATCTAAATGAACAAGTATTTTATTTTTGGTCCCATAATAGAGCCACTGATGTGTGTCTGCTGTGGAAGGTGATTTCTAAATAAATAAACTTCTCCAGCCTGTCAGAAACACCTGTATAACCACGAAGCCCTGAGCTGAGCAGGGTAAACATGGTAAACAGCAGTTACCTCATAAGAAAAGACTGAATGTGGTCATGAATGTGGTGTTTATACTGCAGTGCAGTGTGTACAACACAGCACAGCACATCTCATATGTTAGTCTCTGCGTTACATGAGAGGTGAGGGGTTCACAGCCCAACTTCTCTTATGACATGTGAATAAAGGAATGAAGACGAGCATCACAGTGACCAGCCCTCCACCTCTGTTTCACGCAGCAACCTGAATTCAAATAAATAGGTTTGCTAAAAGAATGAAATGTGCAGTAAATGTGGTGACGTGGTGCAAACATGTTTAGACAAAGCAAAACAGACAGAAACGACTGATACCCCAGCAGGGGCTGAGTTTCAAAAGCTTTGGCTTCAGATTAACAAAATAATATACAATACAGTTTATTACAAAACAAAGTATTTTTATTACAGTCCAGTGTAGTGTACCACAAGGTGTTTATTTATTGGTTTTTTGTTTATTTTGATTTTTATTCACATTGCAGTTTTTTATTATGGATAAGCCATGCATAGGAAAAGTTCACTAAGCGCTTTTATAGCCAAAATTTGTGTATAGAGATTTCAGATACCCAGGGTTTTCCAATTAGTACTGTGAGACTACAGAAGACAATAATCATCTGATTGGTTCTTTGAATTTAACATTTCTGAGTCTTTTCTCATAATCAGTGTTTAAAAAGCCTAATTAAATCTGCTGTGATTCAATGTGATTCAATGTTCAACTTGCTTAAACATGTGATGTACATCAGCCTCTGGCCACTTTCAGGTTCATCACATCCACATTCAATACAAACTGAATGAAAGAGATTTTCCTCAGTTTATTCATCATTAAGATAAATGGCAAATAAAAATACTTTGAAAGACTTTTTCATTTTGACCATTTTATTCATTTCCAGCATGGGCGACACAGCGGGGGCTGCTGTTTCAGTGTAGGTGTCACTCCAGCTGTCTGTGTGGGGATGCCCCTTCTCTTGTGCTTGTGTGGGTTTCCTCAAGTGTGTAATTCAGGTTACCTGCCAGCTCTAAATTGTCCAGAGAGTGTGAGTGTGTGTGTGTGTGTGTGGGGGGGGGGCTTTCGCACTGTGATAAATGTTATAAAATAGAACACTGGACAAAAATGCAGTCATTCCACAGGAATTGCGCACTCAATGCTGACTAGAATGACCCCTTTTTGTACAGAGGGGGATTAGTTTAATAAAATCATGTGATCACAACAACATTAATATTAATTATCTTTACAGGTGTAGCTGAAACAATAGCGTTTCTTGCAGGGTTCTTCTCCCCCGTGAATCACGCTCCGTTGACAGATATTCATGTCCTGCTTTTTACCACCACTAGAAGGCACTAGTAACTAAACATAATTTGGCTCATGGTCGCCACTAATGACTGCCTGGCAGATGTGGAAGCCCTAAAGTCCAATTAAAACACATTTTATTAATAGCAACGAAAACACAGATTCACGCTATTACAAGATGTGATTGGAAGTTTTGTAAAAGACACATTTTGAGAAGCAAGTACTAAATCCGACACCTGGCTACATCCAACTGTCAATCATGTGCTTACATATGTAACTTCCATCCAGTGGCTGCTGTTTCCTGAACCCACCTCCACCCCTGGCTTCTTCTTGGAGTTCCAACATGGAGGTGAACAACTTGGCTGCAGGAATGGCAGGGACAAGCCTTTGAGTGGACAGAAGGCCAAGTGTCCTTCCAAACACGCAAACCAGCCTAATGCCTCCAAATCCTCAACTTACACACCATATGAAGATGGAGGCATTTTATTGAAATACTAATATTTTTCTCCATTATAATTGTGAGTGGAAATGTCTGAATGATACGAGAATAGTGGAAATGGTGGTGTTTCTGGTGTCAGTGCCGTTCATTGGCTGTTGAACAGAACAGTAAAGCCGTTTAAAGCTTGACCTTTAGTTCCAGCGACAGCTTTTATTGAGAATTAGTTTTTTGTTAAAATTATAAGCTGACAGCCTTGTAATGAAGTGAGCATTGCGTAGTTCACACTTCACTGAAGGAAGTATTGTTAAATACGCCTTGTGATGCGCAGAAGACGCAGAGCTGTTGTGCGTGCGCGTTCGCTCTGAGGCCATATTTATCACTCTGGGGAAGTTCTCTCAGTTTCTATTCTGCAATCTCTTGAAGTAAAGTTGCATTTTATGGCAATTTACAATATAAGCTAAATCTGAGTGTAAGAACTACTTGAGTATTCAGAGTTCGACTATTGAGATTTTTTAATCCCTAACAAAGAAACAGATTTTGTTTTGCATCTGTAAAAAAAACCCCAGGAGGACAAGCGGCAGCGCTTCCTGGGTTCAGGGAGTTGCTGCACCCGTGTAATGCAGCTTCACCTTCGCTTGGATGAACATCGGTACCTAATTCTGCCATGATGTGACTTTTCTGTAACTGTGGGGACCCTTTCTGGTCCACTGTGTCTAGAGAAGCTGCCTAGCCAATTCACATGTCACCACTTTGGGTTTATTTCTTCACTTTCCTTCACTGTAAATGACTCCTGTGCACTTTGACAACGGTTATCTGTTCTTTTATTAATTCTTTAGCCGTCATGCAATTTGCACCTTGTAAACTGCCACATGAAATGGGGTCAAAGGTGGCGAGATGCTCCTTTTGGACCTTAAATCATTCGTGGAGAGTGTGACATCACCACCGCCACAGCAATGCTTCGTTAAACAATGGCACGGAGGAGGTGTAAAAGTGCTCATCCTTCTGAATTGAGCTCAGGGACTTTCCTGCTAGCTGGCTAGACACAAGGAGGGTGCAAAGGGTCTCCAAGATCAACCTTTGCATCCAACCATCCGGCCTGGCATTCCTGCCCTCTGTCCAGCGACGCCCATCTCCTGCTCAAGCGGGTACTCTGTATGTGAACCTAACCTGGCCTGAGAGCTGCTCCATTATCACACATAGAACCAGCAATTTGTTATCGATTCCACATACAGCCACTCAACAGAAACAGCGGTATCGAATCAGTTGTCCAGAACTGCATGTGTGTGCGCCTCCCTCTAAAACATCAAATGCGCTTTTGTTTGCTCTGAGGCATGGGCAGCTTTGGATCTGGGATTGGGTGAAGCCGTGGGGGGTAATTTGAATAGTATTCTCGCTCTCTGTGTGAAACTGCACAGTTGAGGACTGTTACTCAGCGTTTACCTACTTTACCAGCATCAGGCCTCGGTGTTTTATCCGGGCGGGGCCACCTCTGTTTCCCTGTCACTGCCGCTGTACAGGAATGACTCATCAATGCATTGACACCTGTCCAACGTGCCGCAGGGGGTCTGCAGTAATTTCCAGCCCCCCAATGAGGTTCTATGCTCAGATGTGCCGTCAGAGGCAGCCGAGTCGACGCATTCAGGGAGAGCGAGCCGTGTGCGCAGGCTCCATTCAGTCAGCGTGCGCACTGAGCTTCACCACCTCTCCTGCAATGCCGCGCTATTCTTTTCCTCAGGAAGTGGTGCACCGCTATAAAAAGAAACACAGACAAATTCTGGTGTGAAGGTTGTTTTTTCCTCCCTCCTGGCTGTCGGCGAGGTGAAGAGAGAGGGATCGAGCGAGAGGGGCGCAGTGCGGCCATCCAGGGGCCGGAAGTCAGCAACTTCTGCTACCAGGGTCACAGTGGGGCCTGAGGCGCCCGCGTCTCTGCAGGGGGCTGCGGTAGAGCCCCCCCAACCCGGGTTTTCAGCTCGCCCTCTGAATAGACACATGGTGACAATCGTGCTCTGACCACCCAGGCTGCACCCTTGGGGGGGGGGTGAGCTGCACTTTCTGTCTCATGTCGAGTGTCTCAGATTCTCGCATAGTTGATGTGTAATGTGGCACTTTCCCGACATGAAACTTATGACTGAATCGATACACCCTCCCTCCCCATCCTCCCAGGTAGTGCAGTGTGCAGGTTGAGCAGTGGAACATTAGCAGGACTGAGGCAGACTAAATCACTGACCTGTGTAGTGGGCTGCTATTAACAGGTGAGAAGAAACCAGCACCCGTCCCCAGAGAAAAAACAACTCACACGCAAATGCTCACAAGCACATTCTACTCCACTGCATACAACAATGTGTACCAGCCAAGTGAGGCTGTCGTTCTGGATTCATGGATTCCCTAAGCTGAGATTTAGAACCCCTGCATGAAAGTGGTGGTCTGTGCTGCAGGCAGAAATGCAGACACTGACATCCAGGTTCGTCTAAACACCAAGTCTCTCCGACACGATCAGTTCAGGAGGAAGTAAATGTGTTTCGCTCTTAGTCTGGATCTAATAACTGCAGCAAGTTTATCAAACCGTAACACTAACATGCAGTAAATCTGCTGTAAGTTTTATGTTAGCATGTATAACGTTTATAACATTTATAATATTAGTATCGGCTCTTCCGGTACGGATGACTTTCACGGCCTACAAGTGTGCAGATATTAACACGCCATGTGTTTCCAGCTGTAAATGGTGCACAGCGTTATGTGTCAGGTTAATGACGTGTCCTAAAGTTTTACTGGGTTTCTATGGTGAGTGTAACTTACCATGCTCGGCTAATGAAACAGGAAATGTTACCACATAGGCAGTTCACCTGACTAGTTAATACTCCTCTGAACATTGTTCCGTCCTCTTTGTTTGTCGCCTCTTCTCCGAGCCTCCCTTATTCCCTCTGCGCTTTGACTCTTGTCAAGCCCCTTCGCCTTGGCCAGGATGGAGTCACGGGATTGAATCATAGGCCTTAAAATAAGTAGCTGCTGCCGTGTGTCTGAGTGTGACAGCGGAACGGCTCCTCAAATGAGTGGATGACAATTTGGCCCAAGTGACTGAGTGAAACTCGCTGTATGTAGAGGATGTAAACTCCTTCAACGACGGCTTTGTGTTTTCACGGGTCACTGCAAAACTAGGCTTTACAGCGTGGCATTACCTGTGCAGAAGCTGCACGGTAGCAACAGACACAACGATCCTGGTCGATCCAAGTGTCAGCTGTTAGACACAGCTGCCATTATGCTGCAGACTTTAAAATCTCCCCACACGCAGCTCATGCTGCTTGTAAGTGCAAAAAAGCAGCCTTATATTTGGTCATACGCCTTTGCTCACACATGTGCACCCCACGGGGGTCTCACACGTCAGCCCCCTTCTCCTCAGCACTGTTGGACCATTGGTTTTGATCGTACTAGTATTTCATATTTGCCTGTCGATTCCATATGCACCTTCGGAAGTAACACTGGCCAGAAAGACAGCGCTGTTCAGCATAGAGGCTGTGCATGAATCTGAACTGTTTCGGCTGTTGCCAGATGCGGTTTTCTGCCCCGCATATCGCACAACATTGGAGAAAATTGTCTGCTAAATGAGTAAACGCAGATGTGGGCGTAATTCCTCCACGCTGCGCCTACACACCCTCCCCCCCGGTTGGACCACCAGCACTTTGGCCTTCAAGGCCTTTGGTGCAAGTTTCTGTGATATTTCAGAACTAAGTGGGTTAACGTCACCTTTTGTCCAGAAAAGATCAGCATCAGCTCTTTGTAGTCATGAATAATTTACCAACAAGCACTTTTTCCACTCAGCAGCTCCTCTTTGCTTGTACAAGGCGAGTGATGCTGGGTCCTATCCAGTGGCCATAACCATTGCCTTGCTTCCACTGTGTTTATAAGAAGTTCAACTGCAACAGGACTGCAGGATTTGCCATTCCGAACCCAGCACCTGAACACGCTTTACTGTATTATTGCAAGCGCAAAGAATATGCTTGGGGGCAGGGGGGTGAGATTCAGCCAAGCACAGACCCCCCGGTTGATCTCCAGAGGGGCTTGGCTGCACGGAAGTGTGTGACATCCTGGGCTCTCTGCTATTGTCTAAAAACAAGGTTATTTTGCCCAAACAGCAATCTGAAAAAAACGCTCTCAGCTGTTTTATTAGTTTGGTATTGTGTGACAGTGGCAGTGGTACTATCACTAAACAGCAGCCCTGTGACACCACAGAAGATCCATTTGGGAAAACAAAGCTGAGGCTTATTACACATTATTAATGATCCGCTCTCATGAAACGAGACGCAGCTCCTTGTTGGCTCTTCAAGCTGTGTGGGCAGTGTGCGTTTGTCAGTGCATGTATGTCTGAGACTTCTGTGGTTTCGTCTTGCGGTAGCTTTTCACGTGTAGCTCCTCCTCTATAGTGTTAAGTGGTGTGTATGTGGGTGTGTGTTGCGGATGGGCTATAAGTGTAATTTCACTCCAATCTGAAGCAATCTGCACTCGCGTATCCTCGCCCGTGTGTACACCACAGACGCAAGCGAATGCAGCGAGCACAAGCCTGATTTGCGAACAGCCGCCAAAGGACCTCATGTCCACAAGACAAACAAAGCCAAGAAAGTCAATTATGTACAGGAGGTCATTCCCTGAGGTTACAGTAGTTTATTTGTAACTGCTTATTCAGAATTACGTACAGGATTAAAACTTAGGGCATTTAGTTTACTTTTAGTTTCCTCTCAATCCAGTTCTGCTTTATGCGGCACAGTTTTGCCCAGATGAGGACTGAAGCACAGCACTTTCAGCCTCTGTTGGACTTACGCTCACAGTGTTGTAGTCATGTCATCTCACACTTTCTTTCAAACGTGGAAGCACTGGTTTGCCTGGGATTTGGGACCAGGTGCTGAGCTGTAATGTGTTTTCAAAGCTCTTCTGTGGCTCCGGGTGTCCATCAGGGCCTTCTGAATGTTGCTGCCGTCTCAGCGTGGAGCTCAACTTGGCTTTATCATCCCCAGAGACATAAGAGGATAAAAACACCCAAGTTCCTGAATGCAGCTCATAAATTCAGTTATTGTGTGGCCTGTGTTTGCGGAAGTTTTTTTTTTTGTTGTTGACAAACATCCCTTTCCCTCAGTTTCAGAAACTGGACGTCCACATAGGCGGAGATGAGGTGACGTTCTGTGTTGCAGGTGCCCGTGGGGTCGTCCCCTTGCACTGGGCCCAGCTTCCGTTTGTTCTGTCTGTCGTGGCAAAATCCATGTTGAATTTAAGCACAATAGTACATTATTGTCATCACAGCACTTCGTTTTTTTCCTGCACCTGAATTGATCTGTTTCCTAGACAGTTTTGAGTTTTGTACCTCGTAGAGCAGCGGCTCGGTATTTACTGAAGGGATTCATGGTTAATGCCACCTGGATGCTTTGATCAATACCATTAGCTGCCATGTATTCATTCTATTCAAGTTAACATTTTGTACCCAGCATTTCACTCGGACAGTAATTATTTCCGAAAAAGAATGTAAGTAAGTACAAAAAAAGGGCAGGACTCAGTTGTCATTTCTCTCGTAAGATCGTTCCCTGAGTTTCACTAACAAGTTGCATCTTACAGTTTATGTTAAAAAAGTTCTTTGTTGGGTTTTCCACATGATTAAGCAGTTGGAAAAACACGCCATAAGTAATTGCATAAAATATTCTCCACATAGTCAACATCTCTGCAGCACACTTTTCATCAACCCTCATGTGTCTATTTGTCTGATTTACCAGCTTGTGCAGCAGCGCGTTCTACAGCCAGAGGGGTTATTTCAGCTGCCAGCTTTCAGACTGCAGGGGGGTGTCAAAAAGGTCCATGTCTGTGCAGGTGTCCCCGTGTGTCCACCTTTCCCAGTTCGCTGGTGGTCAGTCGGACACGTAGAGCCTCTCGCGGAGGGCGGACGAGCTGCCGTCCTGTTTCTTCCTCTTGCCAGTGGAATCGGCTTTGCCCTGGTGGCCCCGCGTCTTCAGCCGCAATTTGTGAGGCAGTGCCATGCCCATGTCTGCCTCTGCCTCTGCCGCTGGGACCCGCTGCTCGCCCTCCTCATCCGGGGCTCCTTTCGGGGCCAGAAGGGGTCTGGACGTGGGCAAGGGGGGCCAAGCAGAGGAGGGATGGGGCAGAAGGTTGGGGAGGAAGAAGGACGAGTGTGCAGATGGGAAGGATGGAAAGCGATCAAATATGAAAGGATAACCCACTCCAGCGGGAGAGTGGACTTGGGGCAGAGGGGAGCTGCCATGCACAGGTGGGGCCCTGGACTCGGGGAAGTAAGGCAGTGGAGAGCGGACCCCATCCGCATGCCACCTGCCCCAATACGCATCTGTGCTGGAGCCAGTGGGGGCCCCGTGTGGTAGGTGAGGCAGCAAGCTGTGTTGGTTGGGGCTGCAGGCAGCTGGGCTCTGCAGGCCGAAGCGCAGCCGCAGGGCCAGCAGTTCGGCACGAAGACGCATGTTTTCCTCACTCAGCGCCACCAGCCGTGTCTCCAACACGTAGTCGTTCACTCTGCGCTTCTCACGCGAGCGCTTAGCTGCCTCATTGTTCTTCCTCCGTTTCTCCCAGTAGGAGGCATCCTTTTTGTCATCGGGGGTGAACTCGCGCTTACGCCTTGTCGCTGATCCCCCCAGGCCTCCACTAAGCACTGGGTCCACACCAAGCACTGACACGCTCCTCTCTACAGCGCTCCTTGACACAGGGACTGGGAAGGGCACCTCCATCAGGCAGGAGGATGTGACCGTCGCTCCGCCCGCCGGTGTCTTCTTCCAGTTAGCTTCTTTAGCTATTTTCCCTAGTCTGAGCCCCCCGTTTGTCCTCTCCTGATGAGCCCTGGTCGTGAGCCCCAGTACCTTCAGTCGTCTTGTACCTCGAGAGGAAACAAATCAGATGGTCAGCCAGCAAAGGGCAAGGTGAACGGCTGCGCAGAGTTGCGTTCATAAGTCACAAAAAAAACCCAACAGTCTTTTTGGAATTGAAGTTAGCAGCCTGGCTGCGTGGCAGAGATGGACAGCGCATCGAATTACCACAGTGACGGCAGCAACCAGTCGAAAACGGTGGAAGACAATACCTACAACGGAGCTGCTGTCCGGCAGGCCAGGGCCGTAACTGATGCTGGCAGCTACACGCCACGCTTTGCTCTGCACTGTTAGCTTTTTTCTTTTTGCCCTGTGATGTAGGTGTTTAAAAGTCTTGCAGGTCGTTGCATCTGTGCACTGCAAAAAAAGTGAGGCATGTGGGCGTGATGTTTTGAATTAAATAGGAAGTGTGTGTGGGCTTTCAGGCTTCAGGTACAGCATTCTGTCATTCTGTCAGCTTTCTCATATCATTTATGTAACACTCAGACATATTATAAAAGTGTTCCTGGAAGGGGCAAAAAGGCACTTTGCAGGTAGTGTGTGTTGACATCATAGCATTAAAGACGCATCACTGCAACTCTGCAATCGCTTATAAGCTGTCGGGCAATGGCACTGTGAGTTGAGTTGTGGCATTACTCTCCTGCTTAGATTACATTTCTCAGTTCTGAAAGTGGCACTGTGGCTCTTTTGTGTCTAGATGGCAGGACCCCTCCTCTGTGACCCTGACCGGTGGTCCCCTGTTGGGATCCAAAAGGGCCAAATCACCTGAGCTATGCACAGAATGAGCCACATTGTTAGAAGATTAACTAAAATATTAATTGCTCTTCTGACACATAATAAATATTTAAAAATACATTTAATAGCAGTGAACAGAAATGGCAGGATGATTTCATGCCCATAGTGAGCCAAAGTTCACCTTCACGGGCTCGCATTTGTGCTTTACTCAGGGCTTAAGCAGCACTCAAATGTATTTCTATCAGTCCGAAATATATACATCACAAAAATTGTGGGCATTTCCTGTTACCTGCAGTTTGTGAAGAAGTGCAGAGCCTCACCAGCACAAGTTGGCTGTTTCTGTGAGGTTTTGGAGACGCACTGAGGGATGCGCAGTCCACTCGGTCTGTGTGGGAGAAAGGCGGCTGTGAGGGGAAGCCAGGACCCATTAAGTCCTGCCTGTGGGGCCGAGTTCTGCTTTGGCGCTTGGCACTTGATGTGGTGACAGGCAGGCGAGTGGCTCAGCCCACTGAATTCCCCTGGCACCGTGCTCTCGGTAACAATGGCCACCTCCACGTCTAGACAGGTTGAGCAAGAGTCACATATGTAGCGCAGAGCTGAGTAGAGGAAAGCGACAGACGGCCCGCTCGCTCTCTTTTCAATATTACACAGCCATAGTGTGTTATTTCGAAGAATACCAGGTTCTCGTAGAAGTGAACAAAAGTCAAAATTCCCCTTTTGTTTTTCTCACATTACCATTTTTTTCTCCCTTCTGACAGACATAGACATCGTCTAAATTTCCTTCGCTTGTTTCATTAGAAAACCCTTCAAATCTATGGCAAACACCCAGACTTGGGCTTCCTGTAAGGGTGATAATGCCAATCCGATAGCAAGTTATCTCTACCTTTAAAAAATGTTGTGAAACCTTATCAAATCACATGTAAAAAAATCTGTATATATATTTTGCAAGTGTTAAAAAGAATAACAAGCACAAGCACAAACTGTTCACCGTGATACTGGAGTCTACAGCTGAGCCAGACAACGAGGCAGCGCAGTCAACTGAACACTGTTTTGGATAAGAACAGCAGAAGCAGAACGTGGCAGCAAACTGGCACCATCAACGTGCTGGAAGTCCACTCACTCGATGTCTTCAAATCCGAAAAGGCCAGAGAAAAGCCACCATCTTAAATTGATGGTCTCCTTGTCAGCAGTGTAGGGACTAGCTAAACACGTAACTATTTCAATGACTTCTATGAACAATAGTATGAGTTCTGTCACACATCGGCTCAAGGAGGTGAGCAGCATATCTCAGGAAACACAACCAGGTGGGCAAGAGAAGTAAACATATTACACAAAGATTGTGCTAGTTGTAGAAAAGCTACGTAACTTTGCTTACGTCCTTACCATATATCAGGGGAAGAATCTGCACACTATCTGATCGTTGGACTTCTATCTGGTTGCATGGGTACCTGGCCTGGCTGGATGTAGTTTCTTTCAAAGCTGATGATGATCTTTACCCAGCTTCCTCCATGATCTCATTCACACTCTCTGCTGCTAAATCTGAACACCCACAGAGGAACTTCTTGCTGTCTGCCTGTTATTGCTACCATTACAGGGAGGAATTCACAAGAAAAGAACTTATTACCCTTGTTACAAGTTCATTATGCTCAGCTGAAGTGAACTTTTGCAAGGAAGGGTTACAGGTGACGTTTTGCAGAGACAGGTGAAACAACAGAGGTTAATGTGGTAACTTAGCTGCGGGACATGTATCTGAAACCCTGTGAGAGGTGTCTGGTTGATGCCGTCATCTCCCGTCTCTGGTTCCGCCGCATTTGGCCCAATCTCTGCCCACCTGTGCTCACATTCTCACATGCACCGCGGACTTGCTGTCCTGCCAGTGGAAATGGAATGGAAGGGCGATAGGCGGCGGCAAGGCTTATCTCTCTCTCTCTCTCTCTCTCTTTCTCTCTCATGAGGCGGCGGGGCAGTGGAAGATTAAACAGGCAGAGTGAGGCCTGAGAATGGGCTGGTGTGACAATCTGCTAAACCACAGCTGTAGAGGCCAGAAGCATATTTTACTCTCTCCCACACACTACACAAGTGCCCACGCAAGGAACACAGGTGCACACTGTCAGACACACAGGGCCAGGCAGGGGTCATTATACAGAGATTCAACACATGAGTATGACCCAGCAGACCTTCTGCAGGACATGGGTTGTGTTTTACCATGATTTCTCATACATGTGAATAATGAGCACCTGCCTCTTACCCTGCAGTGTGAGTAATCACCTCCGTTCTCATAGCCAAACAGTGGGATATGAGTAACCCCCCCCTTTCTTAATTATCACATTAAGGACCAAACCTGCTTGAATAGGTGAGAGAAAATGATGTATTTCGGTGATGGTGACATGCTCAGTTTTTTGTGTAAATTGGCAGAAAAAGACATTTATTTTAATGACATGACGCTGGTAAACATAGTAAAGGCACTTTCTATGGGGCTAAGGGACACTGTAAGGGTAGAACTTTCACGAGGCCTGCAGGGGGTGAATCTGTGGGATGCATGTGACTGCACTCCCTGTGGGAGTTTGAGCAATGTGCCCCTATAGTAAATAACGCCATCAGTGTAGTAAAAGGGAGAATGAATGAGCAAACAGAAATTTGAAGACACATGTTCAAGGATGCAGAAATAAACATACGATAATGTATTTTTCAACAGGAGGCTGGTGAGCGAACTGCCTTGTATGCTATGCGCTATTTAGCAGCAATTGCTCCTTATTTTTAGCAGTTCTTAAATGTATTCTTTCAAAGTGATATCATACGTACATAAGTTGCACTTTACAAGAATCTGTAGCGGTGTTGAAGGAAATACAAGTTGAGAAGTGCTAAAGAAATGCGAGAAAACCTGACTTACAGCAAATTTAGTTCAGTGAATAAATAAGTTGATTCTAAAGAAACCTAGGAAGGTATTTGTGCATCTTTAGCCCTCCTTATCAAAATATCAAAAAAACGCAGGACCTCCCAGCAGTCACGATAGAACACAACTCTTTGGAGGAAAGTGGACAGCAAAGCAAAGCTTATTTGGCACTGGAGAGGCTGGAATTGAGCAGCAGACAGCAGAAGCCTTAAAGTACGTGAATTAGGTGGTCATTAAGCCGTGACCCAAGCAGATTTTTAAAATTCTTTAAATAATGCATTTTTGGAATTGCTACACACCTCCCATGATTTCTGACAGGAGAGTGTATGTGGCTGAGTTGAATTAAACCTCCCTTCAGACATGGTGCCAATGCCCTTTTACATCATCATGTCTTGATGAGCTTTAAATATGTCTGTTCGTAAGTACTGTTATCTCACCTTAGTACAGATATTGCAGCAAAAGATCCTGCTGTTCTGAGAAACTGATGTAATCTCTATATCTCTAAAGTCTGATCTGTCCGTTTGTTTTTTTGTGTTTGTTCTTTATTCCCAGCTTTGTTTTCCAAGGCACAGACTTGAAATTGAGTGCAAAAGTACTTCTGACCCAAAGATTGATGAGATTTTTGCATAGTTGAAAACCTACATGATGCTACACACATTTGCGACCCAGGCCTTCAGGTAGTTCTCAGCTGAACTGTCAAGATGATGACAAAAAGGTCACTTCACACAATAAAACCCCCACGCACACACACACACACACACACACACACAAAAGGGGGGGACGGGGGAGGAGGTGACGATGGGTGTGGTGGGGGAAGGACTGAAAGTGTGCAAATAAACTCACCGACTTTGATAAAGCAGAGAGAACGTCCAATACATGAAATGGACAAGCGTTTGGTGACATGTATCAAAGGCCAAACGCAGAAGCACGTGCATTTATACCGGGTCTCTATCCAGGCCTTTTTCACAACCCAGTTGTAGGACTGGAACCTCCTCATACGCCAGATCCTGACTGTATTTAATTGCTCAGCTAGTAAATAAAAAATGACATGCAGTAAATTGCAATACACCACAAATGGGCCAAAGGCGCTAATGTTTGTGCTGCTACTGGTGACTCTTCGGGTAAATGTAAGAACGCCATTTACCCGGTTCAGCAAAATAATGAGTATTGTGCATGAATCATAAATCTTGTTTGTGTGAAACAAAGGCAGCAGGCTGGTCGCCTTGAAATGCTAGAGCTTGGTTTGGTTCTCAAGTTTACGGTTAAGAGATTATATACTCTGGCTCATTTTGCTACACAAATGAGTTCCTGTATGGCTCTTAACCGCAGAACTGATCAGACCAACAGATTATTGTGACATCAGCCCAACTCATCTATTTCATAATTATGTCACAAATTAAATGCTGGCGGCTCAGAGTGTGTCTCTTGTCACCTCTCTGTCCGGAACAGCGGCACCGCCAGTGTTCTGAAGGTGACGGGTGCTTGCAGCGGAATTGAACACGTGGGTCCTTCTGTTTCAGGTGCGGCTGAAGCGTTATCTAATTGCAGATTGATCTGCCCCCGCTGCCCACGAGGGAGGGCAGGAGGGGGGCCAAGTTGAGGGTGGCTCGGGGAGGTGATGTGCCATCATGCAAGAGTGAGGCAGACAGCTTGTGGTGTAAACGTTCTTCACATAAGTCTCATAGGTTTTTATAGTCAAAGAAAAAGCAGCAGAGAAATATACCCAAAAACAGATGTTCTGAGCAGGTCAGAGCGACGCTCAGGCACAGCATAAAGTGTGAAATTCAAGGGGATGATGGTCTCACACAGAGACTAAACCTCAGGACCCCTTATCACTTTTTGCCCACCCATGCTCGGTAACTAATGTGCTCACTAATAAGCGGTGTGTTTAATTCGTGATGCTGGTGAAACGCAACACGACAACAAACCACTGGGCGCCACTTTAAGAGATGTTGAACTGTGATGTGCTGCGGCACTGTGGTTGTCCGCACCAGTCAGTCAGACGTCGGGTCAGGCCAGTCCTCCCCAGAACACCAGCGGGAGTGTGTAAAACTTGCTGGACCCCTGCTAATGCTGTCTGCAAAGTCTGCACATGCTCTTCACATACTGGCCGCGCACAGGCTGCAGAGATGTACAGCTGTGGTTGTTGCATGGACTATTTATGAGATATTTTGTCGCTGTGTGACACACTCTTTTATGCCTTCTTTTCAATCAGCTTCCCTTTTCTTGCTATATTAACATGGTGTAATGCATGTATTGGCACCCGCAGGCCAGGATCCAGGTTTGCACAATGGCTGCTGCGTCATCCTGGCAAAGGGAAGGAGCACGAAAGCATGAAGCTCAGCTGCGTCTCAGTAAAATTCATTATCCAACTCCAGCCCTCAGAGGCCACAGTGGTTTTTTAGCTGCGCTTTTCACCAGCAACTGCAGTATTATGAAGCTGACTTTTCAGGGCCATTTCCAACACGCATAAGGCAGCAACAGCAAAAGGTGCTGCCCATTCTTCCCACTCGCCTCTCCAGGCCATCTTCACACACCCGCTTCTTTTCCTACTCCTGCACTGCACGGCGTTGTCTTAATAAAGGCCTTGCTTCAGCACGTCATGATACCTTTTCCTCACCACTGCCAGCCACAGCACGCACATCTTTTCCATTTCATCAAATTTGTTGCCAGATGCTATTATTAAATTCATTTGCGACATAAAGTTCCAAATGGTGTGACGCTAAAATGAGTGTCAAGTGGAACTCCGAGGCCTGTGGAGAAGAAGAGGAGGCCCTAGGAACAGGGCACTGAAAGCACAAGCGCCACGATTTCCCACCACTCCAGATTAAAAATAAAAATGAAATGAATTAAATTAAATTAGACACACTCCCATGTCAATCAACAAAAAACCAAGAAATGGGGGGGGGATTAAACAGGGACCCGCAGAGTCGCAAACTAAAAACCCTGTGGCGGAGCTCCAGTTTAGCTCACACTCCTCTCTGCTGACCTATTCACTATTAACCTGCTCAGCCTGGCAGGAGGCCACAGGTCATCATTCTGGTGCTGCTTCCCAGTCCAGTTCGAACCCAACATTCAGAATATTTTCCCCTTCCCACCAGCAAACAACAAACTGCACTGCTGTTTAACGGTCGCTGTCATATGTACGCTGTTGACTGCAAATGTTTTCCTGAATAAGGTTGCCAGGCAGACGTGCGGTTCAGTCCAGTTCAAGTTCCTTGAAACTCAAGTGCCGTGGCAAAAGGGTTGCGTTCTCTGCAGGCTGGAAACCAGTAAGTACTGCGCACTTGTCTGTGCCATCGCGAACACAAGGCCTTCGCACTTAGCTACATACTCAAGTGCAGTGTTAACCATTGCTGAGCAAAGCCCCAGCACTTGGCCTCCAGAGCACATGCCATATCTTTCATAAGCTACTGCTATTAATAATTCTCAAGCATACTGAGAACAAGTTGTTTGGACAGGATCTCACACATATGTGGCACACATTTTGACGTAAAAACAAAGGCCTGTTACCACCAGTTTAGGCAAAGTTTCGCTAATGTGTAGTAGCTCTGCGGATTCCCTCATCCTGGGCAGTAACAGATATTGTGTGCTGTGGCCAAGCGATAACTAGGCCTTGGTTTGTCACCTGCCCTGTGGCATGGACAGCACCCACGTTCATTCTGTAAGGCAGTCACGTGTATGACAATCAACAGCGAGGTTTTAGAAACTATCCAAGCCCAAAAACATCCGCATCCAGCTCCTCCCCGCCACAGTTGGGCTGCTGACATGCAAACACACAATACTGAGCACCATAAATTTCAACACATAAATTCAAATCCTGTTTGTGAAATAAAGGACTGCAGCGGCACCAATGAGTTTCGGCAGAAGAACGTATCTCATAAACCCTCAGGTGTTGGAAGAGGCCACTCACAGCCTGCACCCCACTGCCCAGTGTACCGCGGAAAATGCTCTGTCCAGCACTAGTGTGTCCAAAGATCCCTGGGTGTTTAACCACATGAACTGGCCCTCTGGGACAACTCTTAGAAGGAACAGCAGCTTATCGCCACTTCAAAAACAGACCTCAACACTTGTTCATCAGTGCAGCAACTCTTAATGTCTCTGAAGGAGAAAAGCCATGTGTCCATCTATCTGTAGTGACCGCTTATTCAGCTGGGCTCCCTGCTACATCTGAAAGCGGGGATTCCACACAGAATGCAAATCCACAGCACCGGAGAAGTGGCAGCTGCACTGTTTCACCTCAGGTTATTAACTTCCCGTTTACTTTTGCTTTGTTTAACTGTTTATTCTCCAAAGATTTACCTATTTAAACAGCTCAGTAGTTTTTTTCTTGACCAATTCAGGGTAAGAACTTCACTCAAGGGTGGGATACAAACCTGACTTCTTTGAGCAATAGGCAGAACCTGTACCCATTACATGTTGTGTGTTACGGACATTATGATAACTTGGTGGAGCTTTTGAGGCACGACATCGTGCCTCCTGGGGGCAGCTCTCTGGGGGGCATCCTCCAGCTTCACACCTGCTGCTACTCCTCTGCTAATTTTAGACCTGCTTTTCAGCAAAACCTTTCCAATTTCTGAATCTGTTGCACATTTGTTTTCTGCAGGGCAGCTGTTTCTCTGTTTTTTTTTCCTCTTTGTCGCATATTGTGCTGCTCAAAGGCGAGCTGCACACAGCGAATGCATTCCCGTGCCCACACATTCACACACACACACACACACACACACACACACACACACACACACACACACACACACAAACACACGCGGTGCACAGCGAGTGCCGTTCATGCAAGTCACTGAAACTCTGAATATGCAGTATTTAATACATGGATTTTTTGTCCATGTACGTGAAAACAGTGCTGTCCAAATGCAGCAGAGATGTATTGTGAACTTTGATAAAAATGGTACTAAAGGCTGCTACTCCCAAGTACATAAGAAACACTGCAAAAAGCCAAATATTTGACAGATGTGTACCTGAGAATTAACTTATTAGTGGTAACAGGGACAAACCCCTCTTGTTTTAGGCAATCTGAGGACCAGGACAGCAACTGCACATGACTGTCAAAAGAAGAGACAAATGAACTCAGGAATTTTTCCCAAAACAAACTCTTATAGCTATGTCAGTTGCTCCTAAAGTAAAAAATGCATTTTTCTTCTATATTAAATATGTTTCTGCACATTTAGTTTCTATGTGTAACTTTGCATCTGTGGACATGCTGAAGTGTCTGTGTGTGTGTGTGTGTGTGTGTATGTGTGTGTGTGTGTGTGTGTAGGCCTTAAGTTAATAATGCAGAAGTCCAGTGGGGGTGTTGAGAGGAAGCGTGTGTCAGTTTGCACCTGGGCCCTACAGGAATGATCCCCCATTCTTGCACGTGTTGTTATTCGAAGTCTGCTTTCATGTCATCCGGTGGCTCATGGATTCCTGGACAGAACTGTGTCTGACAGTTTAATGTTTCTGTCTCACTACAGCCCATTTAACCTGTCACACTGTTCTGTGTGTGTTTTGCTAAAAATCATGTTCGGTTGAAGCTGGTCAGAGATGGCGTGGGGCTGGTATGAAGACAAGGGGATTTCAAACCAAATGAATTTACAGTTCCCTGTCTGAGGGTAAAAAAGAGCCCTTCTCTGCTGCTGTTTGCAGCTTTTTCACATTTTGTCTTCCAAAATGCAGTTTTGCTTTGTCCCCTGAACCCACCACAGTCTCTGGATGCTCTGCCTGTGGCCATCAGCTTCCCACAGGGTCTCCAAGTCTCCCTCACCTGATCTGAAGGGACAGAGTAGCTCCACCTTACTGTGGCTGGGCCACTTTCCTACCCACCTTCCCACACCGCAGCCCAGCAGCATTGCTGGAGTAAAAGTGTGAAAGGTGTTATGGGAATTCTGGGCCCAACCAGGGTTTTCTGCCCGACTCCAGCTGTTCCACACTTCTGGAATTGCTATATCTACAATACATGCCTGGGTACCGGCTGTCTGCCGAAATCACCGCAGTAAAAGTTTGTGAGCAGCCTATACTACCAGCTCAATTGCTTCATATGGCTAAATAAACAATTTCACTTCTGCAATATGGTTCGTACCACTTGTTTTTGTCCCGCACAATTTGATACTTCAAGTGCACTTTACAAAAAAACATTAACTGCACTTTAACTAACACAAAAGGATGCTGAAAATTCCTTAATGTTATATCTATAAGCATACAGACACAGGAAGGCTGTTGAACATTATCGGCAACTTTAACACACAGTCGGCAACTATTTTTCACAATTATAGCTGAGCCGAACTTGGCTTCTGGACTGAAGCTGCAGCAGAATTTAGGCTGTAATTCGCAAGCTTTTCTCCGCACTCTCGGATTTAATATCCTGAATATTTTTTATTCATTATCCATGAATCCACTCATGAGGTTTGAAGGGTGATGGTTGAGTTAGATATTTTGTGCTACTGAAACTACAATATCTGATTAATGCTCTAGATTATTATACAACAGTTTCGTTTTCCCCATGAGGTATGGTTCATAAAAAGGCTCAAATGTACATAAAATGTTTATATCTGTTTAGATAAAATGACTACTAAAATAGAGGCACAGTACATGTTTAATACACCCATCTTGAATTTATGCAGTAAAACTGAAGTTCAAATGCATTAAAAATCTGGTTACAACTTTTTTTCCTAAATTCAACTGGATAACATTTCTTCTACATGTTCAAACAATTTTTCTCTTCTTACTGCCCTCCTGTAAGTCACTGCTTGTTTTTATATATTAGCGGAAAACAATATATTTTAAACTTCCCTCAAGAAGTATACAGTGCAAAGCAATACAGGATATACTGTACACAGAGTTTTAACTGTGTGTGAAATATGCTGGTATTTTTTCTAAAAGTGAAGGGATTGAATCCAAACTTGCCACTCCAATGAGGGTCTAGGATATACATTTGGAAAACCCCTCCAAAAAATCTTTACCATATTAGAAAATGATCGGAAGCAGCAAAGGGCCCACAGCTGGTGCAGGTAGCCGAGCACGGGAACAAAGTACCCGAAAACCCAGTGACACCTGATACCTCGCAGTCAGAAGTAAACCCGACACACGACAGGACAGAGAATGATAGGCACCAAAACAGCAGTGTCGCCCAGTCTCCCTCTACACCTTTTGAAATTCCTAATGTGTTAATGTAGTGGCATAATAAACAGTAGCTGGAATTGACTGTGTTACACATCTTCACTTGTTGGGTAACGGCAGCAACTGTGTGAATAAACTGTGCTGCTAATCTAATGTTAAACATCTTACTTTTTTCCGTTGGGCATCCAAACATGAGAATACGCTGTTTGCAAAATTATTCTGCCACATTTCCATAGCTAACATGTTTAAAGCGGCGTGTTTGTTGTGTGGCTTATGTGAGGTGCACCGCTCATACTTGTTATAATCACATTTAATCCAAACTCCCCGCTTGATGTAATCAATATGAAACCTTACCTCTGACACTGTGGCGTGCTGTTAGGATGAAGGCCCTGATTCCCCAGGAGTTGAGGGGAAAAGGGACATTTTCTCACACGTGTCTGGGTCTCACCCCGGGTGCCACCTGCTGGGACCAGTTAGGAGCCCGTCGTCTCCTGGGCTATGCCTACACTCGAGTGGCGCTGCGGCTCATCTGCCAGAGGCCCTTCCTCGTACCGTTCCACCCGTTCCGGCCGCCCTGTTTGCCACCCCCCCAGTACACCCCACTGCCCACCAATGGAGGAGAACACGGCAAGGCACCTGCTCACCTGCTTTTGTTGTTGGAGCGGCGAGGCTCTGCAGGCCTCTTTCAGCGAAGCTAGTGGCGACACTTCGGCTTGGCGGTGAGTCTCTGGCAGACTGAGTGAGGCTGAGTCACTGTGTTGCTCTCTCTCACCCTCTCTGATCTACAGATACCTGTGTGAGTGGGTCGCTTCGTGCCGTGACAGGGATTTTTTCTCTCTTAAACCACTTTTTTTTCCCCTTTGCTGTCTCCACCACACTTTGACTGATGTGTTTGTGTGTTTTCATCCTCTGATTTTCAGAGACAAACCTTCCCCTACCTCTGCAGCCAAGACTTTCTGAGTGAGGTGCGCTCAATCGCTCACATCCTAGCCCTTAACCATTCTTTAAGGAGCAGCTATAAAGGTCAGCAGGGGGCTCCTATGGCATGGCTATTTCCTTTGGCATTCAGCTATTAATAATGCCGTCAAAAACTAAGGCGGTTTTTTTTTCCGTGGGCCGCCTGGCAAATGACGAGGTTGTGAAAATTTTTTCACAACCACTTAGTTCACAGATTATGGCTGGGATCTTACGCAGATGTGTTTCCTAACCTAGAATGGGGTCCTAGCTTTCACGGCAACTCACCCAAAAAAAAAACAAAAAGCCTTCAAGACACTGAAAGCATACGCTACAGGAGGAGATGTGACACTGGGCAGTGTGAGGTGCAAAGCACACCAGCTGTTTCCATCAGCGAGGGGTTTGTAGAGAGCGCAACATCTGGGAAACATCTCCCCCTGGAGGTGAGGCGTGAGGAAGTGCAACAGCTCAATGCACTTTGCGCTGCGCTGGACGCACTGCAGACTGCACTTCTTCAGCACAGGCAGCCAGTGGGGGTCTCGTTTAAAACCTGCAATGTAAAAACACACAGAGGGCCGTGTGGCAGAGCTGGCGTGCGTGGGACAGACCAGGGGGTGACATCGCTGTCATTAAAAGGTTCACCACGCAGAAAGGGGCAGGTGAGCCAGGATTCTAGCAGACAACGCCAGTAGGACACTGAGATTAGCAGAAACGTGCACCCAGAACGTTGCAGGTTCCACTCCTAGCACTGCTCCTCTGAACTGCTTCAGTAACATTTCAAGCTGTGCAAGAGCAGAATTGGCTGTGCAATGAGGAATAAACAAATCTACAGTCTGCTCTTCATCACCGCCCTGTGTTAGTGCACTGAGGCAGTGCGTGGAAAAGGCAATGGAAAAATGGGTTGCACTGAAATGTGGGAAACTGTGCAACTATGGAACCCCGCAATAGCTTAGCTTTGTTATTTATACTGACCTTCTGCGCAGGATGGAGACGGACAAACCAGACCAGCAAACCACAGTTCCAAGGAGGGGAGTGACCGTCTAAAGACAGACTGTCTGACTAGACGTACAGTGCGCTAAAACTGCAGTGCTGGACCGACGGAGCCATGAGGTGTGAATCTTATCTTTTCCATTCCCAGCTTTCAGTCCTACTCGGTGCAGAAACCACAGGGCAGTGGAAAGTACCGGCAGCCTGTTATGTGCGTAGGAATGTTTTTAAGCAGTAGCATGGGTGGAAAAACCATTAAAGACACCTTTGATACATCGACCATAAAAAATGGTCAGCTCTTCCAGGGCCTGTTACAGGAACCCCAGGGAAATTTGCACCTGAGCATATGATGGCCTCCGGTGACAAACAGTTCAGACAACTGCTTAAAGTGTATGAAGCAAGTTTGGCATCAGGTTGAACAGGTTTTAGTCCTGCATCACACAGCTGAACTCCAGCAGGAAAACAAAGGGTTAAACTGAAGTCCGCAGGCCGGAGGCTTCGCGTCTTTGTGGGCCTCAGCTGCCGCAGAGAGGGGCAGAAGCAGGAGAGCGTCGTTGGCCAGTTTCAACATGCCCCGCCTTTGCCTTCTCCATCTGTGAGGCCCCCAGGGGTGTGGATTGGGGCACAACACCCGGCGTCTGCAAAGGCATGCGTCCGCCTTTGCTCACGTTTGCGCACAGAATCCCGAGCAAAGCTCGGACTCCCCAGGTTTGTTGTGATGACTCACCTGTCACACTCACTTGAAGTGTGAACATGTGGTTTGGAAATGGTCCATAGGAGTGGTTCTGCTCTGAGACTGAGGCTGGAGAAGAGCTGGCGGAAACACATCATTTCTCTGTGAGGTGAATCAAAGTGCACAAAGATGGAAAAGTCACACAGTCAGGACAGACGGTACAGTCGCTCAGCGGGACTATTATAAAAACGGCCCGTCAGTTTCACACAAAAGATGACGCTCATGGCCACATTTCCTATAAACGATTTAAAGGTCTGACTCGTTGTTTGTTGGAAGGCAGAGCATGGGTTGCAAAGAAGAAGCCATTTTGCACTCACCCCTCGTTTCCACCCGCATTGTTTACATGAGAACGTGAGCAACGAAACAGACACTCGGCCCTGGAGATAGTTGCATTATTTCACTACAAAGTGTTAAGCAGAACACAACGGGACACATGCAAAGAGCAGACATGCAGGCACAGGCCTTTCCACATCCTAAACCGCCTTTCACATCGATTGGTCATCCGCGGATACCGGGCCTTGCGGATCAACTGAGATGCTCTAGCTGCAGTGTGGCCCTTCCTCTCATTATTCCTGCATACACTTCTTCTGAGTCCTAAACTCTTTTCAAATCAACGGTGCTTTCTGCACGTTGAGTGGCTGGTTTATATATAAATTTGTCTCAAAAATGTATAGCCAGTTCAAAATGCTCCTGGCATAATTTGCCGGAGGTCCACGTCTGCTGTTGAGAGAGAAATGGAAGCGTTTGTGACGTATGCTGTATTAGAATTCACCTCTGAGTTTGGAAAGTGAGGGGTAAACGTCGACTTTGTGTTTATTTCTGAGACGCTACGAAATTTAAATCAAAAGCATACTCACTTTATTTCACTGCAATTCTTCATATTCGCAATAACAATCAAGACTAGATTTGGGGACCATACCTCGATGTATTTAATCGACTGCAGCAAAAAAAGCAATAATAAATTGCGTTTAATGATAAAGAGTTTATTACAGTGTGCAGTCGCGTCCAGCCGCGTCCGCGCGCCATAACTGTCCAGCACACGCGCAGCGCGGGAATCGACGCGCAGGAGGACAGGGGAAAAACCGCGCACCGATCAAAACCCGCACCCACTTCCGGTGCATTTAACCTTTTCCATGCTGTGCAAGAGAACCGACTCACCGCCGTGGGTTTGCTGAAATTCCAGCGCCCTTGTCTTCAACGTTTCCACGCTCTTCAAAGGCACCTTTTTCTCACCCCTTTTCTCTTTGCAGTTTGGTTTTGTGCACTTCGAAAATCCTCCGTGTAAAAAATGGCACCGATTAAGGTCTCTTCGCCGCAGCATCGAGAGGAAGTGCTGTTAAAAGTTTTAAGGAAAATAATTGTGATTCAAACAAGCGCGATACTGACCCTTCTGTTAAACAGAGTAGAACAGAGAAGTTCGGGTCGCACACATGTACTTCGTTACGCTTGTGAAATACACAATCCGAACAATGTTTAAATGCTCACAAGTTCACCCTGTTTTGCACCGATTTAAGTTGGGACGCTTGCGAACATGGTAAATTCTGGAGGCGCGTTTGCTGCGAAGTCTCAGGTTTTTAAATCCGGGGAGCAGCAACTGATGCAAGTTTTCTATCGTATTTTTAAAAATACTGCCCTAGATTGTTATACTGCACATTTTAAATTAGACGCATGGATTTGCAGGCTTTAGCTCGTGTATGAAACGCCGGCGCTGTGCTGTAACAGCTTTTTGTCTCGCGGGTTTGTTGATAAAATCTATATTTTCGTACATAGTACACAAAACATTGCCGACAAAGGCCCCGATCAAGTGATAAAAACAATTAACGACCGTATATATAGAATATTTAGTAGTCGTAATATATTTGTCCGAAGATTAAATTGCCAAATATCGTTTGGTCAGGAATGCTTTCATAATGCCTTAATAAAACATATGTCTGCATTTCTGTATGTGTAATATATTTTTGTAGTTTTTTTTTTTAAATTTTTAGGTGCGTCTGATCTCTAGTACATAATAATGATGGTGATAAATATAACCTGTAAAACATCTCAAAACTGTATTCTTAGTTTATGCACCTAATTCAGAATAACCTCCACAGCATTAATTCGACTTTTTTTGACTTGTCATAGTATTTTGATTTATTTTACTAACCACCAAACCACTATTGCATGGAGAGCCAGAAAGAAAGGCTGTTGGTTAAATGCAAGTCAGTAATAATTATTGTGAGACTGAACCAAGCATGTGTGTTGTGTTTTTTTTCCCCATTAAAACGTAATTAAAATAATCGAAGTATGGAAAGTAATGAATAAAAAAAACAGTCACATATTATTTGTAAGCATTTTTATTAGATGCAATATCAGTTTGCTGTTTAAGAACATTTACACGCCATAAATTTCTACATTAAAAATGATGTATAAAACATATTTCACAAAATGTTTTGTCTGCACTGCGGAAAATCAAAAAACATTTTGCAATTCTAGTAGACACAACATTTATTTAAAAAAAAAAAAAGTTTCTCAAGAATGCAAAGAAGCCACAAGGCCAGAGGCAAGCAGGAATGAGGCCTTATTTTAAGGACACAGTGGTGACTAGAGGGGAGATCCAGAGCAGTCAAGCTGGTCTTCACATGGCATCAGCAGTTCTTTGAGACAAAGTACCTTCTCAGGTGGGCCAGTTCTGCAGTGCAGGCCTCAGTCCTGCTCTTGAGGTTCTGGCATTTGGGGCAGACAAATGGGTGTGTTGTAATAGAAGGGTGGCGGGTGCATGGCTGTGGCACCCCAGGGCAGGAGAATGCCGCTCCGGCATATGGACGAGCTGATCAGGTTGGACAGAAGCCTGCTCTGTGGCAGAGATGGACAAGATAGTCTAGAGCAGGTCCGCAATTCGGGGCCTTCTGGGCTTTCCTTGGTGGAGTACCGCCAATGGTTATCAGGGGTCTCTGACTCACCCGCCACAGCCCCATTGCTAAGCTGCTGCTGAGCTTTCTCAAACCTGCCAGGCTTCTCTGGCTGGTGCGCTGGCAGAAGGAAAGGCCTCTGCAAAGAATGATGGGAGTCCAGGTAGTGCGCTGGGTTGGTAGACCTGAAGTAGCCCGGTAAACCATGCCTACCTACACCTGTACCACTGCCCTGGCACAGTGCTGCCCAGGACAGCCTGGAGCCCTGCAGCAGCTCCCCAACACCCTCTGAGTCTCCCAAGAGGCCCCACAGACTGGGCGTCGAGGGCCCGGGCATCGGGTGCTGGAAGGAGGCCCGAGGACCAGTGGAACACTCTGCGGCTAGGCCAAAGTGACACTGCAGCCACAGCATCTCGGCCCGCAGCTTGGTGTTCTCCTTGCTCAGCGCCAACAGCTGCCCCTCTAGCATGAAGTCGTGGAAGCGGCGCCTTTCGCGTGAGCGCTTGGCTGCCTCGTTGTTCCTGCGCCGCTTATCCCAGTATGCGGTGTCCTTCTGGTCCTCAGGGGTCTTCTGGCGCTTGCAGTGCATGCTGGTAGAAAGATGCCGTGTGCAGCCCCTTAGGCTCAGCAGCCGCTGCATGAGTAGAGAGCGTCCAGACACGGGGAACAGGGGTTCAGCTTCAGCCTGTGCACCGTCATCTTCCGCCTTGCTGCTCTCCAGGGATGCGCTTTGGAGCCAGCTCTTGGTGCCCCTGGTGCACATTGTGTCACGGACTCTGCGAAGAGAGAAACACGTTTGACCAAGGGGGTCATGGGATTTTGGAGGATTGTTTTCCTGGAAGGAACACGTGATGTCTGGGTGGTAGCTGGTCTCAGAAAATTGAAGGCCAGAAGGGCCTGTATACATTTCCCACCGAAAGAGTTGGTAAGACTCAGAATTCAGCTGAAGTTAATCTACACTGTGGGATAAATTCAGTTCTCCATATGGAGAATGATGAACTGATTACAGCAATATTGCAGTTAGACCCACACAATAAGTAAAAGACCTTATTAAGGTGGATGCTCAATTTGGTCTGTAGCATTTGCACCTTTAATCTGAAGGTTTCAAGTTCAAATCCCACTGCCACAGTAATAGCGACTCATCGTGAATGCATACAGTGAAATTCCCTGCTCTGTGAGTGTCAGTCAATGTAAAGCTGATTATTTGACATTGTTATTCATCTCAGACAAAGGATTGAGATAAATAAAGCCTCCTGTCAACTGTATATGTTGTACAGTCATAAATATTCAGTATTCAGATACTGCATGTTATTAAGGCACTATAGATGCATAAATCTGTCTGTCTGTACCAAAGCAGCCAGTGTTTCATACAAACTGAGGAAAAACATGAGCAAAAAGCGGGGAAATTAACATGCCTGGATTTCTATAGTCTCGCGGCTCTTTGTCTTCATAAACAGAAGAAAGACCAAGGCAGTAATTTCTCCATTTGGATTGTGACATTCGTTGCGAGCAAACTTCATTCTAAAGGTTTTGGGGATCATGCTTCTCCACGACTCAGGTTCATATAGTTATTTGAGCTGGAAAGCACGTTTTGCAGAGACCTGTACATGAAAAACACCAGTCGGTCAGTTCGAACGTATTTAAATTATGATGTTTGATTTACCACAATTCAGCTACAGACAAACCTGCACATACATTTACGGTTTTTCTGTTCGTTATTACTGTCAACAGAACTCAGGTCACGCAAGGAAAATTTTTAAAAACAAACGGAGTCGTTTAACACACTTTGTTTTCCACCCTCTTTCGCCGCTTTCAGTGGGATTCGACCCCAGTTGAAGTGTTTCTGAAAAGATGAGGTGCTATAAGAGTAACGGTGAAAAACATGCCCTGGCAATAAATGCGGGAGATTAAGTGTCGCAAATTAATATTAATAACCATGACAACGTTAATTACACACAAATTCGTTTAAAACACAGTTCATTTCCCGCACAGCTGCTCGGTATAGTGTGTATTAAATGGTTAGTCTCCCCCTCCCCTCTTGCCGCTCGTATCGTGTTTTACTACACTGTGTTTTACTGTGCTGCAGCGGCAGTCTCCGCAGTCTTACCTTGCTCGCTCTCTCTCACACACACACACACACACACACACACACACACACACACACACACGCTGGAGCCCCGGGATTGTGAAGCCGTCGCTGTCTCGGTCGCGGTGCTGAAACACACCAACCAAAGAGCCCCAGGAACATCCGCGACCCGGCCTGCACCGATGTGACACACCCTGCGCCTGAGAGTGTGACTGCTCGCCCTTCCTTCTGTGTGCATGCGTGTGTGTGTGTGTGTGTGTGTGTGTGTGTGTGTGTGTGTGTGTGTGTGTGTGTGTGTGTGTGTGTGAGAGAGAGAGAGAGAGAGAGAGAGAGAGAGNGTGTGTGTGTGTGTGTGTGTGTGTGTGTGTGTGTGTGTGTGTGTGTGTGTGTGTGTGTCTGTGAGTGAGAGAGAGAGAGAGAGAGAGAGCGAGAGAGAGAGAGAGAGAGACAGAGGAAAGAGCGAAGCTGTGCACTGCAACATGCGGTTTTCTCTGGCACAGCCTCTGGACTGTCCAGATGCAGTGGTTAGGGAAATTTAGCATTTTATTCAAGTGTAGAACAAACACAACAACATCAAACAAAATGAGGCCCAGAAATGTGTCACTTGACACTGCCCGACCTACTTAGTGTGTGTGTGTGTGTGTGTGTGTGTGTGTGTGTGTGTGTGTGTGTGTGTGTGTCTGGGCAGGCAGAAAGAAAATCCATCAGTCTCGCAGTCCTAACCTATGTACACCAGGCCTGTGATGTCACTACGAGCTTCTCCAAGAAACTCTCTTTTGAATTCTCAAAAAGTGGCCTTGGCCCTCAAAATGAGCTGCAGAGGCCTACCTTTGGACCAGATGTCGTGTGTCTCATGCTGTTTGTGCAGATCACCATTTTGTGTTGGTTCCATGACCAGCACTGTCCATCCGTGGATTTGCCGTTCCAGCTGGGGGGCCTGTAGCAGCATGTTGTGGGTGTGTAGAGTTGTGGGGGTCCAGCAGGCAGGTTCAGTGCACAGCAAGGACGACGTTCAATCCTGCCAGCTTTTGACAGCCATGAGTGATATTCCTGCTGCCTGATCCATCGTCAGCTTAGTGAAATGGCGAGGCCCTTAGAAACATACAGAAGTCAGTAGAGTTGTTTACAGAGCATCGATGGAGGAAGTGGGTGAAAAAGAGAAATGTGAACTTGATTGTGTCAAACTCCATGATGGTGGTGACGTTCTCCTCGAGAAGATGAGATGTCGTGTGAGACCAACCAGTTGTGTCAGCAGTTGAACACCGATAGCCAGGGCTCTGTTGAGAAGCAGCTAAACAGTTTCTTAACATTCAACTGCCACTTTAGTGCTTTGAATACAAATGGCCTATTTTCACTGTTCATTTGCTTACTACTCCCTCACTGTCTTGCTCACACTGAGGTTCATGCAGAACTTCTGCAAATAAACTGAAGTTAACATCATTAGACGGTTAAACCAGCTGGGTGGGAGGCACTAAGCTAAAGAATGAGAAGCAGGAAAACAGGACATGGTAGATCTCCTAGAGAAACTGGATTCAAACCTAAATACTGTAGTAAAATGACCTTTAATGATCATCTACAGAGTAACAGATTTTTCTTCTCATCTTCATCTCCATATGATCTGTTATCATAAGCTACAGAGTGTCATTCTCCTCCATTTGAAGACTGTCCCTTGTTTGTGTTAATGTAATGCAGATGGTTTATGTAATATTCAGGACAGAGTCTCTGACCGAGGTTCTAATCTTATTTCATGTCTTCTGAAGGACCCTGGGAGACAAGAACGGGAATTGTGAAGGTTGTTGGGACAAACGCTGCCCTCACTGAGACCCAGTGTTACTTGGGGTGGTAAAACCAGGAAGAGGAGGTGATGAAACTTCACAAGCGCCTTCACACTCCTGTATGCTGCTTCATGGACAGACACAGAGACCCAAAGTGCCCATCTGAGAGGGTCCAGAAGGTCTTCCAATTTAATCAGTGTCTGCATCGGAACTGCAGCCTTTTTATCTGTTTTAGGCACCTTTTTCTGACACAGTTTTTCACTGCTGGTCATATATTAGCTTATTTTGATATACACATACATACATATATATACATACATACATATATATATATTTTTGTGTGTGTGTGTGTGTGTGTGTGTGTGTGTGTGTGTGTGTGTGTGTGTGTGTAACAATTCTCCTCATTTTGATGGCAGGACCTGCATCCTCATCTCTGCTAGTATGGTGAAGCATTTGAGGTGCTCAAGCAGACTGCCGCTGTTCCTCTGTTGTTGTCGAGGATGCTCTTCCTATGCAGCTTCTATCTTGGCAATTTTGTAGCTCAGTTGAAAGTGTTGCCAATACTGTAAAAATGATGCCTTAATAAGATGTTGAGAAATGTCATTTTTTCTAAACATTTTGCACTAAACATATTGCTTTCTGTCTGTCCAGTGTGAGATGAAGAGCTCCGTCAGCATTATAATGTGGACTTTGTTAGACGCAAGAGAAAATATGCGACTGGAACACTTACCCACTTCTGGTGACTATTAAACATGTAACTGACACCACTTTTTGCTGGCATTTGAGCTGATGCTTCGGGGCTCTTAGCAGAACTCAAAACAAACAGCTAAAAATCTTAGAAGCGACAAGTGCCTAGAAAATTAGAAGTTAGAGAGGCCTTCGTTTTCTTACAGTGTAGATATATTAAGCAGACTATAAATAGCGATGGAATTTGTTTCATCTACAGAGACGAGTTGATTCCTGTTCCTGTGTCAGACCTAAATTTGTCCCGTATGCTGCTGCAGTGACCGATACAGCACTTTGCACCACCGCTTTGTACCTGCAGGCATTTTGCTGGGACTCTTGCATTAAATGTTGCAATAGCAGGAGAGATGTGTGTGTGTGTGTGTGTGTGTGTGTGTGTGTGTGTGTGTGTGGGTGTGTGTGGTCAGAGAGGGGGTCTCCAGGATGCTGGGGGGACAGTCCTGGGTAAGTGGGGGACTGTGAGCGGTTCCAGCAGCTGTACCTTGTGGCTGCAGCCGTGACTCACCATCCCTCTCTTTGTTTTCATGACTCAAAACATCTCAGTGCAGCCAAAAAACCTCATCAAATATCTGTTTTGCCCTCAAACTGAAACACTGGGGTGCATGCACATGCACATACAGCTCAGTTGCAAGTGGAGGAGCTCCAACAATTGAGGCCAGTTTCTTATGCAGCAGGTATACAAGGGGGCATGAAATAAAGATGCTCAGGTCCACGGGGATGGACTAGGCAGTCTTCAGTACCCCCCAGAGCTCCCTGCTCAGAGGCAGTACAAATACTTTAATAAGCATCAGTGATTTGCTCATAAGCACTTACGTCACCCTTATATCATTCTGTCTGCATACAGTGCTGCTGGAGGCCTCGAAAATAAGCACAGTGTTGTAAAATATTTCTTCCCGCTAGGATTTTAATGCAAAATGAAGATCAGTTTGAAAAGAAAAGATGACAGAAGCTGCAATCAGTTGTAAACACACAGTAAAACAGAGGGTGCACATTTAGCATGGATGTGTTTAGTTAAAAGTCACGGTCGCCGCCTGGCTTTCGAGTTGCAGTGGTGAGCATCAAGGGGGTCTCGCCATGTCGTTGCAACACAAGGTGCGCAGGAAGCACCATGGCTTTTGATGAATGTTTAGCCGGCAGGTGTGCAGCCAGGGGCATGTCTGCAGAGAGAACCAATGAAGCACAGAGTCAGCGGGGGCATGTCAGCGGTTTCTCTATTAATAATATTAGTGTCACAGTCAATCTACAGTATATGGAAACCACTTCCTGCTTGTAAGCAATTGTAAAAATTCTCACCTTGGCGCAATGTCTATCCAGCCTCGTGCTTCCTCACTGCAGACTCATGGCAAGAACACGGCACTGAACAGGACAGGTGGCTTACTGCACAGAGGTGCCATGACCCCCTGTCAGCCCATTCCACCAAAGCAGTTTTCAGAGCACCGACACATGTCCCAAATAGAAAGTACCAATGACTCACACACACACACACACACACACACACACACACACACAGTACAAGTGTGCCAATGCACCAGCTCGGGCCAGTGGGGGGGTCCCTATCCACCCGCTGAGCTCTGGCTGCAACACACACTCTGTGATCGGCATATCCAGTGTGTCAGAGCAAAACTGCACTCAACCAAGTGTGTAAGTTTTCTATAGGTTAGGATTCGTGTGACAGTTGTGAAGTTCTGATGACAGCCAATTATCACATTTATATTTATTTATTTACCCGACGCTTTTCTTATGCCGTTAAGTGGATTAGTTGGCGAGTGGAAAGGCCATGTCCTCCTCCCAGAGATTTGTTGGTGTGAGTCCCAAGGGGTGGCCGGCTGCTGTACCCACCCCACCTGCAGAATTGCTCCCCGATGACAGTCATCTCCATAAGCGGCTGACCTTTCAAACCTCTGGATGAAACCAATAGTAGAAGATGCCCCGAGTGCCGCAACTTTGAGTTCATCAGATTACGCTGCCCATTGTTTGATAAGCATCTAGGCTGTGCGTGAACCTCTATACCATCTGAAGATTGGTTTTCAGATAAAACAGCTGATAAGCGCTGCTTCTCCATCTGCCGAGGTTCAGCTATGTAAGTCATGGTGTCACTCTGCTTTTGTTGTAAATGATGCACTCGCTCCTTTTCAATATGCGCTTGTTACACACCTTTGCCTTCAGAGGGGTGCACCGGTGCAGGTGAGCTGGCCATCTTAACACGGTCTGGTTGACACTTGTCCTAAGTGTGTAGAGAGGCACAGAAAGTTATTCCTTAATGCAGCTTTCCTTCTGAGCCAAACCCAAGTTCTACCTCATTCTACCACCCAGTTACGCTCTCTAAGTTCACTTATTCTCCTTTATTTTATTACGATCAAGTGGGAAATGACAGAAAGCAGCACAATTTCCACTGCCAGGGCAGCAGGTGGCACAGTGGTTGGAGCAGCTGGAAGCCCCAAGGTTCAAATCTCTACTCTGGCTAATCACCCTAATCTGCCCTGGCAGAAACCCCGGCAGTGTGAAAAAGACAACCGCTTTAACCTTGGAGCTCAGTCCCAGTGCTATACGTGCTGCAGTGGATAATCAGCTCAAAGAGTGAATAATAATCATGATATGCAAGTTCATTAAATGGCTTCATTATTTGCTGTAAATTTCACAAAAACCCTTCTTACATCGTAACTGTTTAGCACGGTTTTACAGGTGTAACAGCAGGAGTGTTTGCCGATTCACACCACTTCCCTTTGTTCAGTTCTTCTTATCTGGCCGCGTTGTTCTCGGGGAAAGTTCTGCACTCTGGTCTGGCTTCAGTGGCTTATTTCAGCCGAATCAACGACATTTTGGCTCCCCTTTTTACGCAGGTCTGAATGAATGTCCCAGAAATGTGGCCTGTACTTTCACTTGCTCCCCAAAGTTGTCCAATAGTAAAAATACAAAATATTTATTTATTTCCCATTATTTGCAACTGCCTGTTCACCTGAGGGTTGTAAGGTCTGTGCTGCTTGCAGAAGCATGTGGTGTGAGGCTGGGCACTCTCTGCGGGGGGCAGTTACATACACACTCACTCACACATACGGACTAAGAGCCACCGACTCCCCTCAGACATGTACCTTTGGACTGTGGGAGGAAACCCATGCAAACACGGGAGAAACATGTAAGCCCAAGTTCACAACTCCAGTCCAGGTGCTGTTAAGCTAAAGTGCCACACACTGCGCAACTGTATTACCCGACGGTAATATTATGAGGAATTTATTTATATGTTCGATGTTATGTGACTCCTAATCCAAACAGTGATGAGAGGTAAACAGGAGGAATGGTGAAACATGACCCAGAGATCCCTCTGGATGCTGTCCAAAGCTGACAGTACATTTGGCAAAGCAGATCTTGGCTGGAACCTGAAAAGACTCTAGAAAGGCTCTCTAGCTATTCATTACCCATCTATCTATCTATCTATCTATCTATCCACCTACCCACTCATCTATCTATCTATCCATCCACCCATCCATCTATCTATCTATCTATCTATCTATCCACCTACCCACTCATCTATCTATCTATCCATCCACCCATCCATCTATCTATCTATCTATCTATCTATCTATCTATCTATCTATCTATCTATCTAAAGGTGGAATCATATGTTGTTTTTCTCAGTTGCTTTGCCACATTTCCTGAGACTTTCTCAACATTCTCAGCACTGTGACCACGTTTCTGAAAAGTGTTCATACGATACAGCTCAACACTATGGCTGAGCTGCCAAATTAAGTTCTCACTCAGAACCTTTCACTCATGTCTGAGACACAAACAATTCCGTCAATAAATAAGTCGGTGTCACCAGAATGAGAAGTATCTTCATCAGCCCCACAGGTCTGAATGTCAATGGCTGCTGCAAAGATGCTTCTTCACCCCAAAATCCCCAATTTTCCACAGTTCTTCCCTATGGTCTCACTGACTGAAGAGCAGATTCACCATGGCCAGGTTTCTCAGCACAGTGCTGGCGAGAGGAAGAACCTGCGTGAACGTGTAAGTTGTTTAGAAACAGGGCAACAGAGAGAAAAGTCACACAGTACTGCAGAATTAAAAAGACATTGAAACAAATAAACCGTGTAAAGAGGCGGCGATGCCTGTGATGTGTGACAATTCCGCCTCGCCGTCACTCATGTCTGTCATCCACGTCACGCCCAATATTCCCCCTCCCAAGACAACATGGAGAAAACCTTCCCACCCCCTCCACACACACACACACACACACACACACACACACACACACACAGCAAACGTGTGCTGTGATGTCCTGCGGGCGACACTGTCCATCTCCAGGATGAATGACAATTGTTTGGGGACATCTGTCGTCATTTCTTATCAAGTCTTTCTCATTGTCAGGCATTAGATCCATGCAGCAAATGTCCAAAAAGGTCAGGAGATGTTGCGTGTTGTAAGACCCAGAGATACAATGTGAGTGATCGCACTTCTCTGATATGGCAGCATACATTGCCATTCTGTCCTCACGCTGCCCTGGCACTGGGACCTCCACCGTGGCTCAGAGGCCAGAGACACTTTAGTCATCGCAGCAAGATTACATCACTGCGCGTTGTGGAAATGTCCTTGACCAGATAGGATTGCCAATGCAGAGATTCTGTACATATGCGGGTTTGACCCGCTGAAAAGCTGCATAATCCACTTTGATCATTCAGATGTAAGCAACTAATAATTAGACCCAAGGAAGACAATTGTACTTGATCATTTGCATATGTTCATTAAAATATTTGTACTTTGTGGGAAATGATAAAAATGGTGCTCACAGTTGACCCAGTGTTGTGTACCTTTGTAAACATGAATTTTCATTTGCAAACCGTACCAGAAAAACAGTAATAATAATAATAATCAAAATAATAATAATAATAATAATAATATTACTCAGCTTCATCAGCATCATACCTTTAATGAACTGATTCATTTTGTTATGGTACAGACTTGCTTTGCTGTACAAGGGTTCAAGTTTCACAGCTGGGCAGAATCATGTTGTAATCCTGAGCTACCCAGAGGCACCAGCTCTGTTACCAGCTATTTGCTGTCTAAAAATTTGATGGAAATCAGTCTGAACCACAGAAAAGTAAGCAAAAAAAGATAGATTAAAAAAAAGTAGTAAAGCTGGCCACAGTAAGTGAATTGTCATTTGTTTGCTGTGATTTTACAAACAGTCTTTAGTTTTGTGACTTTTCAAGAGGATCCCCAGGAGCCAGAATTTGGAAAAGTCTGGGTTGGGAAGTGAGTGGCTGAGCACCTGTTGGTTCGGGCAAAGCGGCTGAGATCAGAGCGCACAGCTCTGCAGCTGAAAGGACGCCTGTGGGGGAAAGTGCATGTCTGAGTGAAGTTCTGAGACTCTGTTCCCATGGGCTCCACAACGGAGGCCGGGCGTTGGCGGCTTCGCTTGGTGCAGGTGCTGTCTTGTCCGTTTACTATCAGCAGGTTTGGTCTATGCTGTGTGTGGACAACTGGCATCAGGATAACGGTCAGTTTCAGCACACGATGCGCTGAGCTATTTTCGGCCCCGGCTGCACCACACTCCAAAGCGTTTGCGCCTGCTTGGGGCTCTGAAGGCTGGCAGGTAGCGGCAGGCATCAGTTAAACTGACATGGAAAGATAGGCCTGTCGGACTGGCGCAGGAGGTGAGACATCTGATGCCACAAGACAAAAGGTTTTATCGCATCGCAGAAACCACTCTGCCTGACGCCCACGCTCAGAAATAGATAGGGCAGATAGGCCTTGATCTGTGCGTGTACTCACACACACACACACACACACATACACACACACACACGCGCGCGCGTGCGTGCGCACACACACACACACACACACATGCACACACACGCACGCACACACATGCATGTTCATGACCAGCGCTGTGCATTCAGCTGAGTGGGGAGCTTAAAATAAGGATTTGAAACAATACATGAAACAATATAAATATAACTAAACGGACAACAAGCCAAGGGGATGTGCAGCCGTGAACAGCAAGGTTAGAAGGTCACGCCTGTTTCATCTTCTAAAACGGTTTGGGCCAGTAGCCACTAGATGGCAGCGCATGCAAGAGCGCAGTAAACGGGTAAAAAAATGACAAGATGTAACTTAATCGACATGGCATTTTGTGAACCATTCGTAACAAAGATATTGCAAAGAAAGAAATCAATGCAAAAGTGAATGTTGAACTTTAATGGGGTTCCAGGTTGCTGTGCTGGGGACCCCAGTGTGAGGCGCTGCTTAATTAGCTGAGTTTCACCAGCCTGTTGACTGAACTGATTTGGTCTCGGTTGGAATTTAATATTTCTTGACAGGTGGCTGCCGGGTATTTGTCCTCCTGTGCAGTCATGGCAGTATGTGGTCAGCGTCTTGGGTAACATGTTCCTGTCCAGTTTACCATTTTGGCATCTCCGCTTTTTCACCATGCAAAGCAAAGTTGCTCAAGCAGGAGTTAGGTTCAGTCTGGCTACCTCTGGATTTCTGACTCCTTGGTGTGTGTGTGTGTGTGCGTGTGTGTGTCTGTCTGTCTGTCTGTCCTGCTGCATCAGGCCTTTTGCTATTGGATTCGTACGGTCCCTTGAAGTTGTTCTGCCCCAGGAGATTTAATGCAGATCTGAGTGCACAGAGAAAAATGTTTTTAAAATCGCAAAGACCCAACACTGCAGTAATCATAGGTATAATCTTTATCACGGTGAACCAAAAGAGTTGCTTAATGACATCCTTGCCATTATAAATGGCCCTATTTTTCCGAAGATGATACAGTGCAAACCCCGGGGAGGCTGTTAGCTGCGAGCATCGCGTCTCGAGCTCAGATGCCCTCATTAGCACACTAACAAGCAGGCGGCAGACTAATTACATAAGAGAGGAGCCCCTGGTCCTCACGGTGCTTGGGGAGGGGAGCGGAGGAGATAAAGAGGCCGGAAAAGTGAGGAGCCCTGAGAGCAAGGTAATGAGAGATGGGGGCAAAAGGAAGTAGAAATAAAGCCTGGTTTGTCGGGGACAAAGGTGCAGTGTTTGAAGCTCCTCCTCTACCCCGTACCCCCCCCCGTTTATTTATGTCTCCGTGGCTGTCTGCAGCTCCGCTGGTTCTTCCCTTTCTCTTCCCAACAACCCTCCATTAGGGGTGTCTTCGGGACGCAGTACTTGGCACCAGATCTGCTGTGATGCTGCAGCATTGAAGAAAATAAAAAAAAAAATCTGGTGGGAGTGGGGTCTTGAGGGATGTTTTTTGTTTATGAGCTCATTGTCAGAACCCTGCAACAACCTTTCCCAGCTTCCCCAGCAGAGGCATGCTCCCCCCTCCACCCCTCCCACAAGAGGGCACAGAACCACAGGTGTGTAAGAGAACAGGAGCACAGATGCTTTAAACAGGTAAGTACAGAGACAAACGGCGTGAAAAGGGGTTGAAGTGTTTGATGCAGAAAATGGCTGTGAGCGTGAATGTGCAGAAATACAATTGTGGGCCCATGTTTGAGTGAGGTCCTCGTGTGTGTCAGCGGCTCTGTTTACCCTCCAGTGCGTGTTCATCTGCCCTTAGAGAGGGGACAGCTAACACTCGACGTTTTACCGAGAAAGACAGTCACGTTTGTCATGTAGGTAGTAGAATATTTTGTACTGGCTGACACCTCCTTTGTCTTCATGGAATTGCTTGCTGTTCACAGAGGAGAAGGGAACTTTGACCAATGTGCACGCTGCTGTTAACTCCTTTTCTTCTCTTTTTTTCTTGCTGAGACAAAAGGTAGCGTAGGTGTCAGTTATTGCCTTGTAACCTAAAATGTTCAGTTCCCCCCACCAGGAGCCTGAAACAGTCCAGGAGGAATGCTAACTGCTCAGACATGTCAAACAACTGGACATCACCTGTAGGTGTCTGCCTTACATCAGCTTGCACTGGAAGGCTTAATGAGCCCCCCATGTGGGACACCATGTGATTTGTGTTGTTTATGAGGACTTTTAACAGAAAGATGTTTACTAATTTCCACTAACTGGATGTTGGGCTGCGACACAGCTGCCCCCCCACCCTGAGCTGTGGAACACATTTCCCCCCATAGTTTGAATATTACCTGTGAGCTCAGCATTGCTGCTCACTGTATCCAGCAGCCAGGGTCAGGAGGGGGGGCATGCGCACTTGTGACAAAGGAGGCGACAACGGGGTCCTGGTGGGACTGCAGGGGAAGCCAGGGCACCTGAACAGCACAGCATCCTTTACTTCTTTTCAAGAAATGTGTTCCCCTCAGCAGGCATTAAAGTTTGAACATCTCATCTGTAATGTCAATTTTGGTCTCACAGTTCAGCACCTGGTGGGTCTGGAACAGGCCGTGGAGCCCAGTAACACTGACTAGAGTTAAGGGTGGAGTAAAGCGCACAATTGCACTTAATAGACAAACATGCAGAATATATCCAGTCCTGTTTGTGGGTTGGACACAAACACAGAATAGGCATAGCAATAAGACTTGTTTTGTGATTCAATGGTAAAAAATTGTTTTTGAGGGCTTTTGTTCCAGCTGTGATCAGTATGACTGTAGACGACTCGGTCGTGGCACTACATGACTGGGTGGTAGACACTCAGTGACGCTTTCCTTTACTAACAGGGCTGGAGTCCAATGAGTCACTTTTACAATCAGTAACTTAACCCTCTAAGAAAAAGTTCCTCTTCATAACTTCTTTCAGATGGTATCAAATGATACCTCATTGTGTGCGTGTTTTGAAACCAGGATGTTTTATGTTTCGCCGATAAAGGATCAGTCTTTTGCCTAAAGTTGCACCAACTACATGAGCATTAAAAAATGTGCTCATGTACCTACACAGCATTTCTGTACTTCTCTGTTTTAAATCCTGTTCTGGTCTGCAGAGACAACAACAGAGGGAACAAATGTTCATTTCCTAGAACCTAGACTATATACTGTAACATATCCTGCTAACTATTGCTGCTGCTAACATTTGCTTTCATTATAAAGTGAATCTCATTTTCTATTCGGCATTAATGTGCTTGTACTGGAAAACTGGCCTTCAGGCATTGTTAGTCATTTAAACATCTTGGCTTCAAAACCTTGCATTGTGCCATTGTTGTAAAAAGAAGGGGCATCTTGTTGTATGACGCATTTTTGCACAGCATTTCAGCTATTAAACAACCATCACACATATAATTACTGTGCTAAAGTGTGTAATACGCACAGCTGAACATTAAGGCCACACCGTATCCCTGGTTACATGACCATGAACTCAGGAACATGTTACATGCTGCGTTGATTCCTGCTGAAAATATTTGGTGTGTGACAGAAGGATGTAGATCACAGAGCAAAACAAATCTGACTAGTTTTGTCCAGGCCTGTGCTTCCCATCACGAGGTTTGGGTTAATATGTACTCGCTGAGCCACCTAGCCAGATGGCAAAAGCAGGACATCCATGGATCAACAAACATGCCGGTGTTGAATATCTTGCCATAATCTTGAATTCTCTGTGTCTCCCAGTCCAGTTACCTTCTTCTACCTCCTCCACCATGTCTGCTGGAGACCCCACTAGTGCTGACACTATCGGTCAGTACAGCATATGGAGCCCTTCTGTATGACTGCATTTTCTGTATTTTACATTCCTTCAATGTGAATATTTACTCAAATATGTAACATATGTTTAGGCACCAATGAGACTGTATTCTAGGATATAATCTGTTTTTCCAGCATGTATGCATGTGAATGCCTCCCTGGTGTCGTTTATTGCCTAATATCCAGTGATACCCAGTACTTAATGGATGGACAGTATTTGAAATTATGAGATAAAACTGATTCTGACCAACTTAAATGTTTTCTGCTCTCTAACCTAAATTCCAAAAGGTTGTATTGCGTTGCCACAGTTAAATAAGCCCTTAAAGGTCAGTCACTATATACCTAACAAAAGAACTGGAGCAAGACACAGAAATAGAGAATGGCTGGAAGGATGTAGTGACACATGTCTCCACACACTCACCCCATCTACCTGGTCTTTACCATACTAAACATCTTTCCATCTATGTGTTAGATCTGTCCTGGGAGGTGAGAGCCAACAACCGCTGTTTCCATCAGCAGCAGCACAGAAGGTCTTTTCTCTGCTTTACATGGGGGAAATATGCTGTAAGAACTGCATTATAGTACAGCTGCAATCCGTAGCAGCATCGTGGTGCGGCCCACTGACCCAGGGCATTGTGTGTGTTACCAGGACAATGCAGTGCGCAGCTACAAGTACTCCCCCCTGACCTTCCTGCCCCTGACACTGTATGAACAGTTCCAGCGTGTGGCCAACATTTACTTCCTCTTCATGGTGACACTGCAGGTCAGTGTTTTAACTTCTTTCTGTCCTTTGACTCACCTTGGGCTGTTATGCCATTAAACAGCCAGGAGTGGCTAATGTGCTGCTACCATTTTCCATGCATTGTGGAGTTTCTTCATGTCCCTTTGTCTTCATTGCTTGGCAATATTCACTTCAATGTGTTTTTTCTTTTCCATGTACTGCATATCAGGGTCTTTCCACATGCCAGCTGCTCCTGCAGTCAGGATGGGGCACAGTTGTTAACTGTATTTCACATTTTGACGTTTCTACCCAAAGCGAGTGGCTTAGTTTATAGCACATTTGCCTTTTTTACTTAGTTTTATGGATCTCAAAGTGATTCTGATTATGGGCCTTTCCTAAAAATATGATCGAAAAGTTCTCTCATAGTACTAGAACCAACATTTTTGCAGCCATATTTCCAGGTCCTGAACAACAGTGATTAACAGCTGTTTGTCTGCACAGTGTGTCCCTGCTATCTCCACCTTGCCATGGTACACCACCATGCTGCCCCTGCTGACCGTGCTGTCTGTGCGAGGCCTCAGAGACCTGGTGGATGACCTGGTGAGGATCCATCCTGTATGTTTCTCCTCATCTTCACCTTGTTTCTCACCTCACCTCCGCTGCTTTCTTTGTTGCCGTCCTCTTTTCAGTACTGACAGCTGTCCTGGGCGGAGAGGCGGTCTGGGCTCTACAACTGCGTTGCCAGTGTCAATGTTCTGTTTTATTCTGCAGCAGCTGCAGCTGCATATTTGCATCACTCTCTGCACTGACATGTCATTTTAATGATTTGATGCAAATCCCCCCCCCACCCCCACCGGTCACCATGGAGACCACTGGTACAGTCAGTATTTTCATGTCTCTGCTTGTGGCTTTTCTTGATTTCACTCAGGCCCGTCGACGGAGTGACTTGCAGATCAACCAGCGACAATGTGACATACTGACTACACAGGGGTGAGCAGAACAGAACATTTTAGCCATCACTGATGCTAATGCCAGTGCTCTTCTGAGCACCGTGCTGCCGCACCCTGTACACGAAGTACTTGCCAACACCTTGGCTTAAAAATACCGCAACCTTTACATGACTGCAAATGTCAGGAAAGTGCCTCCAGCTACTGGGGATGTTTTAAGTTTCAGGTTTGTAATATTTTCGTTTCTTATCTCTTTGACATTTTTACATGCATTTCCAACATTTTCATCTTGTTGACGCTCTGTTTGTTTATGTGGAATTGGATCCTATGGATGAAAGCATTTGAAGTGACTGCTGCACAGGTTAAAAACACATTTTATTGTTTTGTCATGAACATCTCTCTGATTTGAGCCCTAGTGTCGATTCCCTGAGGTTCTTCTTTTAGATGAGAAGTAGATTGTTTTTCCTTGGTAACTCTGGGTCAGGGTTTGAAAACCCCATTTGAGGTAAAATGAAGTACAGGTGGGGTCAGGGCATGCTGTTTCCCACGCCTTTCCACTGCCCACTGTCCAGCGTTCCTCTCCCAGGTTTACCTCGGTGCAGTGGAGGGACGTGTGTGTCGGAGATATTCTGCGGCTTTCCAAGGACCAGATCATACCAGTGAGCTGCTGGGGGGGGTTGAATGTAAAAATGATAGAGGAAAGATTAAGAATGCTGCAAATGTTCCTCCCGTTTCACCTTTTACCTTTGTGCCACTGTCCCCCAGGCAGACATGGTCCTCCTTTGCACATCTGAGCCCCACAGCCTGTGCTACGTGGAGACATCTGACATTGATGGGTAGCTAGCATCTCATCTTACCTTCTATTAGCAGGTTGCTGGATTTGGAAGGAAAGGGGGCTTCAGATGTGACTCGGCTGTGATTTTAGACATGAGGGGAGACTTTATTTTATTAAAGACATGGTCATTTGGTCAGTGCGTATCAGTAAATGCGGCTGGCACAGTGGCACAGCGGTCATCTCCTGTTCCTCATGTCTCCTAAGCTGTGCTCAGATGTGGGCTTGGAACTGGTTCATTCTGTGTTCACTTTTCATGGGTTCCCAATTGATCCTGTTCCCTCTCACAGTCCAAAGTCAGGCATTTCAGGTGCATTAGTGACCCAAGTGTGTGACTGTACATCTTACACTGCTCTGCTCTGCAGCCTGGTGAATGACTGAAGAGAGTTCAGTGTATCCAGCAGCTCAGGTTGAAACCAGTGAGTTGTCATTGTTCTTCACTTTGGAAAAACATGTTTCAATGTGCAAATATGCTCCCTTTTACCCTGAAGGGAGACCAACCTGAAGTTCCGCCAAGCGCTGGAGGTCACCCATCAAGAGCTGAGCTCAGAGCCCATAGAGCCCACCCTGCTGGCGTTTGATGGTGTGTGTGGCTTAAGCTCACGTGTTTCTCTCCCTCTGCACACAGTTTGGACTTTGCTGCTCACACACAGCCCTTTTTCACACCGATTTGGTTTATAGCAGTCAGAGGTTTTCAGAATCGGCGACAGAGACGGGGGGGGACAATGGCTGTGCACAACTCTTGCAATTGTTCTGCTCTTTTCATCTCTAGTTTTATTTTTTCTCAGTTCTCTTTCCTTGCCTATATTTAGTAAGGCTGTTTTCTTCATGATGCTATCGTCAGTTTTTGTGGTTTTTCACTAATGCAGTGGTAAAACTATGGATCAGCCTGACAAAACAGAGAAAAAAATGGTTTAATTTTTACTTTGTGGTTAATAACTATTCCTGCTTACTGTTTCTCATATCATGCAGCTAAATCTGTAGACTTTGGCTTGTTTGTTTATTGAATGTGTTCTGCTCTGCATGTTCAGGGTTATTTCGTTTGAAAAGATGCAATTTGACACATCTGTTTGCTGCTAAGAAATGGTTTTCTGGAAGTTTCTCCACAGTAGAAGTGAATAAGCAGAACATGCAATAAAAATGCCCGAAAGGTCAGTGAGGGAAATGCAAACAGTATTCAAAACCTTTATGTACCTGAGTTAGGTGAGCTTCATGCATCATCATGAATGATGCCTCTCATGTTGTCTTTTACTCCCCACCCCACCCCAGGCTGTGTGCGGTGCCAGCAGCCAAACAGCCACCTGCACTCTTTCAAAGGCATGCTGGATTGGAGGGGAGAGCACCACCTGCTGGACACCAAACACATTCTGCTGAGGGGAACGGTGCTCCGCAACACAGACGTTGCCTACGGCTTGACCATATACACAGGTAAAGTGCCGCTTAATCCTGCGCACGTCGACATACTTTCTATTTTAAATTATTGTTTTGCTCCCTTAAGGTCTGCTTGTAAACATGCGTGTGGACGGAGAGGACTCGATGTCTTGCGCCAGTTCAGCTTTGCATATCTACTCTTTTTCGATTTGTAGACGTTTTAACTATATGAATGAATGCACTGCACTGTAAAAGTCTTTTAAGATGGCGGCAGGCAAAGACAAAGCAGCCTCTCCAGCCCACCATCGACCTTGAACCTTAGTTGCAGTAACATGCTTTTGGCAGAAGCTGGATATATTTTGCTTAGATTTTGCTCAGCACAGGCAGATCTACACGCTAAGAGCAGTGGCATCTGGGTCGTAGTTCATCAAACGCAGTTATCCCCTTGCAGCCCACCACAATGCTGGGTCCTTTGCTGCCCCACCCAGGTGCAGACTGTAAGATCCTGCAGAACTGTGGCCAGCTGACTGTGAAGACCACCAGGGTGGAGAGGATTCTCAACAGGGTTGTGTTTGGGGTGAGAAAGGTGTGAATTAGAGGTAGAGCCAATGCATGAAGGAGGATGGAGACAAGTAAGGGATGGACAGCATACCTATAGGCCCAGGTTTGGTTCAAATCTGTAGCTCATAATGATGCACATGTACCTGGAGAACCCTGACTTGTCCACAGATCGTGCTGTTGCTACTGATGGTGTCGCTGCTCTTGGCGGTGGGAGCCGGAATCTTTGAGGCCCAGGTGGCCCCCCGTTCTGAAGTATTAGCTTCAGTGGGGGCAGGCAAAACCCCAGCCTACAGGGCCTTCCTCACATTTTGGGGCTATGTGATTCTGCTGAGTCCCGCCATGCCGATGTCCCTCTATATCTCGTAAGTAACAGGAAATTTGTCGATGTGAGTGTGTGGGTGTGCAACCAACACCAGGTGTTTGCATTGGCCTGACGTGCCACATGCAATTAGTATTCCCCGTATGGCTCTCAGCACACGTCTTGGTTTGTGTTTGTCACTCTTCACCCCCAGAGAAAGATGCAATGCTGTCTCTCATATCAGACATGCTAGTGGTGGCTCACTCTGTAGCTACATGCAACACCTTTAAAAGCTGCTATACCACCAAGCTGACAACACTCACCCCCCACCCACCACATTCCCACTGCAGGTTTGAAGTGGTCCACGTGATCCACAGTCTGCTGATCGGCTGGGACCTGGACCTGTATGATCCAGGGAGTGACACACCAGCCCAGGCTCGCAGCACAGCACTGAATGAAGAGCTGGGCCAGGTGGGGTACCTGCTCAGCGACAAGACCGGGACCCTCACGGAGAACCGCCTGCTGTTCCGCCAGTGTTGCATCGCTGGTGTTCTCTATGGTCTGTCTCAGAGCCACACACACATTTTGCGTCTCCCACTGGCTCTCCAGTTTTCCTGCAGGAAAATCTGTAGTCCCAGCTATAGGCCGATCCACGTAGTGTGTAGTACGGCTTTATTTATCATTGTGCCTTTCCTATTATCTTTTGTGCTCCCTAATATAAAGCCTGTTTGTCTAACTTCGCACCTTTTATGTGATTCCCAGGAAACTCAGCAGATGATGTCAAGAAATCTGAGGTAAATTGAGGTCACTGTTGACCGTTTGGATAAACTGTCTGTTTCTATGCAAATTTTCTAAAGTCTGTTTTCCACCTCGGCTCCATGACACCCAAGTGAGACTAATAATTATTATTTTAGGTAAGACCATAAATGTGATGTGAGAAGTTAGTAAAAGATCACCCTTTCCCCCCAGCCTCTGGATCTCAGCTGGAACCCTTTCTCTTGTGGGGGTCTTCAGTTTTCGGACCAGCACCTGGTGGACAGACTGCATGATCCAGGCTGCTCGGAAGTGCGGGAGTTCTTCACAGCACTGGCACTGTGCCACACTGTCATGGCCGAATGGAAGGACGGTGAGAGATGTTTGGTATGAGGTCAGACAGGTGGACATGTGCCCGTAGCAATGCAAGTTCAGAGCCTATTAGAGTATATGGAGATACCTGGAAAAACTGGGGGGGAATCTAGGATTAGGAAGAATCAGCCCACTGTACGTTTTCTGTTTTCTTAACCATTTTCCTTGGTGGTGTCTGGGCCAATGATGGTGAGACATGTCTGAGGAGGTGTTTGTCGGTCCAGGAGCCCCAGTGTACCAGGCAGCCTCCCCAGATGAGGAGGCCCTAGTGGGGATGGCACGGGAGTTGGGTTGGGTGTTTATATCCAGGACACGGGATTCCATGACACTCAGTGAGCTAGGCCATGTGCACAACTACCAGCTCTTGGCGCTACTTGACTTCACCAGCGAAAGGCGGCGCATGTCAGTGGTTGGTGAGTCCATGTACACGTATGCATAACTTTCTCCAAGTTTCACCCTTCACCTCCCTCCCCTCTGCCCCTCGCTAATCTTACTGATATCTTCCACACCATCTCTCACATATGCACTTCCTTTGTCACATGCCCCACCCCATCTCTCAAAGGGACTTTACATCTGTTCTACTCTCTTCAACTGTAATCATCATTCGCTTGTCTTATGTATCAGCATTGATGGTAACTGTTTAACTAGTTAATACTCTCTGTCATCTTAGTGAGTGTTTGTCTGCCAGACCATGGCAATTTATACCCCTCCCCACATATTGCTCATCTTCACCAGTTCTCCTTCTAGATCTGTTCAGCTCAAGGTTACTCAAGGAACGCTGCTGGAGTATAGTGTGTTAGGCATGTCTGTAAAACCTCTCTGGCATGAGTCAATCCACCATTCTTTGATCCATAAATCAATAAAATTTGCAACTGACGTGGTAAATTTTGGAACACATTTCCACAAAGGGCCACAAAGAGGCCTCCTTCAGAAACACATGTGCTGCATCTGTCACTGTGCCTCTGAGCTGCTTGCAATGTCTGTTGCTGTTCTCGGTCTTCGTGTGCAGTGTAACCTAGTTTGATGTTGTGCTGATGCTGCCCCTGCAGTGCGGGACTCACACGGGAGACTGAAGCTGTACTGTAAGGGTGCAGACATTGTCATCCTTGAGAGGCTGCGGCCAGACTGTCCACATCGAGAAAGCACTGAGCGATCGCTGGAGGTGAAATGTGGGCATGAATCACACAAAAGGCACAATTGTACCCACATAAATTTACACAAACAAAAAAAAAACAGCACGAGTGTATTTTGCAAAACTTGGGACAGATCTTTTTCACCGTACCTTACATATAACAAGTTAATGTCTTTCCTTCTCGATGGCCATCTACGCAATGCACTTTTTTCTCTGCATGCCCTATGTGGAGAAAACGTCCATCTCTTCAAATTTCTGAAATAATATTTTGACAAAAAAAACACTGTTCTTTTCCTTTATGTTGGTCCTTACAGTGATTACGTTTGTATGTTTCTATTGTATAGAAATACAGAAGTGCTCACGTATGGGATTCTACCCCCTTTCTGATTGTAGCTGTTAAAATGAAGCACAAAGAAATATTCCAATCATTATAATACATTTTGTTCAGCAATTTTAAGAAACTGTATCGATTCAAAGCATCAATAAAGAGAAATAGCATTCTGTGTAGGCCAGTTGTTTACCAATTGTTAAGACCTTTGTGGACCGATGGTCTTGTTGTATCCCAGCTGTATGCACAGGGTTGTCTGAGGACCCTGTGTGTGGCTGTGCGCCCTGTGCCTGAGGAATTGTGGGAAGAGTGGAGCCACACCCTTGTGAAGGCTGCCATAATGGCACAGTGCAGCTCCATGCTGGACACCCTGTATGACACCATGGAAAGAGAGCTAACAGTACGGTTCTTACAGCATCAGGTTCAAGCCCAAGAATAAGCAAAGAGGTGTTCCACTGGGAGCTAAAGCTCAGCATAGTGTTATGCAGATACCTGTCCGAAATAAGAGAAACATGGCGATTTTTCCTAAAGGAGTGAGTTATGAAAACTGCCAGCTTGCTTTTGCTTTGTATGTGCAGCTGCTGGGGGTCACAGCCATCGAAGACCGCCTGCAGGATGGGGTCCCTGACACCATTGCCACTCTTAGACAGGCAGGAATCAAGGTGTGGGTCCTGACAGGTGACAAGAGAGGTACCGTGACTGCCACATCAGACCTTCTTGTGCACACTCAGTGGTGGCAGCAACTTCAGCTTCTCTCTGTCTGTCTCTGTTCATCTGCAGAAACTGCGGTGAACATTGGCTACGCCTGTCGACTTCTGGACCCAGACACCCGGCTACTCCAGGGGGAGGAGCTGAGGTCCAGCTCATTGCTTCACCGAGACACACACTTCCACCAGCTGACATTCCCGCAAACTCACTGACACATTCACTGAGACTCATGTTCACACAGTGCATTGCAGAAGTAGTCAGACCTTTGTCAAAAATCGCAGATATTACTGGATAACAAAAGGATGCTTTAGTATGTCTTTCTGAGTGATATTTTAATTTTAAAAAATTTCTTCAAAATGAATTTTTACAAGTCAAAATGAGATTTGCATTATGAAATGTTTTTTAATGCTGAAAAATCTGAAATATTCCCTTTGCATAAGTGTTTAAACCCTCAAGCTCAATATTTTTGCAAATACCTATGGCAGCAGTTACAACATCAAGTGTTTTTAGATAATTCTACCAGGTTCTGACACCAGCTTGGTATAATTTTTGACCATTCTTATCCAAGCTCTCTCAAGTTGCTTGCGGACAGCAATTTTCAAGTCTGCCAAAAGATTCTAAATTGGATTCAGATCAGGACTTTGACTGCGCCACACTCTAGGGTTTAACAGTCTTCTTCTGAAGCCACTCTAGGGCAGCTTTGGCCTTGTGTTTGGAGTCATTGTCCAGTTGAAAGATGCAATGTTTCTCCAATTTGAAGTCTTTAGTGTACTGTGAAAGGCTTTCTTCTGCTATTTTCTTGTACCTTGCAATGTCCATTGTTTATTCAATGTTTACAAGCCTCCTAGTCCCTGCTGATGAAAAGGAATGTCACCCGCATGCTGTACTGTAGGGATGGGGTTAGCTGGGTAATGTGCTGAGTCGGTTTGCGCCAAAACCTATGAACAGCATCCAAAACATTAGGTTTTTAGTTTCGTGTGACCACACTACGTTTCACCATTTTTCTGTCAGTTTACTCAGGTGCTTTGTTAAAAACTCTACAGGAGCTTTGATGGAGATGCTTTTAAGCAATGGCTTCCTTCTGGCCCTCCCTACCATACAGGCCCCTTTTGTGCAGTGATCAGGAAAAGGTTGACTGACGCACATTCCCTCTTACTGCAGCCACTGAACTCCGCAACTCTTTCAGAGTTGATGTTGGCCTCATATTGGCTTCTCTTACCAGTTTCCTTCTTGTCTGAGTGCTCAGTTTGGGGGGACAGCCTGATGCTCGCAGCACCTGGGTTCTATGATGCTGACTTGCTTTGACAGCTCCTCTGACTTCATGATTTTGTTGCTGGAGATACCATTACCTGTCTGAGGGATGCCACAAATACATGTTTTCATCTTGAAATCTAACATATATTGTGAACCACTACAATCAACTAATTTGGTAATTTTGCGCACGCAACCTACTTAAGGTTAACCACAATGAAAGGTTATGAGTACTGAAGCAAATGGCACATTTCAGCGTTTTCTTTTTTTAAAAAATATTTTCTGATGCAAAACTCAGGTTGATTTACAAAAATTCATTTTGAGTATTATTATTTTGAATAAAAATTCACACAGAAAGAAATATTTACTATCATTTTTTGTTCTCATATTGACATGACAAAGTGCTCAAAATGACAAATACTATCGTGCAGCAAATAAAACACATGCATAGCCACATGCAAGTTGACAAATTTTCTGACATACTTACACCTAAAATGTTGTGTATAGCAAATTGCTAGTTGGGTAGCAGAAATGAAATGCACGTAACATCTATTGAGAATAAACAATGAATAACCTGCGTGAGACTGATCTCTGAATGCTTTCCAAAACAGACAGCTTCTAGAGTCTCCAGATCCAGAGGCCATCCTGAACAACTCCAAACGGAAGGACAAAGGAGAAGAGCACAGTATAAGCACTCTGGTGATCACTGGACCTGAGCTGGTACACTACACCTCCAATCCCCTTTCCACCATTTTGCAATGGGACTGATTGTGTATATATAGCTGTGGATGCATGAAGCACCAAACTGGAAACCCATAAAAAATTTTCCAAAACAGTGAAGGCTTCTATTTGACTAATCTGAGAAATACATGAAGTTCAAAACTTTAAATGTACAATCCATTAATAGAATCCATATGTAGTGTATATTTATTGCTTGTGCCAGCATTCCAACATTACAAATATATATATAATTATTTAATATTTAAAATATTACAAATGTGTGTGTATGTGTGTAATGGTGCTGTATACAAGAAGATTGCCAAAATCATACGAGATACAGGAGAACGATGTGTGTGCTTAAAATATACATGTATGAATCTTCACCCATACGAACCAGCCAGACACAAGCAGGGGTGACTGATATAACTATCTCGATCTCTTCTATACTTCTGTTTCTACAGGCAGAGCTAGAAGAGCAACCAGGCTGGGACGAGCACTTCATGGCCCTGTCCAAGCTCTGTCAGTCAGTACTCTGCTGCCGCATGACGCCAGGACAGAAGGCTGGAGTCGTACAACTTGTCCGGAAACACACCTCAGCAGTAACTATGGCGATCGGAGATGGAGCCAATGATGTGAACATGATAAAAAGTAAGGAGACGTGCATGATCCTTACAAAATAGGTGGCGAGGGTGGTTAGGATGGGAGTCCTTTTGTACAAGAGTACTAGTTGAGTCAGTTGTAAATTGCCGTCACGGTGAATGACAACGTCCTCTCTGCCTGTTTGTAAACTCACTTATACACGCAAAGTCTTTCTTTCTTCAGCGGCTCATATAGGAGTAGGTCTAAGTGGAGTGGAGGGCAGTCAAGCGGTGCAGAATGCTGACTTCTCACTGTCCAAGTTCCACTTCCTGCGCAAACTCCTGCTGGTCCACGGGCGTTGGTCATATCGGCGAATCAGTGCCTTCCTGCTCTACTTCCTGTACAAAACAAGTGCCTTTGCTTTGGTCCATGTCTGGTTTGCTTTCTACAATGGCTTCAGTGCACAGGTCAGAGGGCCACGTGGGTCACTTGAAATATTTCTGCTAACATTTTGCTTATGAAACGGTAAAGGAACACTAATTTAAGGCTGAGCGGTCATAAATGTGAGTTTGTAAAACATTAAGTTTGAAAGTAGTCCATTTCATTTTTTTATTCCAGTTCACCAAATTTTTACTGGTAGCTACCAAAAAGAAATCACAGTCCATGGAGCATAATTAGAATGTGTCAAAGGCAGATAGACCTTGAGATGAGATGACTGTGATAAAGTTTTAGGCACATGAAGGAACTGAATACAGTAAAAATGTCAAGAAAAAATAGAAGAAGGTTGTTGAAATGGCTTGAAGGCATATACTGTGCATTGTTCTGTTTCAGCCTATGTATGAGAACTGGTTCATCACCCTGTACACTGTCATGTATACGGCTATCCCTGTGCAGTGCCTGGCGATTTTTGAGCAGGTACTGAATCAGTGCTCTGAAAAGTAACAGGAAAAAAGCGGGTACTCCTCAGTCACAACTGTCTTTTCCACACATCAGCCTGACTGATCTGTCTTAGAGGAGTACATTTTGCTGTTAATAAAAATTTAAGATGCACACTCGTTTCAGTGACTGCATCTGCAGTGTATCACTCTTCTCTGGTGTGCAGGATGTGAGCGCCGAGGGCAGCATGCGATGGCCGGAGCTCTACCAGGTGGGGCTGAAGCAGCAGCTCTTCAACTGGTGCCAGCTGGTGCTGACCCTCCTCTACTCTGTCTACACCTCCATGGTTCTCTTCTTCCTCCCTTTCGGGGTTGTCTACCTCTCCACCTTTGACTTCCAGGCCTTCGCCGTCACCGTGGCAACTGCAGCTGTGTTCTCCACAATGACTGAGGTCAGGGAAGAAGAGTCCAGGAAGGTCAATCAATAAATAAGATGCAGGAATGCTTCAGTAAAGTATTCATAGGATTAAAAAGCACACTGCAGCACAGCAAAGTCAAACATATTTGCAGCAGCGGGTGGCACAGTGATTAGAACCATTGCCTCATAGTCTAAAGGCCCCTGGTTTAAACTCAGTTTAAATCCTACTCCTGCTGCTGTACTCTTGAGCAAAATACTAACCCTGAATTGCTCAAGTACATATGACCTGCACAACCGTTAAGAAGAGCAGTGAGTCAATAGTGGTACCAGCCATAGATTACAATTAAACCCATGGGTTTCTTTGTTTCTCAGATAGTTCTGCAGACCAGATACTGGACAAAGTACAGTGTTGCAGCTGTAATTTACAGCTTGGTAGTGTATTTTGTGTCAACACTGGTTCTTCACAGCCCCCGTCTCTACACAGCCGCACCAGCTGACTACTATTTCCCAGGTACACACTTCATATTGGGGTTATAACTTTCTCTAAACCGCACATATTATTATTTGGGCCCAACTGGCCTCCATATATAGAAGTACTTCAGTCTGCAGCAAGTACAAATCCATGTTCATGACTTTTATGTATGGGCAGGTGTGTCCATGAATATATTCTCCAGTCTGCTGGCTTGGCTGACCATCCTGTTGACATCCTGGACTGCTGTGCTCCCCTCAGTGATCATTCGAGCTGTGGCCCTAGTTCTCAGTCCACCTGATATACATCGGGTAAGAGAACTGGAGGGGAGAACAGTTTGGGGTGACGTTACCTCCTTCTGTTCTCCATAAACTCTGCTTATTCATTCTCTTGCCCCGAGCAGGTCCACAGTGAAGACACCAGCAGACAGTCAAGGCATCTTGACCTACATTCGGGGTTCAAACGGTGCCACTTCCGTCGCCGTTCCACATATGCTTTGTCACAGAGTCGTGGATTTGGGTGGCTGATCACCTCTGGGACTGGACTGTCAGATGGAGGTGCTGATGGTGGAAAGATCAAGTTGCAATCATTTAACAGTAAACAAATGGATGTTACCACTGTAGGCAACTCCTAATGGATAGAAGGAGTATAAGACAACAGACAACCACACTAAACACTATTCAGAGCATCATGCCGTGACCAGTTACAGTAAAGTGATACTGGCTGATGAGCCAACCAAGGAATTAGCTAAGTGCATTTGTATAATTATATATACATAATCTTATGCATTATTCTGTTTTGCACAGTAAGAATATTCAGACTTTGTCATATCATCTCCACAATCATCACTTTACAGGTACTGAATATTTCATGCAGTGCAAAAACATATTTTTACCTTTGCATTTTTACAAATAAATTGATTCTTATATTTCTTAAGAACAGATATCACTGTCTTTACCTTGATTTTTACCTTTCTTGCACAGCGCAGGCAGCAGATGGTGTAGAGCAAGGTACTGACCCTGAATTGCTCCAGTAAAAATTACCCTGCTGTATAAACGAGTAAAATGTTGCAAGCTGTTTTGGAGGGAAATGTCAGCTAAGTAAATAAACAAGTAAATAAATAACAATAAAATGCACTTTGAGTTTGTGGTTAGACCCCGTGCGGATATTGGTACATTTTATTAAGGTTTACATTTGACGTGTGTATGAATGTGTTTATACCTAAACTGCTTCACATACAAACATTTAGCATAATAGTAAAATTAAAAATTCGATGAACAGCTGAAGTGGCAAGAGCCAATAACACAGTGAAGAAAGGTGAAGACATGAAGGCGCATCGTGCATCGCGAAGGATCTCGATTGTTCCACGAGACAACAGCTCCTCAGTCTGGTGTGTGCGGGCATCTCCCCGTTAAGACAGTTTAAAGCTTTCCTTGGCTACACACACGTCGCTCGTAAGTTATTTTCCATCTCTTTGGAGTGTAAATTAAGCCGTTGAATTACCCAGGTTCTTCCACACTGCTGTGACTTATAACCGTTCCCCTCACATCTTTCTGTACGGGCTACTAACCCATGAAATCATTAATTTACAGGTTTATTAGCCGGTATGAGTGCGAAAGTAAACTACAAAATTGGTTTTGAACAGTAAAACGTTGGCCCAGAACTTAATTTTATGTCATATTTTGGGTCGAGGCCGTGATACAGGAGGGTGGGTGAAGCGGGCACTGACGGTGAACAGGACTGCCTCATATAGGGTGAAACTGAGACAAATACACAGGCTAATATTACTGTGTGAGGCAAAATACCTTTAAAATGATAGAAACAAAGAAAAAGAAGAAAAAGAAACTAGTCTAAATCTTCGGTTATTTAGAAGGACGAACTTTGTTTAAGCGTGCTGCGGTACCACACCGAAGACTCAACATGTCGGTTTGCCACATCAGTTTTCCCAAAGTGACATGTTTTTTTAATATAATTTTATTTTAAAAAACTAATTAAAATTGCACTCGTTACCAGACACTGGGTTTTACTATGCATTTATATATGTTTATTACATGTATATTATTATTGTTGTTGTTGTTATGGTTATTATTATTATTATTATTGGAGTTGTAAACAGTTACTGGAAGGCATCAGACGTATTTGAACATTTGGGTGCCACTTCCATGCATTATTAGAATAATCAAAAGATAGAAAAAGGGAAAGAAACATATTTTGTGGCATACGCTGAGATTAGGTAACAGAAATTTTTCAGTAATATGATAAGTGAATAAATAATGAAAGTGTGAGTTCACTCCATCATTGAGATAGTTGGAGTTTGTGATGTGCAACTTTTCGAATGATTCCTTCCTGCTGTCGTTTGCAGTTTTGTGAAAATCCACTTTTACACACTGTAAATCCCTGGCACTACATTCAGTAAGCAGTCCTTGGATGTCAGCTGACCTTGTGTAGAGTGAGGGGGAAAAATGCTCATCGTAGACAGACAGGGCTTTAAAGTGTTCTTTGGTTTCCATGTCAGAGAGCAAAGGTCCAGTTTCTCTCCAGCACAGCCCCAAACTGTTGTGTGGGTAAAAGCATTGGGTACCAGAAGCTTTTGATATACTCCCAACATCTGAGCTGGTCACGGCCTTCTTGTGTGGACGACTATCTGTCTTGCGGTCTTTTAGCTGGATTTCGAGAATGAGGTGCTTGCTGAGCGGGCCTGAGTAAAGGCACCCTTTTGTGAAGAGCATCTCTTAAGGTCCAGGATGAAGAGAAGACGGATCGGTTTTTGCCCTCTTCCCTGTGTTTACGAACAAATGCTACCCTACTGACACCTCCGGGGTATCTGTAAGGTACATCTTAGGCCAAAATCTATTCCCCAAGTGAAAAGAATCCTCAGGCCTCGTTGAAACTCGAGGTGTCCCAGTTCAACATGCTTCAGTCTTTCCTTCCAACAAGATGAGCATGTTAACTTGAGCGAACCCTCTCACCTCTAGTTCTCTTGGGATCCACGGCCTGTTGGGCTCGATGTTGCCCTTGGTTAGCAGCTGGTGCTTGGGCTTCTGGGATAAACAAGCAGTGTCGAGCTGTCCTTGTTCCCATTTGTGGTGTGGTACATAGCTGCTTATAATTTGCCATCAGGGTTTCCGAATACGTAAATGAATATTTGTACTATTCATTTATTTGAAAACCACTTAAGCATCATTACTGCATTGCATCAAACCGGTTCTTAAATTTAGACGTGTGTATCTACTATCTACATAGAGATGGTCTCTTTGTGTGAACAAAGGTTATGTAATGGCTGCCGTGGTTCCAGGAGTATCAGCTCTGTCTCTGATGCCTAACATTGCCACGCACAATATGAATTTACATTCAGATAAAATGCGATATAAAGGAGTTTTTAAGTATTTGGGCCAGTATGCATAGTATGTGCACCTGCCGAACAGCGAGGTGTGGCATAGACAGAAGGTAATGTGTTTTTGTGGAGGTTTTGTATGGAAAGGGGTGTGATTGACAGATTGACAGATCAGTGGGCATATTCTGGTCCAATACTTTACTGCCCAAATTATGTTTTACCGAACTGTTATTTTGCAATGTACAATGAAAGTATGTTCAGTTCTCCCAACACTTCACCATTACTATGTAACTGTTAAAAACAAATATCTCATTGAATATATATATATATATATATATATATATATATATATATATATATATATTTTAGGTTTTATTTATTTTTGTGGCCATGTTTTGAGGAGCCCACTTCCCACATCTGTTGATCACAACAAAGTTTCTCTTAAGGAACATTGTGAACATCTATCTGATCTCTCCTGCATATAACCACATTAACTGTACAATCTTAGTGATCTGAAACTATCCAGTGTGACAAAATATACAGTAATGGGGGAAACGGGGGGGGGGCTGTTTTTCACGATGCTGCATTATGTTTTGGGACAGTCCTAATTTAGTTTTCATTTTAATGTAGTTTTAAGTTAGCTTAAAAAATATTACACTGCAATGGACTGGCATCCAATCATGTGTTTACTGTTCTTCATACCCTGTGTTTCCAGAATAGGCTCCAGACCACCATGTCTCTGCACTGAACAGATTCATGATGGATGAATTTTTGGAAATTTTACAGAGCATTTTCTTTAATATAGCTTTATTTGAAAGTTTTGTAAAGCTTAGCCCACGATTAAATTAATTATTATACACTATATAGCCTTTATTGATTGATTTTATAATTTAGCTTTTATTGGTTGTGATCTATTGTATAACGCTACTTTTGAGTTATTTACAGAACATAGTTCTGGTCCAAATTGGGTTCATAAGTTGAGCCAGTGTATAAATGCACATGTATGTTTTTAGAGGTTGTCTAATCACAAGCTTCTGCTGTAAATTGAAATGTTACTCTGTGTTTTGCCAAAGCTTCATTCCTGATAGACTTGAAATGATTAAATGGTATTTAATATATCAGTCCTGTAGTGGGCAGCATGGTGGCATGGCAAGTAGCACTACTACCTCACAGTGCCTGGGCTGTTTGGGTGTGGGTTCAAATTGGGCTCAGTCTGTGGAGTTTGCATGTTCTCCCTGTGTCCATGTGGGTTTCTCTCCCACTGTCTAAAGACATGTTTCAGGTTCATTTGTCACTTTAAGTCACCCATAGTGTGTGTGTATGTGGCCACCTGGTAGTGCACTGGTGTCCCCTCCAGGTTGTTGTTTCATAGCCAAGTGCCCAGTCATTCAGATGGCTGTGGTTTTTTACCAAGATACAGCAATTTATGATGATGGATAGATGTTCTTGTGTTTTTCACAGCACCTTTTGGCCATTTTTTAAATTCTTGCAGTAAATGCAAAGTGTAATGCTGGATGATGGTTGTAGATGTAACAGATTTGAAATTGCTTAGAAGTGTTTCAGATAAATACAAATTTTTTATAAAAATTCACAGTTGATAGGTGTTTTATCCTGATGGCTTAGGATGTTTTGGTTTAAAATCATTTCTCTAATCATTTCTCTATTAACTTCAGTTGTAGACAGTATCAATATTGGTATATATGCAGATTCATTTAGAAGATGCTTAAAATGGAACTGTGATTGCAAATTTATTTGGTGTGACTTTTTGCCCTGACATGTTTATTTGATGCATCATTCCACTGCTTAAAGAAAGGAAACAGGCAGATGCATGTTTTTTGTCATTTTATTTGATTTTTTCAAAACACGCAGATTTACCCATATTATCCATTTTAGTTTTTATTTTCTGTAACAGTTATTACTCAGTTTGTTTTTCTCCATTGTAAAAGATCTCCACTAGTGCTAAAAACAAAAAGTACTCCATGAGCTCCCAGTGGTCCTCTGTGACTGGGAGGGGAAAAGAGGCTCTCTGAGTGAGACACTGTGCTGGTCAAGGTCCTGTCTGAGGAAAATAGTAACACCCACACTAGTATTGGCCCAGTGCTCTATAACAGCTACAAAGCTCCTACATGTGGGAATTGTGTGCCTAGACTCATGGGGGTTGTCTTCCTGTGCCAGTGTTAAGAGTGTCTGCCGGAGTGAAGGGGCATGAGATTGATGCTGATGTTTGAGTCAAGGTAATGAGGCCAGTGGGAATAAGTTTGCAGGGTAAATTTCCCTTGGATTGGAGATGGGATTGTCATACCTAGGATTTCGTCTTTGGTATTGGTTCAGGATTACCCTGAGTAGACTCTCAGATGAAAAAGGAATTTGTATGTGAATTTGTTAGCGTGTGTGAATATGATGTGTAGGACACCTCAGGGTGTCTGATTTGGCCACGGTTTCGAGATGTGTGTCTTAAACTGTGGTCAGTTAACATGTTTCCACATGATTTGTCTTGGCCTGGTGCCTTTTCACCGATGTGTTTACATTGATGGACACAGCTGCAGTAACTGGAATAGCGCAGTTATGTAGTGCATTTTCAGGCACCCTCTAACAGTACCCTGAGTGACTGAAGCTGCCCGACACATGAGGGATGGGGGGGGGGGTCGGACACTCTGACCCAGCAGCAACAATCAGAATGGGGGGGGGGTCAGGTGTTTGCATAGCTTTCTGTGCAAAAACAAACCTGCCAGACACACATTTTCTTGTGCCCAGTTTCATCAATAATAGGACAGGGTACCCTGTTTAAGGGGAGTGGATGAAACGTATCTGCCCACTGTCCTGCTGTATAGCTCCCCACATCAAGAGAAAGCAGTTACTGTTAGCGCTCTGTCATACTTTGAGGTCTTTAAGGTCACCACCAGAAAATGTCATGCAATTACTTTGCAAGTGTATGGATTTGTTTTATTTAAAGGATCTTCAAATAACAGCTGTTCCAGTTGTTCCAGATTTTCTGTAGGAGGACATTTGTAGGACATGGGTAATTTTGAATGTGTATGTGTGATTTGGGACAGTGTGTGGAAGTGGCAAAATGTTGACCCTATTGCAGTTTTAGGGTAAAATTTTCATTAGACCATGATGAGAAAGGAATGTTTCCCAGTGGTGGCATTTGGGTCAAGACAAGCATGTATTTCTGCCATTCTCTCGTGTTGCATGCTCAACAGAATGAGGTTGTGACAAATGATGAACGAATCTTTGATGAGCTGAAGACACCTTGGGGTGAAAGGTCGAAGGGCATTCGTTTTGGTCATTGGGGAATAGAGCAGTGCAGTACTCTGAGAACCTCACTTCCCATCTCTCTCCCTCCATCCCTCCTACCTGCCTGTTCCTTTCCTTCCTCTAGTTTTGAAGCTGATTGTCTTCTACCATCACAAAGACACTTGGTTCTGATTGATTCAACAGGTAACAGAAGAGGGAGAGCACAGTGTGACTGGGGTCTTCATTGTACCTTTCTAAAGTTAAACTTGCAGCCTCCAAGGGGGAAACGCACATTTGCTGTTTGACAGTAGAAGAGAACATTCCTATTGGAGGGGTCAGTCGCTATGCACTGGTTGCTTGTGTTCAGTCCAGCATGAAACAAATTTACACCCCAAATAAATAAACATTATAAGTACACAGTTACATCCTACAGAATATTAAGACAGATGATCTCTGATTGCTCAGCTGAGAGAAATAAAATCACACAAGGAGGGGATCCCTAAAGAGGGTTGACACTGTGCTCGGAGTATGTGCACCTAACACACTATTCTTTACTGCTAGGGTGCACACACACCACAGCAACACGGGGGGTGTTACAACACATGCACATGACCAGTGAAAACAACAATGACAAAGTTCTAAAGACAAGGACCCTCTCTCTGCCCAGACCCCACACTGCTCCCACCCCCTTCCCTTGATGTGTACCTTCCTTTCTCCCCAGTCTCTCCATCCTCCCCCCACTAAAGCACAGGTCATTCCTGCAATTTTCTATACAGTTTTACAATATCCATGCAGTAAGAAACAAAAAGCTGCATCCCCTTTTTACATGGGTTGCTAGTTTTTTTTTTTCTTTTTTTTAAATAACACCAGAAGCACTTGAACACACACAGGAAACACGGTTTTGAAAGTAACTGTCTATTTTCATTTGGAGAGAAAAGAAAAAAAAATGACAAAAGAGCAAAAAAAATGAAAAATACCTTCCTGTTAATGTCGATTTCCTTTCCAGTTTTTTAAATGCAGTATTTTTTCATTTTGTTTGCATTTTTGCCCAGTGTCCTGCAGTCAAGACATTTTCCTTCTCTCCGCTGTAACCCTCTTCTCTCCAATAACATCCCCCACTCCCCATAACCTGCCCGTTTCTTTCCTACACTTTCCGTTTCAATTTCCCACTTCCACAGAAACATTCAGAATGTCTTTCCTTTATGAAAACATCAAGTACATGCTGCTGCAATCAACAAGAACAAAAAGTGAGCAAACAAATATAATTGTAATTTAACAGTATAAAGCTTCAAGTCACAATTTCCAAAACTAACTATTAGTATTAGTATCGTCATCATTATTGTTATTGTCATTATCATTTAAATTACATAAACTTTACACAAAAATGTTTGAGGTATTTCAGAATTAATTGTCAATACATGCCTGCCAGGTCTTAGCACTAACCAGGGGGAGGAGTTAATGGTGGAGAAGGAGGTGGGGGCTTTTGACCAATCAGATGCTGAACTGGTTAAATTGGGGTGATGAGAACAAGGCAGCAATGCGCACCTTGCGTCTTTGGCTATGTAGACACACTTCTGATCCCCACAGTCACATTGTGATGCCTCCCTCTGTGTTGCACAAAAATATCTCTGGTGGGAAGGCTCACGTGACAGGGCACAGAAGCGTGTCTGTGCCACAGGGAAAAAAAACTACAAATGCATCAACAAATTAAAGGCAACTTAAGCAGTAACAAATTGTTTCTCTCGGATTTAAGGTAACAGATGTTTCTTTCAATAATGTAACGCACAGACGTAGGGACTGTACGGGAAAAGTCCTTTAGACTTTATGCGTGATAAAGTGCTTTTTTCTAGGGCATAATGGTGAATTAACAAATGATGAAATAATTTACCGTAGCCCCCACAAAGGTCCTGTGTGTGTGTGTGTGTGTGTGTGTGTGTGTGTGTGTGTGTGTGTGTGTGTGGGTGTGTGTGGGTGTGTGTGGGTGTGTGTGGTGTGGCTGTGTCCAGAGCAGTCCCACCCGTGGTTGAAGGGAAAAGGCACTCAACTCTTACCTGCATGGCGACCACCTCCTACTGTGTGGCACAATGCAGTCTGACTGCGCTGTGACTGTAGCTGTGTATCTGTGTGTGTGTTGTGCAAGGGGGTAGTTTTTGGTTCGTGTCCCCCTAGGCAGCACTGCGGGACTGGCAGACGGGAGTAATCTTTGGTATCAGTAGCGGTTTCACAAACCACTCAGCTCAGTGAGGTAGCCGCACTGGTTCTCACGACAGGTACATTTTTCCTCACATTTTTAATGGGACCCCTCCCCACCCACCCTTTCCCTCATTCTCTCTCTCTCTCTCTCTCTCTCTCTCTCTCTCTCTGTATCCCTATGCCCTCTGCTAGAGAGAATTGGCGCAGGCCAGCACAACCAAAACATTTCTTCCCTAAACCACGCAGAAAATCTGCTCCGTGTTGAGGGATTAATTTGCAGACCATCAGCTTGCAAATGCTTGGCCCGTGCCATTGTACTCTCATACAGTGGAAGTCATGGCGCTGCCGAGTTCAGGAGAAAGGAAAGTGGACAAGCTGAGCCCCAAGGCCAAAGGGCGGAGGTTAACCTCACATGGCAGCACCATCTCTCTCCTTTCCTTGCAAACACTTCTCTCCTACACAGTATTCACAATTGAAAAGATGTCCTGTGTCCTTCATTTGTCTCTGTTTATCTTTTTAAAGTCTTTCTGTTTTTTTTTGTCATTTATGAACATGGTGCCTTACATATGCACAACAGAGCACGACAGTAACAAGAAATAGAAATGTTGTGTCAATGGTATTAATTACCCGCATCAATATTATAGAGTGAAAGAGACAGAGAGAAGAAAGAGAGGGGCTAAGGGGAGTGGAGGTAGAGAATCAAAGCGAGAACGATAGAGATAGAGAGATTCTTCTTCCTTCTAAAAATGGTTCCAGTTCACTGGTTGCTTTATGGTTTTATCTTTTTCTTGAGATGAGGATCAGGACTGTTTTTAATTTGAGGTTTTGTATTAGATGCCTTTCTTCCTTGAATGAAGAAGCATGTTTGCATGAATTGAAAAGCTGATTGTTGTTTGCTATGGCACAAACTGCCCACTGGTGGGGGGGAGGGGGGGCGCAGTGTGAAAGCGGAACCATCTTCTCAGATTCATTGTTAAGGCAGTTATCATTGGCACAAAATCACTTCGTAACAATTCTCACCCTTTGAACTTAGCGCCCACTTGTGTACTGGAGATATAACATCCTCCAAGTCGCCAAGATTTCTTTGTTTAAAAAAAAAATAATTTGAAAGATTCTCTTTGGTAACAGACTTGAAATATTTCTAAAACAGATTATCCTGACCCTAACGCTGTATCCAAGTAAAATAATTACAAGGTAAATATCACCACTGGTCCACACCTCAAGTGGAGAAATGATACCAGTCATTTACTTGCTGTGTGATGTGTGTGTCTAAGTATTGTGATGCATAGATGTGTATGAGCTCAGTGCTAACGTATTCCTACCGCATAAATGTGAGTAAAAAATGATTTTCTTGGTCCAGCCTGTCTGGCGTTTAACAGCTTTGCTTGTTGCAACTTTGCTGCCCTGCGCAAAATGAAGAGAAGTTTTGCAGTGATTGTGTCATGTTGACCTTCTGCAGGAGATCTGTGATGATGTGTTTAGTGGGGCCTCAGCTGGCAGCACCTTGCGTGACCTCTTAATCCAATAACACAGGTGGTGGCATCCTTCCTGCTGCACAGATTGTGTATGTGTGTCTTTGTCACAGCAATGTCCACTTAGTCAGAACCGTTTCTTCCATGAGCTGTTCCCCTGTGTCTTCTTTCATGGTTGTAACACGGATGAGTCCAGGCCTGGACAGTCGTGCTGTTTCTGAAATGGCCCCAAAGCAGGAGCTTCTCGCCACAGTGAAGAGAATGTGAGACGCATGGTGGAGCCTCCTGGACAGAGAGAATCTAACAGACCCCAGTGTAGGAACAAGGAAGGCCTCCCGTTATGTGTGCAAAAATATATATAGAGCTGGGCTGAGCAGACCCGGGAGGCCCAAAGCCCATGTCTGCACTAATTGATTTTTCTGTCCATATTTTGCAATGGGATCCAGGCACCTCTTTGAAATGGATGGCCTTTGGGAAATGCCTTTTGTGAAGGAGAAATGGGAGGAAAGGCCTATCGGGTTTGCCTGCTGCAGACTGTTTCATTCGTGCAACTGCTTTCAATTAATAAATGCGTGACATTCATTGCCTCCAGTTCTCAATTCTCTATTCCTCCAGCATACAAGGAAACGTGTCAGTAGAAACCAGCGGAACAGCTAGCTGAGGCCCAGCCCAACTTTGGCGCAAAGGCAAAGTTAAGCAAAGTTTTAGGTTCGGCATCAGTGGAACTTCATACGCCCCAGTCCTTTGAAGTGGACTTGGGAATAAAAAAAAAAAGAAGATGTCCTGGTGTGAACCTAACTTGTTTTTGTTTGTGTGTTTGTAAATTTTTTTTGCAACACTCCAAATGAAGGAATTCAAAATTAGGGTGGCTGTTACCTTGTGTTGCATGAACATGTTAAAAAAGAGGTGCATGACAACTCTCTTCTTTTGCCCCTTTCCCCTTCCCCTCCCTACAGCCCTCTCAGGCCTTGGAAAAGGTGGTGGCAGAGGTGCCTGGCTGGGCGGGACTCGTACCATGCTCATCATGCCAGCGGTCCACGCAGCGGCGACGAGCATTCATGAAGAAGTTGCTGACGGTGTTCAGCTCCAGGCCAAGCTGCTGGGAGATAGTGATCTGCATTTCCTTCGAAGGCCGTTTGTTCTCCTTGAAGATGGCAATGAGCGTGCGGCGCTGCAGGTCGGTGAACACCAGTCGTTGCTTCTTAGGTGCCATGCTGCGGTCCTTGTGCTGTTCCTGCTCCTTCCGCTTGCACGCTGAAATGTGGAGTACAGGTGAGAAGCATGTGAGGGCAAATTTAAGGTTGAGAGTTTGAAAAATGTAAAAAGTACAAAAAAAAACACTGAATGGAGACTTCCGGTACACTCAGAATAGCAGAATAATCCATTGCCTTTGCAGTACAGCCCCAGCCACCTGTCTTGCTGGGAAGTTTTATTTTCAGGGCTGAACATTGTTCTCATATAGGTTCTTCAACTGAAGCAACTCACCAGAGCAAACAAAGAAATAGTGGGCAGAGGGGTAGTCCCATGTGCACAGGGTCAGCGATCTAGTGGTTGAAACGGCCGTTTGATTCAATATTAATGATGTTTGGGTTACAATGGAAAGCCAAGTGACCACAGCACAGGGAGCAGAGTGTCTGGGCTCTTTGTGTGTGTCTCTGTCTGTGTGTGTGAGACAGAGAGCGAGAGATTAACCTGTCCTGCTGAAGGCCCTGGGGGCACTGGAGGGTATTCCAGCAGGACTAAGGTCAAAATACCCTGCAGCAGGTTATTGGTTTACTGCTTCAAACACTGAATGCTGGGAGGATGCCCGATGAGCTCTAAGCTGTTATTTTTAACTGCCTGTAAAACAAACTGGAGTGTTGCCCCTACTGACTTCTTCTGAGTGTTGTATACCCCAGAAGAACGGTACCCCTGACATTGCAGGAAGGGGGGGGCAACATCAGACAAACAGACACAGCAAAGAAATATTTTGCAAAGCTCTAGACAGCAAAGAAATGGACAGCTCTTTATGAGGGAATCGGGGAGAATTTCCATGCTGCGTTTGTCTCAGTGCTGCTGTATCTTTCCCAAATCTCACCTTTCTCTTTATACTCTCTCCACAAACTGCTCCTCTTTTGGATCGTGTACTGTGCAACTGCCCCTTGTTCATACTTGTGCCACTTTTCTTATTTTTGGCCCTTTAATGTCAGTTTCACAGCCCCACCTTTAGAAAATGGTCACATCCCTCCCCCAACTGAAGTCAGCCTCACACATTGTCTGTTCTTCTACAAGCTGTCTGTCGCTCTAATGTCCAGCTCACAGGGCGGCTCCATCATCCTGGGTTCCCTATTCCCAGGCCTTCCCTCAGGGGTTTTCTTGAACATCTGACTGTGCTGAAGAGGCAGCCAGATCAGAGTGCTGTGTGTTTCATTATAGTGAGCCGACCCCGAAGACCAGCCTTGTAATTCCTGCATGGCTCCCATCCAAAGCCTTTTAGTAAACAATCTCATATTTCAAAATTGCTGCAGCTCTTAGCCCACAAACAATAGAAAAAGTTATTTAAAACAACTACAACCACAGAAATATTAATAATGTCACTGGTTGGCCAATTTCTTCAAACAGTAATAATGATAAGCTAGCAGGGTAAATAAATGGGTCTTACTATGCTTCCTCTGTGATGCAACTGAGTTTGCAGGGGTGGGAAGTAGATCCATTCAATGTGTAACAAATAAGGAAGAAATTCTTACTACCCTCTTATGGATCATTCGTTCAAATATAATATGTGTAGCACCTGACATTACTGAAGGCATTCCTTGTTATTCAGTAAGATTTTCTATATGTACATTTAACAAAAGCTAAAATAAATTAAATATATTTATACTGACAATTTTTATGAAAAATAAAAAGTTTTTTTATGGTTGTCACTTTTTACTTAAGCTTAAAAGGTTATTCTTCAGAAATTCTTTCTTTTTCTTCATAACTTTAGTGTCCATGGTTAAAGTTAAGATTTATTGTATGTTACCTTGATTTTATCCTGCCCTTTCTCCATTTTAAATGCAGTAAGACCTTATATTAATTTTTTTCCGTGACAGCACATACTTCTTTGTCAGGCAATGAGGACTGGAGATGTTTTTATATATGACATCCTGCATGACAATAATACACAACTAGTATTACAAAGGCAAAAAGTAAAATAATAGCAAAGATATAAAAATGCAGTATTTTTGTATTAATGCAGGCCTAACTTTTCCGTATGTCTTTCACATTTTGAAGTTTTTTTTTCAGCACTGTGAGCGTTTTCGGGAAAATAGATCCAGCAAACACACTCTTTCTCGGTCGACGTTCCCACGGCCGCTAGGTGTCACCAGCGCGTCGCCGAGGTGCCACAGCGCCAGGGTTCAGTAGTCGATAGTGATCGATCGAGAGGTGTTGGGTGGGGGAGGCCGGGCTTGGAGTGGGGGGCTGATTACAGAACCGGCAGAGCTGCAGAAAAGAGGAAAATCGATCATTGCAGCTTTTAGTGCTACAGCGCTGGAGACAAAGCGGAGACCCACAAAGAGCCGCTCCACGTTGCTCACAGGACGGCGGTCGCCACAGCAAATTACAGCGTTTAGCGCGGTCGATTCCAGGCTCTCTTTGTTTTGTTTTGTTTTGTTTTATTTTATTTTATTTTTATTTTATTTTATTTTATTTTATTACTAGTAATGCTGCAGTAGCATTGATCACAATAAACAGCAAGTAGTACAATAGATTGTTATGCCTAGATTCGATCAAACTGTTCCTTCGCCCATTGAACGAATTAGTTTCATGGAGACTTATTTTACATATTTATTGAGTTTACTAACATTTATTTGGTAGCGCGTAGTTCAAAAAATGTATTGAGATTCGGTGTTTCTGCTTATAAATTAAGACCATGGCGTCATTATTAATGCTTCGTCAAAACGTCAGAAATTATTATATATTTAAAGCGAGCTATACTTGTATAATATTTAAGGAAAAGTGCAAGCAGCGTTAAATGCATGTAGATAAAGGGAACGTGGCGTGATTGGCTTTCCATGCTTTGAATGTTAATATTCTCTCCAACATGTCGTGAGAATGAAGGGAAAATCCTAATAATCGATATTAGTGGATCGATTCCTGAATAATTGGTGTGTGAAATGTGGCTTTCCACTGTAATTATTCCTCTCTTTGACACGCGAAAGGGAGAGGAACACATTTGGGGCAGAAGACCACCTGTCCAGCTGGTTAACCTCAGACACATTTCTACTATTTTATCATCGTTCGTCAACAGCAAAGCGAAACATCCGAATTTCCTCATCATGCTAGTTTGTGAAGAAACAGTAATGTGGCTAAAATAAATACATATAAATAAATAGATTTAGTATAATCTGGGACGAACAAAACACATTCATAGTCGAAGCAGCCTCGATGCCACATGTTTAAATAAAGAGTAAAATCACTTCATTATGGGGCTCTGTTGTCAATGGAGACGCAGTCCTGTGTGCAGCACTTTCACGGTGCTGCTCCACCACAGCCTGCTGTTGGCTTTCTCCTGCACTTGTTTTCTTTCTTTTCTTTTGTTTTGCTTACAGATTGATTGTCTCCATATCGATTGACCCTATAATATTTATTAAATTCAAGCCGCAGGGTTTTTGCCAACCCTTCCCATCTCCGAGTAACTGCTCCTCCTAACTCAATGTTCCTAATGTAATGAGGGCGAATTGGTGCTAATATACTGATAATTTAATACATAATGTATGTTTCCCTCCGACGGCGTTCGCTCCTGGGCGTTTTACACAACCAGCCTAACGTGTTCGGCCGTGGTCGAGTTCTGCTGTTCAGTCCCACAACACAGAATAAAAAACGATCGCGCCTCTTCTCCTTTTAGCAAATGTCCGATGCTGATTTATATGATTTATTATTTTATGAATCGTGTATGTTTCAGTGTACTGGAAGTACATACAACTATATACTATATTAGAGGATCGTCATCGGTGCCTCGAGTTTATTCATTTTTTACACGTAGAAATTTAATGACGACAATATAGTATGGCATGTTCCTCCAGGGCGCTTCAACACTGCCTCTTGGGATCTGAAGTGAGATTCAATTCTCAAACTCTACCGGATCGCGCGCACAAAAATCTATTTGTTAGAAACAAATAACATTTCATTATAGTTCCAAAGTTTCCACGTACATAAATGTTGAATAACAATTTGTTGCACCACAGGCAACCAGCGATGTGCTGCTTCTATCGCCTTTATGTATATGACTGCGTGTAACGATCTGCAGGGACAGTCGTGTTATAAATAATACAGCGCTAAGTCCAATATTCCTGCAGAGGCTTCGAAATAGGGCCCTTTTCAAACAGATACAAAGACGCGTTATAAATAACCTTTTTGACTGTGTGCCGGCGACTATCAAAGCGCTTCCTGTGGTCTGTGGCCTTAAGAAAGGCGTTCAAGTGTCAGTTTATAACCGTAAATGTCTCAAATAACACTTGATAATTTGCAGCTTACACAGTGTATGACATTGTACTTAAAAGGAATATATTTAGTTATCAGTTCTTGTATTTTAATATTTTTTTACAATGAACAGACTGTCCATGTATAAATAAATTCTGAAATTCTTCAGTATGAGTTACTGCTTTTGAAGCCTTAATAGAGGTAGGTTTTAGAGGTTAAAATGAATTTTAATTTGACCTTTTGCTTTCTTAATGAAACTGTTGCACTTGTCCCCGGTTAACAAGACATCTTGTATTTACTGGTATTGCTTGTGAAATCTGAGCTGGAAGCTGTACAGATGTATACATTATGTCAAACCAACAATGATCGTAGTAACACGGCAGTATCGTTGCTCATATCAATATAAATGCAGATATTACTTATATGAAAATAAATATATGAACATTAATTGGTTAATTAGTCGTCCTTTTTCCGCCCTGTAGGACATTAAGACTATACTAAAAAATAGTGTTCTGTTATTACTTACTTATTTACTTACGCTAATAGGCCATGTTGTGAGTGCAAAACACCAACTCCTAATTTGGAGTAATTGTTGAGAAAACGAACAAACTAATAAGTCATAGCAGAGGACGAGCAACGCTGAGACTGTGGTACCTGAATAATACATGACATGAGGTACCGCTACAATACCTGTTAAAACGAAGTACAGAAGGACAGTATTCAGGTGGCGGTGTGAATATGAGAAGCTCATTTCGGGAGGCAGTGAAATGCTGCACTAATTAATGTGCATCTTTATGGAAACAGTATCTTCATACTTTATACTCTCATGTTGGCCTGATTTACATTGGTACAGCTTTAAAAATGTTTTGTTTCCAGTTTTCATCTGTTGGTCGCTTTTACCAAATGTGGCGTAAGCAGTTTTCTAAATTATATTGTTAAATATGGGATAATATTAATAGATTGTTCATCACTGAGTGATGAGGACCCTTTTTTGTTTTGGCGAAGAAAACGTAACACGTATAGTGTGTTCGTATCGAAATAGAATCAAGGATATATTAAATAATTATCATTAATAAAATAACTCCAATTTGAAACAAAGAACAGTGTTTCTCATTGAACGGGGAAAAGGACGCAAATAAACAGATGACTTATAATACAACATATAAATAGTTACATTTTGTTTGTGTTCCGTTGTGCGAATTCTACTTTCAATTATAAAACTATATGTAAATATAGACTAACAGCTTGGAACATTTTTTTTTATTTAGTTTGTCTAATTCAGCCAAGCATCTTGTTTGCGACCTCAGGAAAATAATGGAGCAGAAGCGGAAGAAATGGTGCAGCGCGATGCGGCAGTTAAAAACGTTTGCCAAAATATTCTAAACAGAAATTAACAATGGAAACACTTGGACAAGTTTAACAGTTACAGATTGTAACTGCAATAAGCCTAATGAGTTCATCGCGAAGCGTTTTTCTTCCGATTTTATTTGACATTTCTCGCAGACATTTTGACAGAGCCCCTAAAGAAATGATGTGATCTAATATATGTAGATAATAATACTCCACTGTTGCAGTGAAAGCTGTTTTTAGGATTTTAATAATTAATTAAGTTAACATCTACATGTTTACAGTTTTTTGTGGAAGTTGGTGTAGAATCTAGTATTTCGGCTGTGATCTAGGTTTACAGGAATCAGTTCTCGCTCCTGATTGGTTAAGATGGCTGAAGCGATCGGGAGGAAGTACGAAGCACCGTAGATAGTTGATGTGGGAATAGAAGATGCCACTCGGTCAGTAAATTGTTTTACGTCCTGCCTCCTCCATACGCTGTTTGAATTGTTCTTTTCTTCTCTTGCTGTTTCAAGTATTATTCTCAGCGATTTTCCATTTTAATTGAAATGGACGTAGCAGAGGCAGAACTTGTGGATCAAAAATAAGCTTATGAAAAAGCCTCCTTTATGTGCATGAGAGCGTGTTTTTGCGAGAGCACCCGCAGCGCGGGCGGGCCGAATCCATGAATCTGGGCACGATGGGAATTTCTCCCGCTCCCTCGCTGGTGTGAAGTGAGCAAATGTGATGAAACGTGTACCATCTCCCACCTCACATCCCCTTTCACTTGGTCGGGGTAATGCTAATGCCCCCCATCCCCCCCTCCCAGCCCTTGCACTGAATTTTCTGTTTTGTAAAGGAACATTTTAAGGTGTCATGTTTTGCTGCCAGATGCAAGGAACAGTTTCCATATTAATTATAGTGTTTATTTGTATAATATTTTTGATAGCAATGTTGAGAAGCTACATTTAAAGATTGGTCGTTCTTCTGTAGCCTAGCATTCACTGTCCATGTTCATTAAACTTTTACACAACCCTAAGACCATTTGAAGACTGGATTCACATTCTGCAGTCTCTTTCTCATCCTGCCAGTTCAGTTCATTACAAAAACAGTAAGTGGAATCCACTTTTGAGTGAGGACGTCCTGATATCATCCAGACATCACGATTCTGTCGCCTTCACAAACATTATTAGCTACAGTAGTGATGGCAGAGGGCAATCTGGTCATTTGCTGCTCCCCATTTTCACACTGACCCCCCCCCCCCACCCCCTTAACATATCATAGTGTCTCTTTCTGAAATTCCACTGAGTGGGCAGAAAATGCATCATCTGCCCTTAGGCTCTCGAAGATCTAGGTGCTCCATTTATTTAGTAATTCACGCTGTTTTATTGTGTACTTGTGCACTTCTTTTTTGTACTTAGGTCTTTAGTGTATTCAAACTGTGTAGCGTTCTAAACAATAAACTTCCCAAAATGTTCTATTTCACAATGCCCACAAATAGAGTTGCTTGGTCTATGCATCTACTTACATTTTTTCAGTGTTTATGATGTATAAGTATGAAAATCATGTGCTTTATGGTGTTAAAGTTGGCATATATGTTGGACTACAACAGATGCAAAATATATATAATATATATTTCACATAATAACCTTTAGTATTGAAAGGAAAGCCTACAAACAGGTCCAAAGTCCACAGTACAGCTCCACAGTCAGCTGGTGGCCAATGTGTGTGTGTGCGTGTGTGTGTGTGTGTGTGTGTGTGTGTGTGTGTGTGTGTGTGAGAGAGAGAGAGAGAGAGAGGAAGGGAGGGAGGGGGAGAGGGGGGGTGTCTTGGTATGTGTCTGTGCATACTTCTCTTCTCAGGAATATTAAACTTGGATAAATGGGTATTGTGGCATGGGGGCTGTGGAAAGTTCAGCCAGCTTAAAAGAGAAAACTCCACCTGCAAAGGTACTTGTTTTGTTATCAAGTTTAATAAGTTTGCGTGTTTCTTTGGAATGGAGTTAGAAATCATTTATTGTAGTAAAGTGGAAATCAATGTAAAATCCCCACAAGTGCATGAGTGTGTGCATATGAGTGGGTGGGTGACACTGAACATGGAGTCAGATGTTTTCCTTTGTAATAAATATGGAGTGTGTACATTTTACAGATACAGCAGCAATTATGACTTTTGGTTACTGATTAGTTCTCAAATATCATGATTGTTTCACCTGTAAATGATACAACATTTTCAGGTAGTAGGCTAAAACTTTTTTCTTGAATGTGTTATCACTCATTGATTTACCTCCTTTCTTTGCTGTGATTTATGGGTTGGTGAACAGTTTTATCAGCTAAACAGGCTCTGCTAATCGTTTCAAAGGTCGATCTTGCTGGGGTTAAATCTGCTGTTCTCAGCAAATGGAGGTGAGCAGTGTTGTACACGCAGTGTTAATTTTGTCACCATGTTTTGATTTAGTTTTACTGTTAAACTGAAACAACTGGACTATATAGGGATATTAATTATGGATGAAGATGAAATGGTGGAAAACAGTTTGAATGTTCCCTAAAATACCTTGAATAAGCATAAAATAATTATTATTAGAAAACAATTTGAAACTGAAGTCTGGAGTTTAGTCAGTGCAATAGTTTATACTGAATGAAATTAGTAGATTAATTGTATAACTGAGCACTAAATGCAGAAAAAATGTGTATTATAATTTCTGAATTGTTTTTATATACATGCATAGCCTAAATCTGATATATGCCCTTTATCTTATGTAATAAAACACTACTGTATATTTAGACTTTACATGTCTCTTGCAAAATATATGAAACATAGGAGTTAGGATCAGCACGCAGCTGTACACACCTTTCCATCCACATGCCAGGTGAACAAATGCCTATTAAAATCAGTTTATTTGACAGTTATTTGTTAACAGTATTTTAATATCCTATGTCCCCAAATCAATCACATTGCTTTATCTATTGCACTATAGAAAAACTACCAATTTTGTTGTCAATGAGGCTTTGAGAAAATAATCTGAATTTCAATTGACTTCTACTAGTTTAAATTCAATAAATAGACTACTTATATTTTTCAACAACTTTTTGTATTCCTTTTGGAGCAAAATGCTTAATACGTGTTCCTATATTTTTTGGTAGAATATATTTAATGTAACTCAACAGAGCATGACACTTTAATTGTTAGTTGTTAATAACGAAAAGAAGACTGTTGATATCTACTTTATCGCATTTATCAAACAAAATTAATGCTGTATACATGCAGGCCAACACTGGATAGAAATTTCAAATTAACTACTATTACTACTTCTACTGTCATCATCATTTATAATAAGATAAGCTGAAATTAATAAAAACAAATGTAAGAAATGTTAATTACTAATGGATTCATTACGGTTTTGTGTTTTGTGCGGATCACTGTTTGCATAAAGCAAATGAAAGAATGAGTCTATGGAGGGAAATGTGTCTGGGAGACACAGAATACACATGACTGGGTGTCTGTCTATAGACATGGTGATGATACTGTATATTACTGGAAGTGGAGGCACCGCCTGTTTATTATTAACAGTTACTCGACTTTGCGGCCTGAGTGGCGTCACTGTGCCTTGTGTGGACAGGGAGTGTGTGGGTGGCTGCGCTGGATCAGTGGGAAGGTGCTGGGACAAGAAAGACTCCCTGGAGAGCAGCAATATACACAGCAATATAATTAAAATTTGCTCCTATGCGCTTTGATGTTTACAGATCCATGCTGGTCAGTTGACTACATCTTTTCATTCTCATGGATTTTGCAGGTGTGAGCAACAAATACACATTTCCAACAACTGTGCAAAGGTACCAGAGTACAGGATTCAAGCGTATTGCTGTGAAATTGCAATGTTCAAGTGAAATGTGGGGGATATATCTTAAGATGGTGCAACTAAGTTTGAATCCCAGTGGTGGTGATCTACAAGGCTTTTGCCGACATTCCAACATCCGCCACTGGTGGCAATTTAACCACATTCTTTGGACAAAATGCTTGTAGTTGACAGAATTGAAGCAGAGTGAAGAGAGGTTTGAAGTAGGAATAAATTGTCAAGCACCTGCAGAGTTCTCCAGCAGCCATTCATACCGGTTCATTACCGTGTCATTCGCCGCGTTTTCATGAAGTTCTTCAGCTTTTTAGCCGACGACATTTCATGTGAATTGTGGTACAAAAAAATTACATTAATAATGTTGTTTGATTGACTAACGTTGGCCTTTCAGTGTCAGTCTGGTAAGAATCGTCCTGCAGTCGAGCCGTAAACGGATTTTCAGCATTAGAACTGAGACCGAGCACGTGAGCATTTTGAAAAACACGGTCTTATAGTTGCAGTTTTCTACATATCAGATCAGATTTTGTTTGTTAATGTGGCAAAACTGCTGTCACAGACAGTAATGCGCCGTTCTTCTTCAAAAGTAATAGGGCGAAAATATGAAATTACACATCATTACCTGGACTTTAGTGGATTTTACGTTTGTTTTTTTCCTTAAAATTTCCTATGCTTTAAAAGGGCAAAAATTTCAAACCAATGTGACTCTTTTCTTATATTTTTTGAGGCTAACGTACATAAACCCCTGTGATCAAATACGTATTGACAATAAAAATAAAATAAATAATAAAATAAAATAAAAATCATAATAAAATCTTTGGCTAACATCACTTTTATTATCAGCATATTATTTCAATGTAGTGTCTAGTTTCAGAATTAAACATAATCTGGCTGAACACTTGGTTTCCATACCCACTTTGTCAACAAATCAACTGTGGCTAAGGAGCTGCATGCACTGATTTGTTTGTACGCCGTTAGACAAAATTTTTATTTCGGGTTCATCGAAATGTCCCAAAATTCGGGCAAGGTGTTTAACCAGAAAAATTGATACGTAGATTTTCGGAAGCAATATTTTTATATAATTAATTTATGACTTTGGTACATTTAAAGGTGATAGAGAATATATTTGCCAATAATCGTGTTTCTTTTTACGTTTCTCGCCAACTTAACTTGTAGTTCTAACAGGTAGAACAAATATTAAGGGAAAGACTGTTGAAAACAGGACTGAATGCAATGCGATGTACTGTCCCCACCAGGGCTGTGCGCTCCGGCACCGCTGCGCTTCCTGTCCGTGTAGCGGCTCTGACCTGATCAATCAGCGCCCGACCCCCCATATTTGTCCTCTCCGAACACAAAGCCTGATCGATGACATACCTATCCAGTTTAGCTGGATTAATTTAACTAAAATATTAACTTCATATGGCAAAAGACAACAACGATGATGATGATGATGATGATGATGATTAGTATAATAATAATAATAATAATAATAATAATAATAATGCATTTTAAGATTATTTTGTTGTGTTAATAATTTTCACATATCGGTAGTTTTTTCTGTCCGAAAACAGGATAAAAACTTTACTGCAGTGTCTTACATTTTACAACTTCATAAATGCTGTCGGACGTTTTTGAATAAAACAGTTATTGCAGTGGGCAAGTGGTGAGGAGTTCCGTTCCTTTCAGCGCTTGTGAAGGTGTTCGTCTCAAGTCTGACGTGTGTATTTTACACACAAACACCAAGCGACAAAACTGCACGAGACTTCCTGCCTGTCTTTTCACTGTGACAAGCCATATTTCCTGCCTGTGTCGATGCCCCCCGTGGCCCAGCAGACATGAAAAGACGAAGAGAGTCAAATGTGTCGGCAGTGGTTTCGCTGCGGTATGAACACACTATACACAATCACGTTTAACACACTTTATTCCACTGTTAACACAGACCCGCAGGATTATGACGGTGTAGCTTTAGTTTTATGCGGTGCGACGTGACCCTCAGAAATCACTTATTATTCATTACTTCATAAATCACGTGTGCGGTCCAAATAACAATCAAAAGACTGACAAAGAAGACAATTTCATGACAACGGACCATTTATTTAAAATAAACTTTAGTTTTGGCTTTTTCAGATCGCCTGGATGGGCACTAAGGCCCTTAGACTGAGCCAAGGTGAAGGAGGAAGACGCTAAGCAGGCCTTCCTACACCTTCCTCACAGGTGTTTTCAAGGAGTTACTGACAGCAAACCTCCCCTCCTCCTCAACCCCCCCAGATCATCTCAGGTTCCGTTTGGACATGATAGGAAGCCAAAGCAGTACCGTACATATTCAAAAAATGATTTAATTAACCTGAAGTTTAGTCTGGCTTGGCAAGGTTTCCTGGATAAAAATCGTTTCTTGGCTGATAGTATTTTTTTTAATTGAAGTACTTCACCTCCTTCCCAGGTGCCGTCGCCACGTGCCAAGTTTAAACCTAAACCTAAACTCACCGTCAATAAATTACCTGCTGAACAGGGGGGGGGGTCAGCAGAATACCTGACTGCTCCTCAAATTGTTTATGAAAGTAATATTCCCCTGAAGGAGAGAACAACCAGCTGACCTTGGACCCCAGGAATGTTTCCTCTGGTGACAGTTTACAGTTTTATTTCTTCCGTTCTGATTTTTCACCGTTTCTTTTTTTTTGTTAAACTGTATGTCGCTGTTGTTCCTCGCGCCACACACACTGCTACTTGCAAATTAAACCGCAACGCGATCAGCTCCTGCAGGCCGAACTGCTTCAGCCAGGAGAAAGTATTCTCGTTATTTCACTTCAGGGAGAAATCCGACAATTGGATGACAAATTTTCGAATAGAAAAAGACCACAATACAGAGTAAAAAGCACATTCAAGCAAAACGGTGTTTGTCAGTTAGAAATTATTAAACGGTAGGACATGAATTGTCTGTGTACGGTGACACAGTGACACGATCATCTAACACACTTTCAACTCAGTCTTTAAAGGCAGGAACGTCATCTGGTGGAAATTATAAAAGCGGCAGTGAAGGGCGGGCGCCTTAATTTGCCGCACTAATGTTTGTTTGTATAATTCAGCCTATTATTATGACTAATACTTTGGGTCTTATCACCATTGTAAAAGAACGAAAATAATTCCCCGAATTACCAGCTTGGTCTGGATAAAAAGTCGTTAATGTTCGCAAACGCCCGACGTGATACGTGTGGAGAAAAGTAGGAAACTGGAAGGATGGTTTTCTCAGTCTGACCCGCCCCCCTCCCTCGCTCCCGTGTGGGCTGTGAAATATTTTATGATCAAAAAATAGCTTAATTATATCATTCTGCGCACACAGCATTTTCAGGTGAATAATAATTTAATGAGGAATTTTAGGATTTGCACTTCTTTAATGTGACATTTTTGAACATCCGCGTACGTTCCTTTTTATCCGTCGTAGAGGCGCTTCTGTGTATTCTGATGTGATTATTAATCTGAGGCAAATTGCGCAGATGAATGAATGTAAGCTTTGTTCCAGCATCCTGGTGACAGTGCTGACTGTGACATTCCAGAAGAATCTGTGGACAGAGCGATTCCCAGCGCGAAAGAGTGAGGTGCGTTGAGGGAAAGGGTGGCGTCGTTGCCCAGAAATAGGGGCTGCAGGGGGGAGAAGGGCTGTGGGGGGGCTTGGGCTCCTCCATGCTCTTCCCATTCTTGCAATGGATGGAGATCGATACCGAATCAGCGCCAGTCCGATCTCCCTTAACAATGTACACTGTGAACGCAATCTATATCCCAATCTCTCGCGCACACACACAGGCGCGCGCACGTAGCAGCAGAGCCTCGTGCCTTTCTTCTCCCTGTAGCCATCAGTCTCTGCAACCTGCGGAAACCACAGCGCTTCGTCGCCTCCCATCAACGTCTGAATCCTGGGAATGTAATGTGTCAGACAGGTGCCTGGAAACACCAGCGCATGTCAGTTGAGCTTTGAGGTGATCGCCGCTGTTTCTTGGTCCCTTTTTTGCTTCTGAGTCCCGTGGTGACGCAGTTTGTGGGACGCTGACATGTTGCGATTCTCCCACATATTCACCGCACACTTTGCTTACAGAAGATCTGCTAAGTAACCGCAGCCATGCGACTCCCCTCAGCTCCCCCTCACTTATCAATTATTAATCTTGCTATCGATCATCCAGACACCCTGACCCCCCCGTCCCTGGGAGGGAGAAGTCAAGTGTTGTTGATCCCAGGTCAGCTGTGCCTATTGTGGCCGTTTGACCGCATGTCTGCGCAATAAGGACTGTGATTCAGCCGCGTTGGTGAGGTACAGTGAGATGTAAGATGTAGTGAGGTGTGGTAAGATGTGGTGAAGTATGGTGTGGTGAGAGGTAAGGTGAGACGTGGTGAGGTACAGTGAGATGTGAGATGTAGCGAGGTGTAGTGAGATGTGGTGAGGTATGGTGAGATAAACTCCTTTTCACATATACACCTGTTGACCGCCCAGCGCCTGGGCCTTTGAGCTGAAGATGGTGAAGTACAACAGTCACTGATCGGGGGGGTCTAGTTTGGAATGAATCCTAGTATTAATGCAATAAAATGTCAGTTAACTAAAAATTAACGCTATTAACCAATATCTAGGAGACGCCTTTATCCAAGATAAGCAGCTGTAACAAAGACCTGCCTCTGTAAAACACCATTCGGAGCGGGATCCGAACTCACCACCTTCAGACGGAAAGTTGGCAGCTGTGCACAGTGTTACTCGCTCCTCGTCCATAACGCTCCAATGCTTTCAGGAAACGGAACGCGTGATTTTTAATTACTAATAAGCGGAATAATAAGGAATTAAAGTGTGTTGCATAATCGTTATTGCCTTTGTTTGGCAGTTCTTGACATGAAATATTACTCGTTTTTTGACAGGACTGCAGCGCAACCCCATTTACTCAGCACAGTGCCCTTATAGGTACGGCTTCGTTATCGATCCCCTGTTTACTGGAGAGGGCAAATACCCCAGGATGGAGCGGCGCGTTGCATGACGGTCCAACAAGCCAGAGGGGAACTGGGGCGGGGGGGGGGGGGNGGGGGGGGGGGGGGGGGGGCGGGGGGGGGGGGGGGGGGGGGGGGGGGGGGGGGGGGGGGGGGGGGGGGGGGGGGGGGGGGGGGGGGGGTGGCGCTGATTCCGCAATCCCAGAGATCCTTTCAACTACAAATCGGGAAAGAATGACACGTTTTCCTTTTTATTGTGTCTGTCTGTATATAGATATGAATCTAATTAGAGGTAACGTTTAATATTTTTCATTACAGTGAAACTATCAAATGCTAATGTTCGATACAAACTCCTCCGCTATATTCGCATTCGCAATTATTCGCTACCGATGGTATTTGTAGTACTAATTTGATTGATACATTGATGCGGGTCATATTTTCAACATGTTACATAGTTGTTATAACCCGATGAAAGATTTCTTCGCTGATCTTATCAAAAATATACTGGACAAGTAAAACCGGAATTGCATTCGATTTAAACCCAGCTTCTCAGCTGGGGGCATGAAGCGTATGTCGCTGGCTACTGAACCACACGCTGTCTTTCCTCTTCCTCGAGACATGCCTTGTGACAGGCCCGTGTTCACACACACAGACACACACACAGTGTGACTGTTTAACTGCCATCTTAACACTGGACTCCACAGAGTCTGTCATGTCCGCATTCGGGAGTAAAATCGCAAAATAAGAGCTGAGATCCGCTCTCATCCTTCATCATTCCTTGCGCTGCCCCCCCTCCCCACCCCTTTGTCTCTCGCGCTGTGTGTGTGCGTGCGCGCGCACCGTGGCCTAGTCCTGTCCTGTGGGAGAGACTGTTGAGCCGGAATAATTGATAGATGTACCGGCTATCCTTATCGATCACTGTTTTTTATCGACCCAACCAAATACATTGAGATGGAGTGTGGAATTCAACACAGATGCAGAGACGAATGGCTTTTCATCCTTAATACAATCTTTAAGGGCCTCTGCAGCCTTCCTTCTCACTGTCGGGGCACTCTTCTGCTCCTGGTCACCTGTCCTGGACACTGCCACTCTGGTACGTGCATCTGGGTCAAGTGAACAGGAAACACCCGCACATCCGTCTCGCTAGGAATATTTCCATAAAGTTTATAATGTTGCTACACGCTGTTCAGGAGATTGCTCTGTATTCCTCTTGTGCATCGTGTCACATCACAATGAAGGGTGACCAGTGACATCTGTCCCCCAGATGAGGCCACTACTAACCTTCGTGAAGCGACGTTCAGCAGTTAACACAGTCTAGGTGACCGCAGCCACGAGTGTTGAATTTCTGTTTACACGGCTGTCAGCGCGCTTAGCGTCACCGTTCTCCCGCACCGTCTCGCACGCGTCGGGTCTGTCGCATCTGCACGAATAATGAATTCGTTCTGCACAGGTGATCAATCCCTCCCTGTGTCCCCGCCCCCCCCCCCCCCCCCGCACAGCCGCACCCCCACCTCCACGCACGGATTCAATCAGTACAAATTTTTAAAAATTCCTCTAAATGCAGGTATTTATATATGTATATTTTTCTAATTAAAACTTCTTATTTTCTTTGTCAGCGCTGTTTAGGAAGGTCCTTGCTCTCCACGCGTGTGGCTTTCGCTCTGGAGCTGCCATTTACACATGAGGAAAGCAAGCCAAAGAAATTGATTTGTATGACTGTGATGAATTCAGAATAGTAATTTGAAGTTATTGATTGAGGTAGCAGAGCAAGAATTGCCAACCCCCCTGTTTAAAAGGCAGGCCTCGGCGTGGCGCTTCCACTGCGAATAGCGCCGTTTCCCCGACGTCCTCACGCGCTTTCACGTCCTCACTGTGCCTGTGATCGCAGATCTGTTCTTGGGACAAATATATTTTTTTTATTAAGCTAGGAAACCTGAGCAGATAGAAATAAATATGGCTTGATCAGGTATGTGGGTTTTATTCTTAGCGTGGGTTATATTTCCCGTTATACTAAATATGTTACGTTTTATGTATATTATACAGGCATTGAAACATATTAGAAAATTAAACATTATAGATGGAAATTCGAATGTATGTTCGTTTTTATTATACTCAGACTGTAGAGAGAAAATTATTTCAAATATCAATAGTTATAAATAGTTCCGTCCCTTCAGTATTTTACACTGTTTTACGGTGCACCTGTCGCTTTGTTGGCAGCGATCAGAAGGTGCATAAAGATCAGAATGCTGTGCCGCTGTTTTTGCCTTCTTTCTCTCTGTCTCTCTCATACACACACACACACACACACACACACACACACACATATCCACACAGTGTTAACACACGCGTAGTTATCCAGCAGAGAACTGAGGTGCCCCAGTCGTCCTGAATGCCGAGAACCAACCTGCGGCCTTTTATTGTTGAGAAGAGGATATAAAAGCCTGCAGCCCAATTAGGTTTAACAGCAACGGTACTTAAAGAGACAATTGTGGGGAGTGTTTAAATCTTTATTTAGACGAACCCCTGTAAATGCGCAAAGGAACAATTTACATTCCATTAAGCGCTTTTCAATAGGGCATTGACTGGAACTAAAATATGCCGCTATACCTGCTTAATTGAACCGTCCGCTGAAATACGGCATATAGATATAATGATGGAGACTGAAGCTGAGGAAGAACGATGCACAAACAGAAGTGGTTTTTCATACGAACGCCATTTTTATGTTGATAATCCGTTGCCACCCCTCCTTCGTCAGTCTGGAGCTGCGCTTCCTGTCGTCAACGCCTCTTGTTAATGTGCAAAACCTACATTATAGACGCCCGTGCAACACGTTAAGTCACAGATTTAATATTTTTACTTAAACAAACTCCCCTGTCCCTTGTCCATGGATAGTATTTGACTGTATTTAAGAACATCATTAAAAGCTTCGAATATTTGCGAAACTGACGGACAAATGTATCACGTGTTTAATGCGTCAAACTTATTTCTGAATTATTCAGTTTTGAAGGATTCATATACAGGTCAAAACCTGGTAGTTGTTTGAGATGCGACTGATGTTCTCTCTCTCACACACAGACACACACGCACGCACGCACCAATATACACACATCGCACATGGGTTAGTGTCTATTTCACTGTTTAAATGTTGTTTTATAATGTTCCACCACATTTTCTTCAGAGATTAAAGCCCGTGTCGTCACATATCTCCTTCAGTCCATCTGTTCTAAACCCTCCGTCACACCATTTTTTCTACTTTAAACCTTAACATAAGGATCACTTTCCGCTTATGACTCTGCTACGCCGTGTAGGAATTTTTATTGTACAGTAAAAAAAGTTAACCCGTGTATACCGGTCCACTAATTTTTCTTAGGCATATGAATGGGGTACATTTTTCTTTTAAATTATTCTCGAGAATTGGTGGCTTGTTGATTTATGAACTTTCACAAACATTACAATATTATTAAAATATTATGCGACTGAAAATTGAATACTGTCCTGTCTTTAATTGAAATTACATAAATAATAGGCAAATTTCCACATCAAAAAGGACCCCACGGATTTCACCTTAAGCATCTCTACTGGGCTAATATGATTATAAAAACAATCAACATCTGATGTGACAGATGAAAACATTCACATGATCATTGTTTTAAAAATTATGAATTCCCGAGTTGCTACATTTAGAATGTAGTCTCTTTTGATGCCATTAATAAGCAACAGGCTTCGGAGCTACTGTAACACGGGTGGGGGTTACAGGGTGGGGTGTGTGAACTGATGCACCAGTGCCACAAAAGAAGTGTTAAAAACAGACGCAGGTGTGCTGATCTGTCTTTCGAATCCGAATGGAGCATCGATCCGGCCGCCACTTTAAAAGGGACGCTGGGAGCTCGAGGATCGATCGGAGGGTCACGCACTCATGACCCGCGCTCGGGGTATCGCGGCTAAGACTCGACTTGTTTGCGCCTCGCTGTGGAGATAGGCCGAGAGGGACGAGGGACACGCTTCAAACACAAATATGACCTTTAGAATAGGGCTTGCAAAACCTAACCAAAGATTCCTCCAGTTGCAGGGATAATGCTACGTACGTCAATCTTGTGCAAAAAATCATGCCAATTAATAGCATGTTATTAACAAATCCAACACACGCGATCTTTTCTCATTCTCATTTCTTTTTGTACGTATTGCCTGCTTGACGACAGGAAATAACTGCCCTCATTTATTTGTTCTTTCGTTGCATTCGTTTTTGAAAGGACACTCTGCGGTGTGCGCCGTCGTCTCGGCCGCTCGGCCCCTCCTCGTCTCTCGTGTCTCCTCACTCACTCACCTGCGAGCCTGAGTGCGGACATCCTCTGGAACTCGGGCTCCTGCAGCCACTTCCACATCCTCCGGAAGGTCTCACGCCCCGACTTGAGCTTACTCCACGGTTTAGGGTTCCTCAGCAGGTCAGACAAGGTACCTTGGGAGCGACACAAGATCCGCTGGGCGAATATGGCCTGGGGGATGCTGTACCGCTTCAGTTCCGCCATTATTCTCTGCGCCACCTCCTTGGTGTTTATTTCCTCCACCTGCCCGGACCCCGCGGCTTGCCCCCCCACAGCCGTCGGCCGGTCGCGTTCAGACAGCATGGTTCCGTTGGCCTGAGTGTGAGGGTGGCCGTGGTGGTGCATGCCGTTGAGAGTTGTCATCATGCCCGCCCCGTGCCCCCCTAAACCTCTCGCCAGGTGGTCTTCGCTCCGGGAGAGCATCGCTGCGTGGGACTCGAACCCCCCCGGTGATATCATTTTATCGTTTGGGAGGTGGGCTCCGGGGCCGTACGCGGAGATGCTCTGCTGAGAGTTATGCAAGGAGCCGAGTCCGTTGGAGAGGGGGGACAGCGGCTGCCCCATGCCGGGCATGTCTTTGGGATAATGACCGTACAGGTTGCTCATGGACGCCAGGCTCCTGTCGTCCCGCATGAGGGTGAAGCTGCCGCTGACGTTCCCGGCTGCGAGTCGCTGATGTGCGGGGTGGTGATGCGGGTGCGGGTGGTGGTGGAACTTATCCGACACGGTGGAGATGGGCGGTAGGTGCTGGAGCGGGGTGAGCGTCGTGTAAGTGCTGCTCAGGCTCATCCCGGAGTCGCACGACATGGTCATAGCTGGATGCAGCGGGGCCGACAAAGCGTGTTCTGTCCGGTACTCCCCAGCTCCCTCCAGGATTGAAGCCATGCTGGACACCATCGCCGAGCGCCCATGAGAGACCAGGTTCCGATGCGACGTCGAGGACGGCCGTGCGTGCGGGGAGCTCATCAAGTCGCCTGGCTGGTGAGAATGAGACACGCCGTGCAGGTTCCCCATGTTTTCCATTGTAAGTTCCATTGCCGAGACAGTCCGGTTCCCCCACCTCTCGCTAGCTCGCTCGCTCCCGCCCTCCCTCGCGCGGACCTTCGTCCGTGTCAAAAGGTAAATTTCAAACGGATTCAGAGCCGAGCCATCGACTGCACCAGCCCGTGCGCAGTCAGCTCAGCGTCATTTCAGGAGATCTGCCTTGAACCGCCGTGCGCGCGTCCAGTTGCTGCTTGTATGCCTGTGCGCGCGCGTCAGATTCGCGGCTGTCGCGAGCTGTTCGGTGCCTTTCCGCTGTCCGTGTTTGCGCGCGCGCCTGCGTGTGTGTGTCTGCGATCGCCGTGCAGCTGGCGCGTTTGCCTGTAGTCGCGCGCCGAGATCCGGGTGTTGAAAACGCATGTGGAGGTGGGGTGGGGTGGAGTGGAAGTGTGGGGGGACGGTCCTTCAGCCTCCAGCCCGACTGACGTCATAGCCCAGCTCTGTTCGCTGAGCCCTGTTGATGCCTGATTGTTAAAGACACGAACCACAGCGCGACCATCATGGGAACCCAGCTAAAAATATGAGTTGGTTCCCAACCCAATATTTTATGTAATATGCATTTTGTTAAAGATAAGATTATCAGTCATTTTTTAACGACCGGGAAGGAAATGTAAGCTCCCCAAACACTGAAGAGAAGCCTGAGCTGGATAAGTGGCGCGTTTCGTTGGTTTTTCCTGATAATGTTGCTTGACTTGGCGCCGCCATTGAGGATAAACAGGCATTTTTATGGTTAATAAGTAATTTTCCTGCTAAAAAGACGGACCTGCACACTCCGCAGCATTAGTTTTTTTTTCTCTAATTAGTTATTACACTGTTTACTATTATATTTCCTTTACTGTTTTTCATGGCTCAGCATGTTGTCCCCATATTTTAACGGGGGCGACCAGTGTAGCCAACCCCGTAGAGAAACGCTCCTTCACTCGCTTCCTGTCCCCGCTTTAGAGAAACAACGGTTTTGTAACTTTTTTAAAATCGTGTTTGTGTGAGATTAAAGGGGCCTGATCGATAATCGATTCTTTTGAATTCTGTCACCAGGCGGTGTTTGATCACGCAAAGGTAGCGACCATAGAGGTGTCTTTGATACACCTTCTGTTGACTAGTAGTCTAACTACTCGTGGGTGATGTTCAGGTCTGACTGTTTATCGGTTTATAATTCTGTCCGTTGGAAAGCTTTATAATCTGTTCTTTGCGTTAAATAGCGGTGACTTTTTAATGCTCCCCCATGGGGACCCGAACACGGAAGATTACCGAAACCTGACAGCACTGGGAATGAAATAAAAAATAATTTTTTACCGGCTCCCTTTTCTGAAACAGTGAGTATTGACCTGTGTTTAGAGTGACGATGTTGCCCTTTATCCCAGAAACATCCACTTGCTTGTTTTATGCTAACAGTTTAGCGTATATACTTGTATATACAGTATTCTTGTTGACACACCATGATGTACAGTGTTGCGTGAATCAAGGCTGTTTACCGCACCAGTGTCTCATGTACTTACTATACTTGTACATGTAATTCCTTGGAAAAAACGGCATTGCGAAATAAACATATGGAAATACATTCTAAAGTGGGCTCCGACACGCATGCAATTTAATAAATATTGACAATAATATGTCTCTGCGCGTCCCCATTAATGATGGTATTTTAACATTTTATCCTGCATCAACTTTGCAGCATCAGGACCTCCTCATGTAAAAAAGAGTAAATCCAAGGACATGGTAGAATATTTCGGGCACACAGAACGTCAACAATGCGAAAGGCTGCCTGCAAAAGGGAAAAGTTAATTTAATTTACAGTATTCATTGGCCACATGGAATCAGTGTTTTTTTTTTCTTGTTTTCGTTGATGTTGACATGTCACTGACTGCTCCCTTTCAAAGTCTAAAACAGATTCCCTAATGCAATGTAATTAATTATACTACCGAGAATTTAAAAAAGAGCAACAATAAATGCAGAAAATGTAAAAATTTTAGAAATAATGGCTTGATATGGGGTTTCAGGCATCAAACCTGCTTTTGTGATCAAAAATACCTAACTTGGGTTTTGGCGATGAAATAAATATTCAGATTACTACGGTAGTTTATTTAAAACAAGCCGCTCCTTACTTCATATTACACTAGAAAGCAGAACGCGGTGTGTGACGGTTCAGCTTATATTAGCTTACAAAACCATATTTCACCCGATTAAATGAGAAGAAATGAGCAAAAGTACGTAAGGCTTGTTAATAACTGTAAGTAAGTGCTGATATGTAGAGTAATAAAACATAACGACACATTTATTAAATGCTTTAGCGAGAAAATGACATGACGAGGTCCGGTAATCAGTTCGCAATTTCTGCATCTGCTTAAAATTCATGTTTATCAGTAACGAGAAGGACCGAAACCGCACATTTATTATCGTGTCAATATTTGGCACGGCCATTAATTCTAAAACCTCTGCGGCCTTTAAGTGAATGTTTCTTAATGGACAGAGCGGGTCTCTCATGGCATCGCTGCAGTGACACCTTCCTAACTTCTCCCTCAAACAGCTTCTTGGTTCCTAACCTGTTAGGTGGGTCCGTTAAAGCGCGCGGCCCCTTGACGTCACCGCAGGTCAACGCTCCTAATTCATCAGTGTCAATGGATGTATAGATTGGACCGAGTCATCGATACTGCAGCACCAAAGCGTGTTGTGCAGCTTGGACGCCTCTGTGGAGGCCAGAAGGACACAAAGGCGTGAGAGATGAGAAAAGCTCGTGTACATCAGGGGGCCAAAACACTAGAGTCTTCAGAAGTCTTTTGGGATGGACAAATTAGGCTTCCTTGTTCACTGAGGGGTCACCCAGCCCTTGTTACGCCTGTGGTGTCGGACCCGGTAAGACTCCATGGTACTATGTGGGGGGGGGGGATTTCCTAAGGGTGTATTTAAATCAAGAACTTTGTAGAGAGAACAAAATGAATGAAAAGGTATTTAAGGCTGTTTCGCCCGTTGGATACTGAAGGTTGATTTGAAATAGATGAGCTGACCAAAGGGGGGTAATTCCAGCGGGGGGACTGCAGCAGCCTGGACTGGTTAACATCCTTCTTGTCATCCCTACACGACCAAATGAGTAAAGACCCACGGAGTCCATCCTTTAACAGCCTCAGCACCACTGTGACAAAGATCATCCTTCATCTCTCATCTCCTCCCCGAGATTTAAAGCTGAAACCGGACACTGTTGGAAAGCAGGTGAACAACAGTCCACAAAGATGACGAGAAAACTCCTGAATAAACGGTTAAAGCATGACACAGCATCCTTCTTAAGGAGCCTCGATGCTCTTCATTCTAAGTCGCTTTTTCAACAGCAGATAGGCCGTTTAAATCAGAACAGGTTCCAGGTTCGCAGTGTGCGCGTTAAACCCTTCTGTTTCACGTCAGACGCGTATGTGAGCAAATCGATTGTCTGCATTCCCTTCATCGCAGGCAAACTGTGGCTCATATGTCTGCGAATTAAGGAGCGGCACAACTTCGTTCTCCAGGTTTCTTTCAAGTCGCTTTGTACAGGTCAGGGGGTTTGTGTGGTTTCCCCACATAACAGAAAAGGCAATTAACATTTTTCAAAATCATACGTAGCGATGTAGTGAAATTTATGTTGGCAGTTAAGTAAGAAACGCGTCACATTGCATTGTGTTTAAAGCCACGGAGATGTCAGCGCTCAGCGCCACCTGAGAGGTGTGGAATTGGCGGAAATCTATTAAATACTAAATCTTTATTCTCCTTCACATCAGTCAAAGTGTTACAACTGTCAACATTTTCCATTGCAAGCTTCATCAGTCTGTTGTATTTAAAATCATGTTGTAAGAGGAAATAATGGCTGCAAACAGTGTCGTGTTGGGAAACTGCTTTGAACCCCAAGTCAACAGTCAGTTAGTTTGATCTGAGAAGATATTTCTGCAACAATTCCGATTATATGTATTTCCGTGAACGACTAATAAAAATTATATACTCCTTATGTAGAATAATCTTTTACTTATTCACATCATCGCAGCGCGAAATATTGGGTATCGGGGAGAGTAAAACAAATTCCGAGTGGATTTGTACTCAGATACCGGGGGCACAATATGGCCTGTTTGAGAGACCCCCCCCCCCATTTATGTTAATTTCTCGCCGTAAAATTTCTCACCCTCTACGTCGCGCATCTTATACACTGTGTAAAATGTACACAATACAGATAAAAACAAAGATAATTTATGCGAATATATCGATGTAAAAAGAAACATATGTTTAAAATAATATGAATATATTGAGCACGCGACAGAATTGTGTTTAATTTTTTGTAGCTTTTCTTGGTAGCCGTTTACACTGATTTACCCGATTTACTGGAGAAACTCGAGGTAAGTACCGCGCTGAAGCTACTGCAGCTCGAGGTGGGATTGTAAGGGGGGGGGTCTTTCCAGTTAAACTCGGTAACTCTAACCACTGCGCCCCTTGCTGCCCCTATGTTATCGACACTTACTTACTTATTATCACTTTACAGTCATATCAATAACTGCAGTTACCAGTGATCCGTATACTGTAGATTTAAAAACAATCCAACAATGATTTTAAATTCAGCTTTGAAGGTTATCCAACTAGTTCACAATTTAAATTACCTTTCAAACTGATCTGTTTTAAATGTGTGTTGAAGCTGAAAGGGAACGAACACGACTTCTTAATTTTGCCTTTGTGTTGTTTTAGTCACTGTGTACTGGTTATGTTATGGGTGGAGTGTTAATAAAGGTATACCGGTTTAGTCTAACCATATTAATCACACTAGTTTCTCCCTGTTAATCGCACTGTACTGGTTGCGGTAGATGTTCTCAGTGTTTACGACGACAGACATTTTAAACAGCCTGTGACTTTTTAAACTTTTAGCTTAAACTTTAAGCTTTTAAACTGAGGTACAGGCAGTCTTAACGGGTTCCTCTCAAAAAGGCTGTAAGTATATATAATTTTTTTCTGTTTGAATATTTTAGCCTTCATTAAATCTCGGCTATTCCTGAAAGCGTCTCCAGTGCAGAAGCTTCATTAAATATTAACTCCGTCGATAGCGGCGCAGTGACTAAGGGGACGCCGCTTAGGCCCAATTATTGATATTACATTGATATGAGCAACACAGCACTATCGACCTCCGTAACTCCCTCAGCAGTCCGCAAATGCTGTGCATCCTCGCCATCCTCGTCTTCCTCATCGTCCTCAGTCCGCAGTCAGAGCCTTTTCAGTCCGCGGAACTCAGCACACTCCCTTCCCGGCTTTAATCTTCATCAAGATATTCCACTGGAGTATTTATTTACATTTGTTTTGTAAGAAAGAGGTCGTTTAGTCTATTTTTGGTTCCTGTGTTCCATTTTCGCTTTTCTCCTTTCCTATTTCCTGAGCTAAACGTTAATTGTCTTCAAAGTGCAACGTGGTGAAAACTAAGATTGAAAATAATAGCTAGACTTCAGCCTTATTACTTACCTATTTTTTCCTCGTCTCTCCTCTTCTGTTCCTGCTAAAGTGAATGTTGTCACTTCTTCTTAATCAGGGAAACATCCATTTTTGCTGTTTTACACGAGAAAATAAATGTGAGGTTCTGAACTCGGGCTCCTTTCTTCCTCAGTTTGCTAGCGGTGGATTTAGTGTTAGGACTAGTGAGCCGAGATCAGACAGACTAATAAATGTAATGGTATCACCGTAATGTGCAACATTTTTATGATATGTGAGACTGCATAAGTTTTTTTTTAAATCTTGTTTATGAATAGAGAACAAAAATAATTTACAAGGGTAGTTTTAAATTTAACCAAATACAGTGTTTGTTATGAAATGTTTCTAAAGTTCAGCGCGAAATTGCAAAAGAGAAAGTGCACAGTGGTGTTAACTACACACTGACACAAACATTGCCACGAAAAACAGCGTGAAAACCTGCCTGGCCAGGCTGAGTCATGTGGCACATGCTTTTCTTTTGATTTATGTTATAATTGTTTTTGCAGTAATCTTAACATCTCAATAATTTGGGAGCTGGATCATCACAGCAAATTTAAACTGACAGAATAATATTAACATTAATATTAAATCATTAATACAGGATTAATTTCCTTTTTTATTACTGGGATTTTTTATACATTACAAATAGATGATTCTGGGAACTTTAATCTGTGATTTAAAGTTTTATCTTTGGATTTCTTACCAACTAAACTTATGTCACTTTCAACCAAGTTTAGTTCTCCTTTTAATATAGTTTACAAAACATAAGGGAAAAATGAAATTTTTGGACAGTCCTTAAAAAGTAGAATCAATTTCCTAAAAAAATGTCCAGTTGCCTGTTATTGATTTAATTAGTTGAGCAGAAGTTTACCTCCCTGGTTCAGGTTTTTTTTTTTTTTGCTGAATAAGATGTGTCAGAATCTAAACCTGTGTGTAAATGAGAAAATATTTTGAACTGGTTAAACTTAGACTCAGGCATTAAGGACCAATTTATTTATACTGATATTACAGTTTTGTTTTTATACAGAATGTGTTTCTGTAAGTGGAAAACTGCTAAAATGCTAAAAGGCAGCATTCCAGGTAACAATATCACCCTAAGTTAGAACATTTTCTCTTTGGACTGTATTTATTATTATTTTCTGTAATGTTCACAAAATCAATGCATATGTTCACACAGATTAGAACAACATTTTTATGTAAGCAAAATATGTTAGAAAATGTACATTTCGAGTCTACAGTTAAACACAAAATTGAAGTGTCAGATTTACTGCTACAAACATATCTGGCTTTTGCACTTTGCATTTTCCATTATATCAATACTTAAAACTCCTGATGATCTGCAACTTTTCACTGTGGCACCCGAGTAGAAACATTTCAGCAGTTGATTTAAATCCTAATTCAGTCAAATCACCACTGTTGCCCTATTAATACTTCAACCCTCTTCACCAAAACTTTTTTGAAAATGTATTTTATTGAACTTTCACATGATTTGATTCAAATATGTGAAATTCAGCATTACTTTTAGGAAGGAAATGGGGGAATATATTTTTAAAATTTTTAAAATAACTTTTCAGAGTATTCGCGTTATGCAGCAGCGAATGTTTTTGCTTTATAAGTGTTAAATATGAGTAAATCACAACGAATATGCAACATAAGAGCTCAAACGTAAGAAACCTCATCACTGGCCGGTTGTAAAAGGTGTTGAAAGACAGAAGAAACCTCTCTCAGGCAGGTGCATCACTCTCACTGTATTATAAAGTATATTTACTCTAAAGTGTCTATTGGCACGAGTTAAGTACCATGTTAAGTCGTGTCCGATTGATCAGGCCTGCGCAGTCAGTCAGTCAGTCAGTCAGTCATTCAGTCAGTCAGACGCGGAACTCTGGCCCGCTTCCAGGGCGCTGTTCCTATTCAGGTTCCTCCCTTGTTTCTTAAGTGCACTTGGTTCAACAGGTGTTTGTACTCGGGGGTTAGGTAGTATTTGAAATAAGTGTTTTTATTTGTCTTTTCAAAAGGCAGTAGCAGGCTGTGGGAGTTCTGAGCGTGAACCCAACGGCTGCCACAGCTCAGCTCTGTCTGCGACTCAAATGAAATCGGGTTTCTGGCAACTCGACTAGTCTCCTGCCTCGTGTTTAGAGTTTCATTTTAGTTATTACCATTTAATCATTTATTCATTGCTTTAAGTCACCTGCCTGTGGCCGTCGGTTATTTCCGTATTGTTGGTTTTCCAATCGGCGGCTGCGCGGTGATCTACGGCGCTCTTTCTGCACTGATCGATCCAGAACCAATGCGATCGATTCCTTCACTTACTGACTCTGGCGAATCTTTCCCTCCCCCACCGCTTTCTTAAATCCTCTTATTACCATTTCACTACTGTAGTTTCACCGCACCTTGCGACAGAGACGTAGGTGTGCAGAAAGCTTCAGGACGAGCAGAGCAACTTGGGCTCCACAAGTGGAAAAAATAAACCAACGATCCATTTTTTCAGTTGATTCGGGTTGCAGTTATACTGCAGAAGCAGGAGAAATTGTTTCATTGCCGGACGATGTACATATTTCCGTTTGATTAGTTTTAACTTGTGAATATTTCATTTTCAACTATTGAATTTTTACTCTTCCATAAACTCTTTATTTTAAAATTGGTCGGGTTATCAAGTCCGCGACAGGGATTGAACTGAGATTTAAGTTTTTAAAATAAGTATTTTAGATGTTAGTGGATGTGAGATTTATGAAGGTATTAAATTAGGTGTTTTGTTTCAGGAAAAAAAAGTGGTTGTTCCTTATTTAATCCTCATATGTTAATTTGGTGCATTACTGTTGAGTGGATTACATGAGTAACAGTGATTTGTTTTAGCATTTAATCGCACATAATTACAAATGTGGAATCATTCAAATATACATGAAAACATGCTGTTTGGAGCTTTAATTTAGCCTGAAAAGTGATCCCATGAAAAAATTGGGATATTTTATGTTTATCAGGCCCGATAAAACCGCAAAAGGCAGTGAAATAGATTTACTTTCTTATTTTATTTTTCCCTTAAGATTTTATTAGGTTTCAATAAAATTTTTTGCTGCAAAATATGTTTAGAAGTGGATCAGTAAACGAAGATAATTCAAAATGAGAAAATACTATTTTAAGTTTTTTTTACAGTAGAAATGGGGGCGAGATGATGATGGTCTAAAGAATTTTAAAGAATATAAAAATTTTGTCAAAATATAAATTAAAATCGTAATATAAACCGTTAGTTACATCCATTTATATTCATAATTTATCATTACAGTTAAATATAGAATAACATAATATACAAATATATAAAAATAGCAGTTCCATTTGTTACCATTGTATTGCTATGATTATAATTAATAACACAAAGATGATATAATATATAATATAATCAGCGAATAATGGGCAAAGTAAAGATATAATCTTGTGATTATTGGGAGAAAGACAGATTCATGGCGGAAATATATATTATATAAGATATATGCGCGGAAAATAATTTATAGGTAATAATGCATACAAAATTCAGACGCTGTAGTTGAGAATCGCTACTGAAAGTTTTGGTCATTTTTAGGTTTTTAATGTTTTTTACTGATGCTCAGAACGTCGCAGACGGTAACAGAGCTGTGCGCCGCAGAAGAGACAGTTCTCCCTTTCCCTACCCGTCTACCGCGGTGCTCCTGGCAGGACCGCAGCCTCTAAACTGATGGCTGTTGCGTCGAGTCCCACCTTAAGGTCCGGGTACTGATACGGTACGATGCTGTACGTAACACGGGGAATCGCCTAAGGGAAAGGCTTTATTATGAATACTACTACTACTACTAGTAATAATAATAGCAATATTTTCTCTCCATCTTTCCTAGTCACACCGTACTCGTTAGATGTGTAAAATGGTACCTGATAATAATCCCATTTTGTGCCGGATCACCTGTGTGTGCGTAACAGGTGTTTGAGTACGTCAATTACCTGCGCTTCTGAACACCTTCCTGCGCGTGTAGAAACAGGCCCTCCTCGTGTTATCAGGCCAATTGTCCCTTTAAGCCGTTTTACCTGCAGTCAGACGGCAGTTCCACCGCCTCCCCAATAGATTTCCTGATCATATCGACAGGCGATTGATTGCAAAGGGGAGCTGTGCTTGACTGGGTGCGTTCAGAGGACGTGTCCAGGTCCGTCTTTGACACAGTGTATGCAGCACAGTTTACTAACAGCAGCTAAAACCCCAAGTGGAGAAAAATCCCGGGAAAGTCAAGATGCCCCAGGAGGGAATCGTTTCCTCGGTGTTTCCCCTCTCTGAAGCTTTTTTCTATTTCCATCTGTTTGTTTCCATCTTGCCAAAGTATTAAACCTTTCGCCGGTTTTTACATTATTAGCTCTGATCCCACAGCCCCCACTTTCAGCATGTATTTGTTTTTTATTTTTCCCATATTAAATTCTCATTTTAATCTGAGTGTAAGTCAGAGAACTGCGCAGTCAGCATTTTCACTCCGCTATATAACAGATGCCAACTCAAATTTGCTTTCCTTTAATTACAGAAATGGTATTTTGACAAATATTGCTGCTACTATTACCGGCAGCAACAACAATAATGATTTTCATATGAACCCCAGAAGTATCTTGTTGCTATAGAGATTTGCCATTTATGTGGTGTCTTAGCTTTGTCGGATTCTGTCAGTGTTATTCCAAGGTTTTCCTCTTTTAACACTTGTTTGTTTTATTTAGTTTTTTTTTAATCTTGTTTCTGTTTTTTCACCATAACCCTTTTTATGCTGCACTATAGCATTTCTTTGTCTTTTGTGGTGGCTGTACCGTTTGGTCAATATAATACCAATAAAAATCAAAGCTTTTTTAAAGTGCAATTACTTGGGCTGCTTCACTGCTTGATTGAGGTATTTACTTGAATGCGGTGCCTATTAACTGCATTCTTTGTTGCTAAATAAATGCAGCAGCATAAACAAAAGGCTGTAGAAGTCAGCGAGGTATTTTCAATAACTGCCTTGGCCATTTACAGTTGCAGTGATCTGGAACAGATCCTGGGGAGCAAAGGCTATATGACAGAATACATCCCGGATGGGGAACTAGTCAATCACAGCACAGGCCAGTATACACACTTTCACACGCCAAAGGCAATTGAAATAATATTGGATGGGCAGAAGTAGATGTTGATGCTTCCTTCTTCTAGGTGTAGTCTTGATATATGACTTATGTCTCCCTGTTGAAAATCCTTTGAACACCACTTTAAACATATAAACTACAGGAAGAATGCGATTAAATGCTATAAATAGCCATTAAATACTGCAGGGTGGTTCAAAAAGAATATGAACATATTCATACATTTGTTACTCAGTAGCTTTCGCATGAACATGTAGCCTAAACCAATTTGTAAAGTAGCTCTTTTTCTTAACTTCTATTCTAAAAGTTATATTTTATTATATATATATTATATTTAGTTACCAAGTACTAAAGTTAGGAGAGTTTCAGGTTCTTTTGCAATCATGCTCCTTTCCTTTGTTCATTGAAATTATGTAAATTCAGCACGATTCATATAACCACCTTTAAATATAAATATTCATCCTTTCATAGTATATTTAGACTTTTTTATTGATTTTTTGAATTTTGCAGTTATCATTCAGATCAAAGAAATGTGGTAACACACCTGTTTCCTGCATGGCAAGTGACCAGCAGCATTTCTCCAACTCCACAGCAGTATACTTTTAAAAACTCATAAATGCAGCTAGAAATATTTATTTGTATAAAGAGAATTATGATGACAAACAAAATGCTGTGATTTATGTCAGCCTTTGCATTAAATTGCACACAAGGAAAATCGCCCCCCTGAGAGCTAAAGATGCATAGTCTAACATTTCATTGTTTCTGAACAGGACTGACCCCACTATTCTTGTGTGTGTGTGTGTGTGTGTGTGTGTGTGTGTGTGTTCATTTTCTGTTGTTTAGTTAAAGAACCTTCCTCTGGAAAGAAGCTGGAGTTTTGCTGCCACGCGAGAAGTTGTCTTGGATCTGTCTGTGTTCGTGTCGGATTCTTCTTGCCTGCAGCTGAGTCCTGTGTGGAACTTGGTGAGGTTTATATTTCGCTACCAGCACAGGGTAGAACGTTGTCAACCAGCCAGACTTAGATCCCTGCCTGAAGAACCCTAAAGAGATTCAGCGGAAGACACAGCAGATGTTTATTTATCGACAGGCATGTGATTGAACTGAATGAAATGGTACGACAGGAGACACCAGTCAGAGAGCATGAAAGGTCCTGGAAGAACCGAGGACAATTTAAAATAGTTGGAAATGAACTGCTCGTGCCACTGGATCATCATGTATGTTACACTGAACACCAGATTACACTGCAACTCAAAAGTCTAAATCACATGCATTGTTTTACAGTGAAAAAGACGTTTCCAAAATTGCACTGTTCACATTTCATGCAAAGCAGTTGTTTCTATACCTAATTCTCACATAGAACTTGTATTATTTCATGGAACTCCTTCAAATATAATGGTTATGAACCCACAAGCAGATATGGAAGTGTCAGTCTCTAAGAACTCCCTTCATTCTTCCAGCACAGATTTATGCTTTATGGTTTTAGTTGTATGAACTGTTTGATGAAAGAGTTCGATCCTTTACTGGCCCCCAGCAGGTAGAGTGTGGCCGTGTCCTGCTCCAGTCATCATCACGATCATCACCGTGCCTTCGAGCAGCTCCTGTACTTCAACAGTGACTTCATCTAGTTGATACCTTTTTTGCATGTTTTGCAAAATACTATGCATGTATGAACAGCCTCTTAAGCAACATTGCTCTAATATATTCCATTCTGTTGTGGAAAGGCTTACACATCCAGGCTTGCGATGCACAACATGCAACTAACACGCCGTATTACTCCCCCCACCCCGCGACAAAAATAAAAAAAATAAAAACTCTAGCAACCTCCACACTCAATAGAGCACCGGTTGCTAAGCGACAGAGGCAGAGATAGATTGAGAAGGAATAGTCAATCAATTCTTCAGAGAGGGAATGGAGACGGGAGAAGCAGCTGACCCAATGAGAGAGTAGGGGGGCTCGGGATTTAGAGAGTGGTCTTGCATGTATTCACAGTTCATTGTCTGACTGTTTTTTTAATAATCACTTGTAAAATGTGTGCTTTTCAGATTAATATTTTTGTCTGTATTAGACCCTTCTTCAGCACCATGCCCCTCTGCCCAGAAACTCTTTATATGCAGTGTCAATATGAAACCCTTTTCTCCTGTATGTCGCCCAGGTCTTTGGCACGGGCTCCAGCCTGCCCACACTCCCACAGCCATGCTCATAACCCCCCACCCCACATGTGTCTGTGCAGGGCTCTGTGCTGAGTGTATCGACTGAGTATTGATCTCCCCACTCACCTCCCTGCAGTCAACTCTTGTCCTACATAGCATGCCCAGTCTGATATCTGTCTTAATGGCTTTTATCTAGCCCCGATCTTTATTTAAACTGAAAAGTAGGAATTAGCACCCCACCCCCACCCTTCTCCCCTCCTAAAGCCTTTCTCACCCTCATTTCCAGGTAGTGTGAACACACCGCTGTTTACAGCATCCCGTTCACCAACCGCTCTCCCGTTACCATCCTTCTCCGTCCTTCTGTGTCTTCCACTCTCAGCATGACTGTGAAAAAAAATCGTTTCTTCTTCTTGGCATTTGGCCAGAGAGAAAGCGGGAGCGGTGGGGAAAAATTGATTTCTTATGAAAGGAAAGTATCTTTCAAATCTCTATAGCAACAGGACAGCCCTGGGTTTCAGCCTCCCCTCAGATGCTCTTGTTTTGTTATTTTGTATTAATCAACTTTCAATATAATGACAGACCGTCATGTTGGCACATCTTAAATGTGTCTCAATATTTCATTCAAGACGTGGTTTCCACCTCACAGGCGTCCAGCTAGGGTCTTACTGGAGGAGGGGCATTCAACGTTCTACAATTTATTCTTTTGGATTTGATCTGCTTGTCAAAGAGTGTGAGAATGGAAACATCTTATCTTCAAAATGCAGAATCAAGCCGTCTCTAATCAGACACTGCATACGATCTGCGTTGGCGCAAACAATGGAGATTAATTGATCCCCTAATACATACCAACAGATAAATCAATCCTGACCTGCCCCATGAGCCTTTCTGCCCAACTGGAGGCCAAACAGCTCGGTCAACAGAGGTTCCCCACCCAATGGGAAAGCTGGACGTGGTTGACTGACAGCCGGGCAGAAGTCTGGCATGCTGGAGGCAGGGTAGTGAGTCAATCAGAATCCTGTTGGCCGGAGAATTGTTTCAAAGCTCGGCGGCACGGAGTCAGATGCAGGAAAGTGCTGCCATATGTACTGCAGGGCAGATATAAGACAATGGCGTGCAGTTAATAAGGTCGTCCTTGGTCTGGCAGCACAGCTTCAGGCCTTCTGGAGATGTTGTCACACCAGCACTCAGCCAGTACTCAACTCATCTAGATAACAGGCGCAGGTATAAAAGGCGGCCGTAACTCGCAGTTCCTGTGGAGACAGTTCAGTTCGTTGGGAATTTTCAAGGTCATTGATTCGTATTTTTCGTGACTGTTAAGTGTCTGTCTATCGATGTTAGAGACCTTTAACTAACAGCCACTTTTCCTCCTTTCTGCTACACTTGTGACACTGTTTGAAATATGCTGCCACACCACAAATTACAGGAGCATCAGGGACAATTCGTTATTATTGAATAATTAATTAAATACCTTTCCATCCTAGTTATTTGGCCTTTAAAAACGCTATTACAGGCAGCAGTGCTGATAATGAATCTATTCCATAACTGGCATTATGATGCTAATCACTATTCATCTTAATACGTTGCAGTTGCCTTTACTGTTGGCATTCAGCCTTTTCAAGGTTCAGTTTGTCCTTTTTGTTGTTTCCAAAATGCGCTAAAATTAAACTGTGTGTACATTTCTTGTGCTGAGTCATAATACTATATATTTCCACACTTCAAAAAGTGTCCTTTGTTGTGTGTATTTGCCAGGTTGAACCATTTGACTTGTATCCACACTAATACTGTGCATTTATTGTCTCTCCACTTTACATTTCAGTTATATTTCTTTCCCCTAATTCATTCATAGCCGTTCCTTATGCTCCACCCCCCCCTCCTATTTATCACCACAACCTGACCTCCCTTTACACTCCTCAGTCCCTCTTCTTCCCTCATCTTCTTGTTTCTTCTCAGTAGTCCTATCATAAGAAGCTAAAAATATGCCTGTCTTTCTTCTCTAAGATATTGATTTTGCCTGCAGCATTGTCTATGGACAAAGGGGGAGGGTGTGTGTGTGTGTGTGTGTGTGTGTGTGTGTGTGTGTGTGTGTGTGTGTGTGTGTGTGTGTGTGTGTGGGGAGGCGTTAGGGGAAGTGGGAGAAGAGGCAGGATAAAGTAAGAGGGGAAAAAAAGCAACAAGAACTAGAATTGTATTGTTTTATATGTTCCAACATCTCATTCTTTTGTCTGGGTTGTCGTGTTTCAGCATATTTGTTTAAAAATACAACAGTCACAAAAAACGAGTCCTCGTTGGCAGGTTTGTTTACTGCATCCAGCAAAAGGTTAGCGAGAAGTTTCCTTTTACCACATATACCTGCACAGACACACCCAGATTCTATTTTTAACACCTTATTAAGGTAAATCAGTGTGGAGAACTGCAGGCAGGACGTGGCTGTCCGACTGGACCTGGTTGTGCAGCGCAAAGCAGCACAGTGCTGGGTTTGTGTAAAGGTGATTAGTCTGGTCGGCCAGCGATAGAGAGGGTAGATCAATAAGTTTATTGATCACAGCCAGGGTGAGAGCCAGGGGGATTGGGAGTGAGGAGGGGAGCGCTTCTAGGTGGGGAGTAGGCTGTGGGCTGACTTTTAAAAATCCTTTATCCTTAAGATGACAAATACTAAGGACAGCGTGAAAATGTGCATATTCTTTGCAGCCCCTAGCGGCACTTCAGGGCCTCAGCTTGGTGAGCTGCTGTTAGGAATGTTGTGCTTTTGTAGATAAACATTTTTTAAATGCTATGAAAAAAAATGTCATATTTGGAGGTTCCCAGCAGTAACACTGGTCAGTGTCATAATCATCAACACACACACACACACACACACACACAGAAGTGAAAGTTCAGGGAGGTGGCAATGCTATGGAATTATGGAATGTTGTTGAACAGTAAACCTCTTTTCCTCCAGGTATCAGTTCAACCTCCTCTGTGGCCATTCCTTCTGTGTGACAGAGGTGGGCAGCTACTAAAGCAAACACACTGCGTGGGAAGACGTGTGTATTAGCAGCGGCTCTTAATTGTGGGCTCGAATATGAAAAATCCTGCATAACATTTCCTGCACTTCAGCTGCACTGCTTCACAGCAGATGACAAAGCAGAAGAAATTTTCATGCAGTCATTTTTAATTTGTCATTTTCATTGGGCCAAAACAGGTAGTGGCGCAGTTAGTTATAAGGCCTCAACATGACAAATAGATCCTTTCCACCAAATGCAGTTCATTTTGTAGCTACTGGGAACCCGTAGCGTCTGGTCTGTGGCAGTGTTTAACTCGCCTTCACCTGCATTCATATTGTATTTAACACTTCACTGCAGTGAATTGCATCACTTGCTTGTTTTAAATGGTTCTCTGAACTTTTTTCAAACAAATATCGTTGCTAAATGTCCACTATTGTTAGAAGGAGAAGAAATAGTGAGAGAGTGATGGCTTGTTCAAGGCATTTTAAAGCATTTCAGTGACATTTGCGGAAACTGGTTGGAGGTTTTCTGGGGTGGTTGAAATGGATTATAATTTTTCCCCTTTGAAATAACAGGAAACAGGTTTCTGATTTATGTCTGGTTTTCAGGAACAGATTAGGAACGAGGGGATGGATGTATGTTTCATTTATTTTTCCAACAGGAGTTCGCTGACATCATTTAAATATAAATTACTAGTGTGTTCTATGTGTTGTCAGTTGTAGTGGTGCTCATACATGCAAAGTTGGGTCCTCCAGAGTGTTCAGCTGAGCCAGTATTAGTGTGGCCGAATTCTCACTAGGGTACTGTCCTCAGTTGGCTTCTCCTGGTCCTATTTGGACCCTGTGTTGTGGGCATCTGTGTGTCCACATGCTCATATTATCTCACAAGGAGGGTGAGCTTTATCTAAGTCAGCAGCACTGACGGATATTTGGGCCTAGGTGTGTATACCGTGTTAATGCAGAGAGCTGGGGACCATTGATCTCCATGCAGGATGTCAAACATTTTAGCCCGGATCTGGCCCTGGTTATTGCACTATACATCCAGGCTGTTAATGCATTAAAAATCATTTGTTCCTATCTTTCCAAACCCATCTCCATGCAGTGCCTGGAGCAATAGAAGAATATGTCTCTGTGGTATTACACACTCCCCCAGCCCCCCTTCCTCTACTCCCGTTCCCCCCTAATCCTTCCATCCTCTCACTTCTCAATCAATTTTTATGACACCCGGTCACATCTCCCTAATGTTTCCGGTCTTGACTGTATCCGTGCTCAAAAATTCGTAATTAAGCTGGTTTTGTCTGTTTACAGTTAGGCAAATTACAATCTGACAGGGCTAATAAAATAGACAAGAAGTGGCCAGATGCCCGTAGAGGAAGGATGCTGAAAGGCCTGCTGGACCACAGCACCCAGGCTGTGTTCACCTGGTACTCACACTCATCTCCACAGGCCAAGCTCTTCTCAGTTAAGACAACCTTCACTGCTGATGAGTGAATAATAAGTGCATTCGCTGTATTATGTTTGTCTTATGTGACTCCTGTCATTCATGTTTGTTTTGTGCCAAAAACGACAACGCTGTGGGTAAGTTGAGGTGCTTGGCTAGGTGGGATCCCTGCTTCTTTAAAGACACACCAACAAATAGCACACGGCCAGGAGCAGAGGTTGGCTTTTCCGCACAGTGTCCAGCTGCATGTGTCAGAGGTCAGAGGTCATGACAAATACAAATTAGAATTTGTTTCTCAGGCAACCATGCAAAAATAGAGAGAAGAGAAAGAAGATGCCCTGCCTCATGGCCCCTTCCAAAGAAAGTCAGAGTTGGAGAATATGTACTAATTATTGCTGTGAGCAGAAGGTTAAAACACTAGAAAATGTCCCTCTTGGTCACTGTTCAGGTCTTGGATAGGAAACTGGTTTTTCTGTACCCATGTGCTACCTTCCCTGAGGATCTGGCCATATGTGGTACACACAGCCTAATTTTGGTCTCCATCTAATGTGGACCAACATCATTTTCCCCACTGTCTTTAACTTAACAAGAAAGAAGACGTGAGGTGGCTGCAGGCAGTTTTTCAGAGTGGTTACTTCATAACTGTTGCCTTTGATTCAGGTCAGCTTCTGGGAACATTCTCCCATGTAAAGCAAAACATTGAGATTCTCTGGTTTTCTTAACAATTTGCTCTCATAATTGATACACCTGCACACAAATTCATGTCTCTTTTCACAGAAGTAGCCATTCGGCACCATTCTTTAGAGCTGTGGACCAGCTGGAGGAGCAGCGTTACATGTTAGCATCACGGTAACATGTCAAAACCTCATTCTGATCTTGACTTGTCCCTTCCTGACCAGACAACTCGAAGCTCCAAGTTAAACTTCAGTCCAAACCTCAACTGGCACCATGGGACACATAGGCGTGGAAAAGCTGTTCGGCTTGATGAACCGCTCCACAGCAGACTTGGATTTACACACAAAATACATCCCCTGGACAGTTTTCGGGAGGCCCTGCCACAGCCAGGATTGCAGTCAAATTCTCCTGATAGCAAAACAGAGCAGGTGATGCAAATGTGGTTAGAGGAAGCAAACCTAGAACATCTTTTATGAAAGCGACTTCTTACCTTTGGCTGTCTGGCACATCGAAATGTGTCGCTGTCTCACAATGAGGTGCGTGAGGCGAAGAATCGATGCGCTGGTGCAATAGTGTGTTCACTGTGTAAGTGAATGGCTGCACTTAGCACAGTCCAGTGCTACTGATCTATGGAGAACTGGAGTGTGTCAGTGAGTCTCCACTGAAGGACTCTCAGGTCTTCTCATCCTCTCTCAGTGCCTCTTACAACCATCATACACTCCACATTGATGGAACTACCTCTGACCTCATGCCGCTAAGTGCAGATTTCCCCGCCTTTCCATTCAGGCTGCACACACACACACACACACACACACACACACACACACACCCTATTAACCATTACTTCTTGTCAGTATGGCAAAAAATTCAATTTATCTTGTTAATATGGCTGTTGTGAAGCTTATTATGGCAGGCAGTGGAAATTCATACCTTTTTGCTAAATGTGAAGTATGACGAGAATATTTTATTCCTTCAGTTAGTCTGCTCATTGTAGAGGTTAGTAAGTATAAACAGACAGTGTAGTAATTACAAGTAAATCACTGCAGATATTCAGCCACAGTTTTTCCTTGGAGTTATAGCACAGTGTCTTAAATTTTATTTTGCATTCAAAGTGGCACTTGATCCATGTCTGCACAGTGTTTTTGCTGTGTGAAAACATATGAGGCCAGTTAGACGGACGAGTTTGGCCACGGTGAGGTGAAGTCCAGGCGGCACGGTTGCACTGTCACTTACTGCTCTAAATGGGGTCAGTAGGTTAGCGTTAAATGTGAGAGGTGAAAGGTCACAGAGCTTGGGTCTTGTTAAAATATCTCTCAGCTTCGGGAAGGGATGTTATGTAATCGCTGCTGGGGGTTTTTACTGTGGTGGTCAGGGTGTTTATGATATGTCTCATACAGGTATTTTATTAACATTTCATTACTTTCCACAATAAGTGACAAAAAATCAGAGAAGATCAGCATGAATGTTTATGTACAACTGAAATCTTTCACCCATTTCGTGTGGAAGAAAGGTTTACTATTTGTTTCTCAGCATTTTAATATGCTTTGTTGTACACTGATACTGGGCGAGGTGGAGGTGGAAATGAGTTCTGATATTACAGGGACAATCACTGCATGTAATGATCACTGTCTCCAGCCATCTGTCCTGATTCTGTCACTCCCTTGGTCTCGATCACAGTCCTTCTGCAGAGATCTGCTTGCTATCGTCCCTTCTTTCTTCTCACTCTTATCCTTCCTGCCATCCTCAGGGCTCAAATCCCAACCGGTTCTCTTTATCAGTCAGGTGCCATTAAATTAATAAATTGATATTGACTTGCTATCAGCTAGGGGGATAAATTATTTGGGAGAGGTAGGATGTGATCACGTGACTTTTAGAGCCCACAGTTCTATAATTACTCCCTACGAGGTACATCCCCCACTGAAACCTGCTCTACTCATATATTCACACTACTGTATCAAGTATTGACATCTGCCCGCATTGTGGGCCGAACATGAAGCTCCATGGGATGCAGCTTTAAATGCTGCTACTACTCCTGTGCCATCTAACTTACAACAAGCGTTAATAATAATGCAAATGGCTGTTGTCATCACTGACTGAGATTGCAGTGCGCAATTACAATGTGCCTTCACAGCCTTTGAGATGTATACAGAATATAACAAACCAGGCCAGCAAGAACAGACATTCCCATGCGGTGCATTTCTTGTGTGTGTCCTGTGGTCGCCATGACTTCATAATCCTGCCCCATTTTCCTCGGAATCAACACAGTGTGACACTTCTGCACTGTAATGGTTGTGGCTTTTCCATCACACCAGTCACGACAGTTGTGATCAACTGAAGCAATAAGGTCAATTAAAATCAGGGAGGAAGGGGCAGAAGACACATCAGAGAGCCAATCAAAGAAGTGCTTTCACTTTCTGCAGGCTATCAATGACCCTCTGGCCCTGGCCGTGACCTGTAAGGTCAAGGGTCACTGACTAAGGTCAGCAAAGATCGTTGCTGTACTGACCAGAGAATTGTCACCATGGCAACCACACTGTCCCAAGAGATAAAGAGGAGAAAGGGACAGAGGAATGGAGGGCATCAGAACTCCACTGCCGTCAGATCCAAGCTTCTGGAATATGCCAGCATGCACTGAATGGGGGTCCCTGTGACGTTTTTGCTATAAATATCGATGTTTTATGAGCCTTAATGTGTTTTTTTACAGTTTGTCAGGTACTGTTGCAGACAAAAAACATCAGTCAATAATTCAGGGACAGATTAGGCTTGAGCAAACAGCAGTAGGATGCATCCACCTTACCCCTTCGTGCCATTCTGTATCTTACTGCCCCGATAAAGACTGGAATGTTCCACACATACTATAACTGACATCTCTGGTTGTTGCAGTAAATATTTAATTTTCTTAAAATAACCACCTGAAAGAATCGCTTCAAACCAGTCATTCCAAGGCTGAACAGTAGCTTCTTTTATTTTTTTCACTTTAATAAGGGGTTCAAGCCACACTTTTGTAAGGCAAGTTAAGCTATCTGGGGAAATGTCAGTAAAGCTTTTTGGCTGAAGATCTGGATCCACCGGGAGGTCGTGGCTGGGAGCGGAGAAGTTAGAGCGCCGGAGATCTCTGTATGGAGGTCCCTGTCCGTTTGTCTCTGGAAACCTCATCGTCCGGATCAAAGAAAATCACCGTCATTATCCTATTACTGCGTTATTCTCTCGGTATTAAATCATCGGCATATTTAACTCACTGAGCCGGCGCGCTGAGAGGGAACAACTGAACCTACACATTTCTGCTGTAATATTTGTGTCAGATATAATATGTGATAATGAGTGCTCGCCGTTTATGGGCGTTTCGCGCCCCCTAGTGGCCACTGCGGGTACTAACACCTTGCTCGCGCGGCGCGTGCTCGTCTCCCGTCTTTCTTTTCTGCACAAAAATAATCACTGACGGACTGCCGATGTCTCCCGGGAGAGCCGGTCGATGCCTCATTCTACCCAACGTCTGAGCCCAGCTGTCAATCAACAGGTCAACGGGACCCCTGGGAGGGGCGGGGGGAGGGGCAGAGATCAAACAGTGGACCGCGCGGGCTTGACAGATGCAGATGAAAAGAAGGGATTTAAAAACATTACTACTGAGATGAAGATGGGAGCCGAATTATTGCTAAGCAGAGCCCGCATACATGATTGACGGACTATTATGGCTTTCTGACGCTGTGGACATCAGTGCGCTGCTTTCTGAGCGCGACAGTCGCGCAGGTCCCCTTAGCGGAGCGTCCCGGTGGCGGCAAAACAAATAAACACCACCAGACAAAGAGAAATCACGTCGCTCCAGTGCGCGATAAACCTTATTTTTGCTCGGTCGGTCCGTTGTGTCTCTAGACACAGCGAACAGCTACACGGACGAGTTATTTCCGCGCTTTTGTCTCATTCTGGGCCTCCCGTGGCACCAGGCATCTGCTTTACTTTGCTTTATTTCTGCTCTGTATTAAAATATTGTGTCGCGTATGTCCCCCAAGTTCATTACTGTGTTACAAAGTGGGTCTCGTTGAGGCGGCCGCTTCGAGCAGAACTGGACTGCAGGTCTCAGCCTCGCCAGGCGATGGAGTTATGAGTGCGAATTATTAACAGGAATTATCCATTAAAGTCATGTTATAGAGAAAATCTTGACCCCCCCCGGTTAACTGGGTCTGTTCGCAGTTTCCAAATCCCCGAATCACTGTAACATTACGATGGAAGCCGAGGAACATAATCGTAACGAATAAAGATATCAAAGTCCTTTTGTGCTTTTACGGGAATTCACATCACTTTGGCTACTAACGTCTTAATGCTGTATTTCTAAGTGTAACCCTGCAAACAAACACCGTGTCAAGTGCCATAAAGTGGATCGGTTTGTATTTGTTCACGTAAACAGCGAAATGCGGTTAAATGCAGATCATCTCAATACCAATATTGAGTAGCGGATTACTTTATCCAATCGGTCACTTTCTATCAAAATGACATTTTCTCCGCGCCTCGAATCCATCGTATTTATATTAAATAATTTCAGAAACTGTGTTTTTGTTCTTTTTCAAGTTTTACCAATGTGACGTGAATAAAAGAATATTATCTAACTCACAGCAAATCTCGATCCACACTGCGACCCTTCAAATAACAACAACAACAACAACAACAACAATAATAATAATAATAATAATACGCTGACGCCTTTATCTGGGGTGACTTGTTACATAATTATTTAGTTTATCCTTGAATCGGAAACCTTGACCATATAAGGTGTCTAACCATTACGCCACCTGCTGGCCCCACAGTGTATCTCCTTTTTGGTACTTTAGTCGGCAGCGTATTCAGGGCTGGATCTCCAGGTAATGAGGTGAAACTGGAGTATGTTTTTATGGTTCTCTTCACCCCTCTTCAATCAACGTATCCTATTAGAATAAGGAGATAAAGACGAGAACCTCACACACCTCCCACCTCATATCACAGGTCAGGACTCCCCCCCCCGCCGGGACCTCCCGCTGTGGACCACCTTGCAACATGCATTGCAATGCGCTGATATTAACGGTACACAGTATCAAACTGGACGTTCATTCAGGTACTAAACATTTTATATAAAAACTTAAATTTTTTTATAAGACTAAATTACATCACCTCACGTGTGTTATTCTTACGGTGAATCCTCCTCATCTGTATTTTTGAGAAAATAAATAGAAACGTTTCTATATAGATTTCTTCTTCTTTCTATATATAACAGTTTATTGGTACAGATGTCAGTTTTCATATTACATTTCTCACGAGTCGTTTAATGTGAATCTCATACAGTATTTCCGCAACCGGTAATCTGGGAAAAGCATAAAGTTCTATTCGTCTGTAGCCTTTTTAAAGCAAGAAGTAGTTAGAATGTGTCAGTCAGGCTGCAGACACGGCGCTGCGCGGTTCTTTGCACAAGTCGCGTTACTCTCAACTTCAGCAGGCAGGAATACAAAAAGCTGAAAAATGTATCTGTGGGTCAGTTTTGCACTTCACTTCAGTCATGTCAGTATGTCAGTGTGTGTGTATGAGAGTGTGTGCAACTGACTTCCTGCAGACATACAGCAAACATACGCAATCGAACTAAAACCCTAAAGCAGGCGAATGGAAGAGGATTTAATGTAGTGAACAGAGTTTCGGGACTTAAACAAATTAGTGGTCCAAATTGGATTTTGTTTAAGTGCAGAACGCAGTGATTTAGCTAATGGGACAGACGTACAATAATTACACTGCTTTGTCATTGTTCTTGTAACTCAGGCCTCTAATATACTTCCAGACTTCTGGCATTCCGTTAAATGAATACAGTTTTTACAAATCATGTAGAAATTTACAGTCAGCAGCACTGGGAGACAAATAATTAATAAATATCTGTCTGATTCTGAATTGTCCCACTGCTATGTGGTGCTTATGAATGTACAGTAATTAAGTAAAATTAAGGAGGTTTTGGCCCACAGAGGGAAGGGGAAATCATGGTAATAATGTTCTTCATGCATCTCACTAGTTTGTCAGAGAGCAGCTGGTTGTAAAGGCATCCAGATCATGGGCAGACAGTCTGATCTTTGCCAGGTGTTCAGCTGCTCGCCATATTGCAGCAAGACAAGCATAGTAGAAACATGTGTCTTATGTGTCTTAACACTCAATTTCACAGGAAGTAAATGGTCAGATTTTTTGTTTTTATCTGGCAGGCTGCTTCATTACCCTGTTTTTAGCTTGTCTTACACCAGTCTGGTTGACAGTAGATCAGAGCTGTAGTAATAGTGATCTTACACCCTCACCTGACCCTGGAAATGCTGGAGAGAAGGAGGAGGCTGAACCTCACTTCCCACGACCTGCGCAAACATTTGTCATGGGTGGATAGGGTTCTTCTCCACAGTTTCCCTCACCAGCGAAGCCTCTGTCCTCCTCCTCAAGTCACGACGGAATTAAGATGATGAGAGGAACCAACTTTGCCCTAAAATCAACTAAAATCTGCAGACTGTTAATATACATATTCTACTCATTGTTAGATAGCCTGATTGAAAGATAGACAGACAGACAGATAGACAGACTGACTGACTGACAGAAAGACAGATAGACTCTCTCCATCTCAGTCTCTGTCAGTCTTTCTCCTGTAATGTCCACAAGCAAACATACCTGCTCCTCTCCCTCTCTGTGGGTGTTATCTTCACAATCAGTTACTAGATTATTCTGTGTGATAAGCTGCCTATTTTTCGAAACTACTAGAAGATTTCAGGGCTTAGCTGGGTGCTTATCTTCAGATCCGGCTTTGGAAGACCTGCTTGTAGTCTCTTAGCACTTGAGATTTGGCCCTCAAGCGGCTCAGCCTGATTAGCACTTAAACTGGGCACTGCCACACGTGTGTGTTCACTTTTAACACCCGTATGTTCACAAACTTCCGCGCTCACATGCACACACTGTGTGTGAGCAGCAATTTCTAGGGGGTGGTTTTATGGGACGCTATATTATTCACTTTCCAATCTCATAATTCACCATTTCTCAATACATGTTTTCCAGTGTACAAAAATATAAACTGGACAGAAAAGACAGATTTCAAAGCAGCAGAAGTCAGCATCATAAGAGCTGTTTATACAGCTTCCCGGAAACATACAAATACTACAACTAATCAGCTGTAACGTGTAATTTAGACAATTTCATTTGGAAGATAAGTGCAAGATAATTATATTGACTTACGATCTGGATTTAATGCAAGTATGCTAATTGTTTTTCAGTGGGGGGTGAGGGCTGCAGGGGGGCTCGTTGTCCATGCTAATTAGGAAGCCACCAAATGCAGCGCTGGACAGATTAGATTCTCCCTATGCGGAGGCTGCTGCATGGTGAGGGAAAAATTTAATCACCTTAGCTGCCCGCTTAAAACTTCCAAGATGATTAAAATGCAAGAATGACAAGATGAAATCAAATTAGCAGTTTGGTCTCACAGTTTCTGTGCTCAAATATTTGCAAGCCTACAGGTGGTATTGGCCATTTCCTCAGTCATCCCTAAATTGCTCTCTGGATTATGTATTATATTTCTGTGCCCCATTTTGATCAATCAGCAAATGTTTTCAACAATAAAGCAAATGAGAAAAAATACAAATTAAATAAGCAGTGATTTAAATTTTATTATTTTTTGTAAACAGGTATGCATTATATTACAAGGTGTTTACAATATTTCTCCAGACTTTTGTTGAATAGCTGCAAGATTTTAGAAAGTATTAAGACATGTTAAACCAATTTGGGTCGGGTTTCCGCAGGGGGGAAAGTACTTTGTTCTCTTCTGCATCTGAGTCTGAGTATTTAGATAAGCCTCGGTAGGTCATAGGTAAAACATGATGTGTGTCACACTTTTTCTTGGGTGAAGTCAGCAGGGGGTCCCAGCAGGAAGTGACACATGAGGAAACAGCAGAGAGCAGGTTTACATAAGAGAGTGGAGTGCAGGGGCTTGACGGACAAGCAGCGGGGCCCAGTTCCAGTAAATTGTCCCTGGGTAGACAGTGGTGCGGCGGGCTGGCAGGCAGCACCAGCACAGCGCACCCCTGGGCTGGTGAGCAGCAGCGTAAAGCATAGGGAAGGGGTGTGGCAGCTGACCAGTGACACTGCGGATCCTGCGGCGGGCACGTCGACGGTGGTAGTCCCCCTTGGAGAAGTCCTGGATGTTGGCAGGGTGGATAGCCCAGAAGTGGCCCTTGCCGTTGTCGCTACGGCCGGCTTTGATGAAGCACTCGTTGAGAGACAGGTTGTGACGTACGCTGTTCTTCCAGTTCTTATCCTGTAGGACACAGAGACATGCCTCAGCTTGGCAATTGGGAAGAAGGCAGGAAAGGAAATAATAAGCAGGCCAGAAAATAAGCTTGACATCATTATCAGGCCACAAAATACATCAGCAACGTAGGGATTTGGTTTTACAAAAATGTTAAAACAGAAATAAACCTGAACGAAAAGCCTTGCATTTCAAATAGATTCATATTACAATGGTTAATGGTTGAGTGCTTTTTGAATCCATATTTATGTGCAACTGCAGGGTTTTCAGCCACTGCCTTACCTCAGGTGACCTTAGCAGCAGGTAAAGCCGGTCTAAACCCCTCAGGTAAATCTCTTGTTACCACTGACAAAGACCTAGTTTTAGTTCTTAGTACGAAATAGTTTGCAACCCATCAACTGGATTACAGAACCTCTGGGCTGGTCAACATCCTTCCCAACAACCAGATCACGGCATCACCCCGGGGGGCACAATTAAACCTGTCTCAGACGTCGTTTTGGGATCTGACGTGTTTTCAATTGCAATCTCCAAAACATGTGAGACATGTCAACATTTTGGGGCAAATTTTTAAATCAATACTACTGGAAACACAGAAAAACGTCAAAACATTTACGGAACACAGGATAATTCTTTGCCTGGTGAAACAACTTAAATGATGAAATATATTATTTATTTGCTTTCTTCGGCGCACAATTTGTTGCACATTTAACTAGCAAAACACGTTTGTTCTCATTTTTACAGCGCTTTTAATTTTTTATTCCTGTAGAAACTGAACCCTAAACTGAACAAAGGGAACAATTTAATTACCTAATTTAAGCTGTAAGTAATTGATAGTAATGATAATGATAGAAAGTTTATTTTTCTGAAAGATACTTAAAAGCTAACTTACAAAATTGCCAGCACAGTAAACATTGTTCATTTAATACATTAAATTCAAATATTTTGATACATATTAAAAATATTAATGACTTAACAGTACAACATTTTAAAAAAAAGTTAGTCTGCTGTGTACTTTAGCATTAGTTCCGCGGTGCCGTTTTTCTAGAACAGAAAATTGGCAGCCGGGTTCTGCAGCTCAAACTTACAATCCAGTGCATTAAGAATGTAACCCATCCTGCTAGGTTGTCTGTAGAACCCAGCACATGTCTTATCTCCTACTGACTCAACATTTTATTCACTCCCTGAGTAGCTTGGGTAGCTGCTGTCCAAAATAGCTTTTTCCCATATATACTACCCATCCACCTCAGATTGAGGAGAACTGTTTGTTTGTACCTTGCTTTTGAAATAGGGGTAATGATCCATAATCCACTGGTAGATATCACACAGCAACAGCTTCTTTTCCTCTGAGGCCAGGATTGCCATGGAGATCAGAGCGATGTAGGACTGGGCTGGCTTGTCCTGAGGGTTCTGTGAACTGCTGCTCCCTTTCTTGCCCTCACCCTCTTCGTTCTCTTCTTCCGACCCTTCGGATTCCCCCTCTGGGGTTTCCAGTCTCAGGTCAATTTCATCTGAGGGAGTTCTTTGACTTTGCTCCTTGGTGGTGCCTTGGCTCTGTGTCATGGCCTCCTCTCTTGCTTTGCTGCTCCCCTTGTTGAACAACAGGTAGTCGATAGTGAAGCTCAGACCCAAATGCTCACGGCCACTGCTGTAGCTGCCTGGAATGTCCATTCTTCCTCCAGATTTTTCCATTGCAGGTATTGACAGCATGCGAACAGTTATTGTTTGGTCTTATGTGCTAGATCTTCTTTGCACTAGATGATGTCTGATGTCTCAGAAAACTCACAGACTCACAAAATCGGTTACCTCTTACTTCCTAGTGGCGGCTGATGCTTCAGTTGGAGTCTCACAGATGGACAGCCTGCACCACATTCTGCACCCGCTTTCTGCCCGTACAACTCTGGCCAGATCGTGAGTCGCACATGTGACGTGATCTACAGCTATTTGCTGAGCACAGTCTATTGGCTCCAGCTGTAGGGACGCAGTTCTTGATTCTGATCTCAAGTAAAACTTCACAGTTGCTACGACTGATGTGCCTTGGTGCTTTTTTACCAATGCTGGCTTTATAAGGTGCAAAACAGGCCGAATGAATTTTGGTGAGCATCCCCCCCTTAAATATGTGTGAGTTCACCCCTCTCTGTAGGAGACAATGTGGGGCACAGGAGGATCGGGGGTCTCAGGAAGATTATTATTTCCTCCAGCAAAGCTGAGTAATTACAGAAGATTTAGGCAGAGCAAGGTGTTTAGTGACAGCTGCACTAACACCAAGAGGATTCTGGGCAGTTTTATCCCACTTAAAAGATTTTGGGGCAGTGGCTGTAAAAACAGTCAGGAAAGAATGTCCAGAAAATTTCAGTGATCACAAGTTGCATATTAAAATAACATGTATTGCACTATAAACAGTTGCACCCAGCATCAGATTTAATAACTGCGGTTCCAGTTTTGATACTGTCATTTAAATATGTCGGCATTATTAAGATTATGGACAAACTTCCATAAATCAGTGCAGCTTTCCCTGACTGTCAGATTACCACCCATGGACAGTTAGCGCAGATTATGAAGTACATAAGCCCAGCTTTTGTTTTTTAGTAGTCTTGAGTAGGTTCTGTGTTAAATTGTGTACGATTAGTTTAGTGATTAACTAAAAAACACCTCCTCTGTATTATTTGTTTTTTATACTCCTTTCATAAAAATATTACTCAGTAACAAAGTGCAGCATTATATGAACATGTAGCATATTGAGCATTTTTAAGATTAAGTTAATTTACAAATTGGTTCACACTGCATGTTCATATGATACTTAAAGAGAAGAGGATTTTGTGTACAAAACATTCACAACCTGGCCTCTGCCTTCCTCCATTCATATACATTTTTATAGGGATGTTTAGAACAAAATCTTTACTTGTTAAAATGAAAGGGTCACTTTTATCGTTGTCAAGTACAGCTGAATTGAAGTTGACTCAGCCAAGGGCCTTCAGACCGCTGTCCTCTACTTGTGTCCTTCAGCTTAGAAGGTGCCCTTATATACATTTAGTGAAACATATTTTATTAATATATTTATACAGAATTTTTAAATGACAAAATAAAATGAATATTATATTAAAATTACTGCATTATTAGCAAGTGAATGATACAGACGAGAGGGACACTGCTGAGTTTTTATGAACCTTTTAAGGTGAACAACTGGACTTGTTTGCCTCTTAATGTCGACAAGACCAAGGAGATGTTTGATGACTTCAGAAGGATTTGAGCCGTTCAGACTCCTCTGCATGCTGGTGGTTCAGCAGTGGAGCTGATGCACATCACCAAAGACCTCCCTGGACCAACAGCATGACTCACAGTGGAGACTCCATTAAAAAGAGCCTTACCAACACACTACCTGCCAGACAAAAATTATGTACATTTTTTGCTTTGTTCTTACATTTATATTTGAAGATTGTACTTAGGGGTTCAGGGATAGGTGTCATATTTTCTTTAATGTACTTAAATTGGCCTAACAAATTTAACATAGGTCTAAATTTGGCACAAACATCATGAGGTGGTCATAGCATAGTGGTTCATGCTGCAGCCGCTGCTATGGTCGGGAGCTGTAGGTTCAAAATCTGCTTAGTGTCGTAGTACCAATGGGCAACATACTTACTGTAGTAAAATTACCCAGTTGTCTAAATGGATGGAGCAGTATAGGTAACTTCCAATTGTAAGTTTGTTACTCTTTCGTGTATCTAAAATGTACAAAGTCATAGCTTTCCCCGTCAGTCATTTTCAAGATTATATTTAAATATTGTCATTCCACTTGTTTTCAGAAAGGGTAAAACAAAAAAATTAGCAGTAGTGCTCAAATTAACTATTTTCCTCAGCTCCAGCTATTCATGTGTGTCAACTTTAAAGGATGTGTGTTTTTGGATATGTCTTTCATTGTGAACATGGTACAGTGTTGAGTTCTGGTATATTTTTAAGAGGGCATTCTGCATATTTTAAATAATACTGCATGTTTGGGAGAGGGGTTGCACAGCAACTTCTTCCAGCCTGATCAAAATGGGGACCACTGCCACAATGTGTTTGTAGCCTGTCCCCTGTACTAGGCTTGTGGATTCATTGGCCTTCTTTCCACTGAATGTGAGGCAAGATGAAATGTAACATGTTTGAGGTCCATAGAGGGGAAAACATTTTCACTTCACTTCAACATTTTGTGCTGGGAAAAAAAAGACAAATATTCTCCAGTCATCAAAGTAGCTCACATTACAATTCAAGAGATTTTGCTTAATTTATAGACATTTTTGTAATATAACAAAAGAGCGCATTTGCCGTCAAGTTCTCATAGGAGATGGGAATGACCTTTTAAGAGCAGCGCTGTCTGCTTGTTCCCTGCTGTGAACAGTCTTCTGTCTCCATCTGCTGGACCTGCTACTCCACTGCAGAACACAGTTTCACCATGATCCTCACTGTAAATGCAAAAATAAATACATGTCCAAATGATCTCATGTGTCAGTGGTCACACTGCTCCCAGACTGAGATGCTGTAAATCTGTGAATCATTTTTTGGGAAAAGTGCGTTATTGTCATGACCACTTGGTGATCAGTGAGTAGCTCCAGTGCAAAGAGGCTGGGGGCAAAGACAACAGACCACAGGCCTGGGGCAGCTCAAGCTCAGACAGGTAATGCTGCTGAGAGTCCACAGAGCTGCTGCTTAAACACTCCTAACAACCTGAGTGAAGGCAGGTGTGCTAAAGTTGCCAGGGGTGCGAAGTCTCCTGGTGGGCAGCTGAGGAACTGTCCTCAATTATTTGATTCAAGGCACAATATTTGAATATAATTTTTAAGGTGTGAGTTTGTACATATTAGATACACGAAAGAGTAACAAACTTACAATTGGAAGTTACCTATACTGCTCAATCCATTTAGACAACTGGGTAATTTTACTACAGTAAGTATGTTGCCCATTGGTACTACGACACTAAGCAGATTTTGAACCTACAGCTCCCGACCACAGAGGCAAGCAGCAGCTTGAACCACTATGCTGTGGCCACCTCATGATGTTCATGCCAAATTCAGATGTATGTTAAATTTAAATTAGGCCAGTTTAAGTACATTAAAGAACATATGACACCCATCCCCGAACCTCCAAATAAGTGCTTCAAATATGAATGTAAGAACTGGTTTTAGTCTCCTTCCTGTTGTAGGAGACTGAGGACCCATTTGGGATGCAGTTTTGTAGCCCACTGGTTTCAGGATAGGCTCCGGACCACTGCGATCCTGTACTGAATAAAGTGGTTAATGATGATGGATGGATGGATGGATACTGTAATAATTTGCAATCTCAGGTGGTTCTGCTGTTTTAAGGAAAGTGACAACAATGTCATGCCATAGCCATAACAAGGGGACAACGGGAACATGTCCCCCGGATTACAGTCAAGCACAATCTAATTTGGTCTCCAATGCTTGATGCTTTATGGAGGTTATACTTTTTTCATTAGAAAACATAAGTAGTACTATGATGGGTTCAGTTTCTGTTTTGTACATTATACAGTCGACCTATTTTTGTCCAGAGTATTTAAAACTGCATACATTTTGTGTGTGACATTCTGAAAGTACTGCTCAACTCCACTCAGTGCAGCACGTTTTCAGGGTTGCTTCTTTAAGGGACTCGTTTTCCAATCTTGTGTCAATCTTGTGACGCAGGACACAGGCTAGTACTGATTGGTCGGCGGGAACAAGAACACGTGACCTGCTGTACGCTCTGATTGGCGAGGAGCTCTCTTTCAGCTTTGGCTCTCGCGGGGCTGCTGCGCGAAGATGGCGGCTGAGCTAGTGGAAGCAATGGCAAGTCCAACTCCGTCTGGCAGAGGGGCTATGGCTTCGGGGAAGGGGGGGGGGGTAACGCTGGCATGTTGTGGGGAACGGGGATGGGTGGGAGATGGACCTTGGGCTACCAAACTTTGTTATTTAAAACGAGCGCCGTGAAAGAGACGAAGTAGCCGGGGCTGTCAGTTGCCGTTGAGAGAGGGGGGATATGGGAAATGAATGATGGGATCGTAAATAAAAACACTGAGTGGGCAACGGGGAGTCGGCGCGGAACTCGGCGCGCGAGCGAGTTAGCATGTTAGTATGTTGTAAACAGTGGATAAAATGAGGACGTGGTGTGTCAGATCGTACAGGCTGAGACGGAGTGACTGACTGGCTGACTGACAGACATATGGGACCTATTCTGAGGCAAAGGGTCCGAATGTCCGGCACTCTGTGGACTTGCATCACAGTGAGGCCGGTCCCCTCCGCTGGACTCCTCGCGACGGCGACAGCCTGTTAACGCCAGATTCTCCTGCCAACCGCCGAGGGCGGCCATTGCTGTTGTTTACTACGAAACCTCACGGAAAGCTGAACAATGGGGTCTCCTTCAGGAAAGATATAACTGACCGACACGTTTCGCGACAGACTGGTCGCACTGTCGCCGTTGAAGTGATTTCAAACTGATGTGTATTTGCCTTCTTCGTTTTCACTGTGCAGCTGTCAAGAGCCGTTAGTGGTCAGTGGTAGTCATACACTTGATTAGTGGATGATCTGGTTTGCTATGAGCCACATGAAGTCATTTTGGTTTTTTCAAAACATTGCTATTTTCATAATTTGTTATTGTCATAGTTGCTTATTGTTGCTATATAAATAAGATGCTTCTCAGGCAGTTTCTGCAGGGCCTTCTGTACAGTATGGTACAGTATATATGGTCATGCTGATGGTACCAGGAAAAAATACTTGTCTGTAACTTTAATCCTTGCTCTGTAGGCTGCTTTAAAAGAACTTCATGTAGTTTTATAGTATAGTGAAATGTAATAAATATGGACAAATTGCAACAGTTGGAAGTGACTAACAATGTGTTTGTTGTTGCTGTGTTTAAAGCAGTCATGGTTTGTCATAGTAGAGGAAATATAGTAGTTCACCTGTTACTGTTGTCACCTGTCAGTTGCTTAAAGTTATTTATGAAAGAAATTTTGCCTCTCTTTCCTCCACCCTTTTTGTAAAACTCCACTTTGGCCACTCCGTTAGAACATGGTGAAGAGCTTCAGGGTGTCTGACCTGCAGACTCTGCTGGCTTCCATGGGGCGCAGTAAGAGCGGCTTGAAGCAGGACCTGGTAGGACGGGCCCTCAGACTGGTACAGACTGAATACAGCCCAGAACTGCTCAAGAATGTCCGCCAGCTCTACGAGTCCCGCTTCCCCAAGGCTGCAGGCTGGCTGCCCGCACGTCGCCCTGACATGGTCCCAGTGACCCACTCTACTCGTAGCACCTCACCCACCGCTAACGGGCAGGGCACAGACTACCTCAATGGCATGCCGAAGCCGTCTCCTACCCCAGTGTCGGAAGTAAAACTGGTCTCTCTGCCGTTCTACCAGACCCTGGAAACACTAGTACCCCCTAGAGAGCTAAGTGAGTTATTTCTTATCAATTACAATATTTATGGTTGATATAATTATGCCCCTTGTTTCAGGGTTAAAAGGGTATTTGCTGAATTAGTAGAAACATGATGACTCAGTCTGATATTGTGCTGCAAAACCTACATTAACTGAAGAGATATTTCTGGAAAAGGGTTCAGTCAGTTTGAAGTGTCAGTTTTTTTGTAGAGCAGTGACTATCTGAGGAACTAAACAATACACATTTTCTTTTTTTCCATATGAAGGGCTTTCAGTGTGTCATTGTGATTCTTTTCTTTACTCCTTGTGAGATTTTGCAGATGTTGTGGTTGTTGTAGTTTCGGAGGGCACTTATTTTTGCCATCCCAACATTGCAGTTGCACAGAACTGTGAGAAGTTGCAGGACAGTCCCTGCACATTTGAACTAACCCCAAGCCAGGCGGAACTGATCAGAAACTCCAGGTGAGTTAGGGTCTGCGCTGATCACGAACTACGTAATATGATTGTCCCTTGTGTATGTGAAAGACTGCTGGTGTTTCAGTAACTCCAGGTCATTACATTTGTAGAAATTGTTCTGTCTGATAAACTGTATGTTGGCACAGGGTTTTAACTGACCAGGTTTCTCATGTTTGTCCAGTGAACTTCGTCCCGGGACAAAATCAGTCCAGGTGGTTCTAAGGTGAGCCAGCAAGATGCTTTGCTTGGAGCAGTGAGAGACATCTGTTACAGTGTTACAGACATCAGTCAAGAATGGACTGACATTAGTTCTTGGCACAGCACAGATTTGTGGATGAAATTTATATTACCTGCAAATTAATATTTCACTTATGTTTATTTATTAACTCACTGTGTTTGGTTACAAATAAAAACAGTCATTTATTTGGTTTGTTGGGTTAGTCATGCATGAAACAGTGTCTGCCCTAAACACTTTTCCTATATTCTGTACCCTTAGCATTATGGTAATCTTTTCCAGAATTTGCTACACAGACTCTGTTGGTGTTCAGGAGGACCAATATCCCCCAAATATTGCAGTCAAAGTAAATCAGTCCTACTGTCATGTACCTGTAAGTATAAACTCACTTCTGAAGACATTATTTAAATAAAATCCAAACTTGGCACAGTGTAGAAAAAGCATCTACATTGAGTAACTGCATAATAGTAATTAATATAATTTGCTAAGCAACCAAATACAGAGGGTAACATATGAGTTCACAAACCAGGTCATGGCTTACTCTTGTATCTAAAGATTTTTTTTGGATATACTGAGCTCAAATTTTGGCCTCTATTCACCATGAATTGTATAAATCAAGTTACAGCATTACTTGAGGGTTAATTGTAATTATTTGTTGAATAGCAACAGTATGGGGAAAAGATCAATGCGTACATTACTTTTTGCCTTCAGAAACGTAAGAAAAATGCCATTCACTGCAAATTTATTTCCCATCTATGTCTAACAGCTGCTTATAAGTATAAACCATGCATTGAGGTTTATATCAGGACCTGGTTTGGGGCCTGTTGGTTTAACAAAACACTCAAATAATTATAACCAAAAGCTTTTACTTTTGTCTGCTGTGTTTCAGGGTTACTACCCTTCCAACAAACCTGGTGTGGAGCCCCGTCGGCCCTGTCGGCCTATCAACATCACGCCCTGGTTACACCTCTCCACTGCCACCAACCGTGTCACCGTCACCTGGGGAAACTTTGGAAAGGTACATGTAGTTGGTATGCCATTCATGCTGTTGTTTTACTTCAGCATGTTATTGCAAGGTTGTGAACAATGGAAATTATCAAAAGACATGGTCAACTCTTAAGTCAAAAATAAATAACAGGCTTGGGTACTGTGATCCCAAAGAATGTTCAGAAAGGAAAAAGATTTGAGTGCACACAGAGGATTAAGAAAAAGTGTTTTAATTTTTACTGTGTAGACAAGTTTTGGCAAGATGTCTTCTTCAGCATCCATATTTTAGGGATGTAAATCAGTGTTATACACTGATTTCTCATTTTACTAACATACCAGCTGCACAGAATAACTTGTAAATAAATCAAGGTATTTCTGCACAATTATCCCCTGGTTTATGTTCCTAATCTATTCCTGAAAACTGGATTTATACCAGGAAAATGTAGAGATCATATTTCCTGTTATTTTAAATGGGGAGGGGATGATTGTTTGTTTCAATACCCCCCCCCCCAAAAACCCAACCATTTTCCCCAAATATCACTATAATGCTATAAAATAAAGAGCAGACAACAATTTAAAATAAACAAACAATACATTTCATACTGTAATGACCTGTTAATATAATGTTTGTACTGGCCAATTGAAGAGAGACCTGGAGACATGTATTAGTAGAGAGTGGAGGAGACAGTGATGCATACAAGAAATGAAAAGGCGCTCTATGCACTGCCACATCTATGTGCACTCTCACATGCATTTCCCTCTCACACATTTGGGCACCTACTTTTCACCATTTTACACATGCTTTCTTTTAATTTCAATAAACTTGTTCAGTCTGGACCTGTTGCACAGGTGGTGATGAGCTGATAGGTCTTTGTTTTTGTTTATATGTTGAGGGTTGTGAATGCATGCATGTGTATATACACGCATATGTGCCTGCATGCTCCATTGTATTTTGCTGAATTGGGACAGCATTTGCAGGACTGGGACGATTTTGCAGGAGGAGCTTGCTGTGAATACGCACTTACTGGAAAATGTTATATGAAGCATTGGGAATGTAAATGGAGATTTTTTTTGTCCATGCTTAGGCTAAAAAAACTCCAAATTTAATCCAAATTTTTGTATAAAAAATTAGCCGTTCTACCAAGAAGACTTAAGTAGGGAGGACATATACTAGCAGATAGGGGTTTTATTAAGCTTTCATTGATTGTCTGGATAATAAAATTTAAAGTGGTCAGAAGCTAATAAACACTGAACTGACTTATGTAATTTATCAATCAGAAGCTCAAATTGAATAGAAAGTGCAGAGATTATGGACTGAGTAAAGGACCAACAGTCAGGTCATAAGTCACTCAGTGGTAAGTGGGATCGTTCTCATGACAGAGTGATTTCTAACTGTGTGGTCCACCTTACAGTACCTTCTTTTTTAAACATTTGTTGATGTTTCTGACCAGTTTTGTTTTATTTCTGGTCTCAGTGCAGCATAATATTCATACTATTATTAAATAACTCAGTTCTGTGTTTTTTTTTCTTAAAAAACCACAGTATGTTCATAACCTTTCTATTTAAATACTTTGGTATTCTGTGCCGTACAACAGCAAGATGTAGTAAGTGCAAGTGACGTGATTTTAGACTATTCAGTCAGTAAGCCCATTGAGCTTGTTGATCGCCTGTCATTGGTCAGTGCATGACTGGTGCATAAGACTGAGGTAGATGTCATGGAGGATACAGCAGTGGTGGTGAGAAGATGTTTACTGCTTGTTAGGGTCATGTCTGCATGTAAAGGCAGTTTTGTCACACTGTTTTGGTGGCTTAGAAGATGCTGTGTTACAGCACGGGAGATAAGCGGGGTGCTGGTTTGGAGTTTTTGGTGTGAGTTCAATTCACTGAGATGCACAATAGAGGGAGTGGTGAATTAGCCATTTATGTTTTTTTTTTTTTTTTTTTTTTTTGTGATATCACTTGTGAGAACAACTGATGCTGTGTCAGATGCAAACATATTTGCTGGCTGTGAGTGTCGTAGCACTCAGTCTTGTACGGCGTTCACCTTATGCTGTTATACTATGAGGTACATGTGCAATATTTAAGTGCATTTTCATAACAGTTTTCATGTGCAATATAAGCTGTAAGCACTCAATTGTGTCCTGGTGTTTTCATACACCTGTTAGTAGATGCCCTTGTTACTGATTTATTAGCTGGAGTCCATAAACAAAGAAACATCTGTATTATAAAGATGTTATTGACTGTGGCTTTGGGTTTGTGAACAGACTTCCATTTCCAAATGGAATTAAGATGAGCAGTCAGTGTACATCAGTTTTTTTTTTTTTTTTTTAAAGACCAATTCTTATCAGTTCTCTATGTGGTGCTGCCGCAGTTTTATTTCACTTGCTTAAATTTAGCTGCTGTTTGAATAAATTGCACTGTTAAAGCAGTGCTGACCAAAACCTTTTCTTGGAGAACACAGCTCTGATTAGAACGGACAGAATTTGTGTAGGTCTAAGGAAACTTAGGTATATGCTTGGTACCAATAAAATGCTTAATTGTTAGACTTGAGTAAAGCCATGTATGTGTAAATATCATGCTAGTACAGCTTCTTTCCATTTACAGTGTAACATACATTTATATACTGCAGTATATTGATAGACAATATACTGTATTGTCTTATGGAACCCTATAGAGGTTCTTATGGAGGCACTGTAATAGTGCAGTGCTCTATTTTGCAGAGGTCCAGTTTCATTCTGCCTCTGTTACCTTCTGTTCTAATTTATGAGTAAATGAAAATGTTGCTATTTTGTTACTTCTGTTTTATGGGTTAAACAGTGACAGTGGTACTGAAGCCTGCTGTTGTTCTTCTCTTTGTGTGCGTAGCACTACTGTGTGGCCGTGTACATTGTGAGGGTCTTTACATCAGCAGAGCTCTTCAACAAACTGAAGCACTGCTCAGTGGAAAGCGCAGAGCGCTGCCGTGAACGGAGTGAGTATGGCATTCGTATGCACACACTCAAATGTTAGATAATGGTTATAAACCACACTTCATCAGTTAGTACGTAAGTTATTCTGCAGTCGTCCATCCATCCATGTTTGAAAATACTTCTGAAACCGCAAATCTGTAGTTTATAAATGAATTTTTTTAGCTGCACTTTTCCTGTTTTTGTCGCAGCCTTTTGGGCTGTTTCTGATGTGACCTGTGTAAATGGCAGTAGATTGGAGAAAGGGTTTGTTTCTCTGGGTTTGCATTTGCTGCTGTGTTGATGCTAACAGTCTTGTACAATAACGAAATGCTCTTTTTTGTCTTCCCAGTTCAAGACAAGCTACGTTTTGACCCAGAAAGTGAAATTGCAACCACAGGACTGCGAGTTTCACTAATCTGCCCAGTAAGTGACAATTTTGTACACTATTTGGTTACACTTATGATGAGGCAGCCACGATGCAAATGTGTTTCTTCACTGGTGTTGTTACTTCATCTGTAAGTCGTAAGCTTTTATGGTTTATTGGCTTGGTCCACTTCCCTTAGCCAATAACAGTGTTTCAGTCTCATGGAACTCAGCCTAAGGCCCATGAAGCATTTTATCTCTCAGTTAATATTTTAACTTGCTGGTGGTTTTGCTCCTTCTAGCTGGTGAAGATGCGGCTAAATGTGCCGTGTCGTGTCTTGACCTGCGCCCACCTACAGTGCTTCGACGCCGTGTTCTTCCTGCAGATGAACGAGAAGAAGCCCACCTGGACCTGCCCCGTGTGTGACAGTCCGGCCCCCTTTGAGCTGCTGACTATTGATGGGTAAACTTATCGTCAGCTTAAAGTATCTCTTTACCAAGATTATTCTTTTCAGTATTGGAGTTGTTTTAGCTTGTTTATATGGCAAAATTCAAATTTTGTCCCACTTGTCAACTTCAGCTGTAGATAAATGTTTGGTAGTTTGGAATGGCATAAGGATTGTAACCTTGATGTTTTTCTGGATGAAATTTCTCCTCAAAAGTAATTCTTTGGTAACTTGTATATGGTTTTAAGGTAAAGCTTCTGAAGAGGATGCCCAGTCAGGTACATTTTATTAATTTTCCTGAAGTTATCATCTCTGGTGATATACATGGCACAGTTGGGGGGAAAAAAATCAGTACAGAAAATGCCGACAACATTGTCTGGGAACGTATGTGAGCATGTTGGCTTGGGTAGTTATGGTCCAAGCTACATATTTAATGCTCTGGGGCAAGATACTTTCTAATGTCTTTTTCAGGAAAATAAGTGTAAATACCAATAACAAAGCCTTTGGGGGTGCCACAGAGTTTAATTTTCCCTCAGATTATTGACATTCCCGGTGGGTCACAAGAACAAACCTGTCCCACCCTAACCTACCATGTTTGTGTTGCAGGCTTTTGTCCGAAATCCTTAAGGAGACTGAGGACGTGGAGGAAATAGAGTACTTGACTGATGGCTCCTGGCGACCAATCCAAGATGAGAAGGAGAAAGAGCGAGAGAGGGAGCGTAGCAACACGCCCGAATGCCACGTGCCAGATACGTGTAAGCCTTAAGCACACCTTCACACCAGTGGACCACCCTAAACTGTGCCATTAGTTCTTCACTTATTATGTACTTTATGTCATTCTGTATCTCATTCTTGCTCTTATCACAGGGTGCATTATTGTGGGGTTTTACTGCAGTTCTGTCCCATCACAATTACGATTTGTGTAACAGACTGATTTTGTTAAAAAAATGAGCTTTATTTTGTACAGATGGGTGTACTTTTTCTTGTAGACCATATCAGCTTCTTGTGTTTACTAGTCCAGCTTGACCACTTTTCCTGTTTGTTGCACTTTTGGATTTTCCCTGTGTTTTTGCAAATGATTTCATTAATGCTGACACAGCCCCCCCCCCAACATGTTAAATAATTTAGAACTTTTTTGACTAATTGGCATGCAGTTTAATCACTGACTGCGCTCTTGCAGTCTCTTATTAGCCATCTCACATTGCTTTAGATGCTTGAATAATGAAGTGTTGATTATTGCATCTGTTGTCTTTAAGAAAAATGTTGTTAATTTATTTGACCTATACATAGACCTTTCAACCAATACACACATTTATAAAATACAGAGAAAAAAGGGCTAGATGAGAACTACAGACAAAAGAAACATTTATTTCTGTAACATTTCATTGTTACAGACAATGTTGAATCATTATAAAAAATTGCATCTGTTAAACCACGTGTGGCTGGCTGCTTGATCCATAAATAGGAAACGAGTTTGGAGGTTGTAGCCTTAAATGTTACATAACTCACAGATAAATTCTACATTTTGATGGAAACAGTTGAAATAATGAGAAATAAAAAAGGATAAATGATAAATAAATGACAGCAGGTAATAACAGTAACTCTTTCTGGAGGGTCATTGTTCTCTCTCTTTTTATTTATTTATTTATTTATTTTTTTTAAGTACAAGGGGGAGGTTTTTCTTAACAAACAAGTGCATCGTTGTCTTGTTGCAGGAAACTGTGTCTCTTGTCCTTGACCACATTAGAAACTGTGCCGAACAATCTGTCATGCTCTCTCTTTTTGAAAACTTTCCACACTGCAGACCTTTCCACACCATAGCCCTCCATCATCTAAATAGTCTTCCAGAACACAATGATTATGTCATCATCCTACTCCACTGCAGATTGAATTATGCATCAAATTAATTTAAAAAATTAGTGGCTGATACTGATATAATTCAGATATCATCACCCATCCCTTGTAGTTTAACTAGTAATGTTAGTTTTGGTAGCTGGAGTTTTTCTGAGTGTTGTGGTTGTGGTACAATGAGCTCTGTATGGCTGTTTGATGTCACGGTTAACACAGCAGAAGAATGACTTTGGAACAGTGCCATTTAACCTGAATATTCCTGACTTGTGCTAGGTTCCACAGAGGCTAATGGCCACTCTCCAGTGCACAGCAGCACCAGCCAGACTAGGAAGTCAGGCATGGGTGGCCCAGCTGCCTCAACAGGAGTTGGTGCAGGTGTAGTGGTGGACCTCACCCTAGACTCTTCCTCAGAGGATGAAGAAGGAGGTGGGATGGCGGAGGACAGCGAAGACACAGACGATAGCCCAGAAAGACGACCTTCTAAAAGGGGTCGTTATGATTATGACAAGGACTTGGTCACTGCGTACTGACTGTTTGGACCTATGAACTGAGGGTGGGTTTGGTGTAGAGCTGCCCTTCTACGCACGCAAACATAAATACACAAAATGTCAACCTCTGGATGGTGTAGGGTGCCGCACAATAGCACTGCAAAAACTGAGATGCCCCCACACTGCTGTCCCTCATACCCTGTTATAACCCAGTTTTTTACCCTGACTGAAGGTGGACATAGTTAGTCTCCCTCTACCTGTTATTTGCCCCCCCCCCCATTTGTATAGCCTGTACTTCTGCTCTAAGAGCCATACTCTTGTTTATGTTGCTGTCACCTGTGTGGTAAATTTTGAAAGACATGCAACAGGACAGGAAGGGTGCTTGAGAAAACACTTTTTTTTTTTTTTTTTTTTTTTTTTTTTTTTTTTAAACTTCAAAGTCAGCCTTGAATCTCAACAACCATACTTTTCTGATAGGATGCAAATACAATCTCTGTCTTAGTGTTTTAGTTTCAGCTTTATTATATTTCTTGAAGCAACAAGATGTAAAATTGTATGGAATCTCAATGGTCATGGTCTCTCTCTCTTTTTTTTAACTTTTGTTAAAAAATCCAAAACTTGTTCCCCCTATTTCTCTTCCTGAACACTAACAACCTACCTCAGTTGATGTGAAACTTGATGGGAAGAGAAACACATTGATAAAAGGAGAATTAAGTGACTGTATCTCTTTGCAGAAACACAGAAGAGGGAATCTCTCGGTTTCTAGATCGGCACAACAATTTTCTGCCTTAATGATGAGATGTTTGTCAGCAGAGAAGTGAAAATTGCATCCATACGCGTGAACAGCAGGCATTGTGCTCGGCTACTTCTACTGGTACTAGCTGTGACTTTGTTGGTGTTCAGCAGGATGTTGGGGTGATGAGGTTCAGTTCTGTTTGTTTCTGTCCTTCTGGGGTTACTTACTTCAGCAGGTGGTATTTTGGCAACCACAGTGTGTTGGAGGTGATGGAAAAATATGACTAATTCTTCTACACAGTTACCAGTTAATGTACATTCAGTTACAGTTATGTTCTTCAGAATGGCAGTTTGTCAAGGGTCAAAATCTTTTTACTATTTAAATCATTTGGCGATTAATATAATAATTTGGAGTGAATACATATGTTCTTTAGGGCATTTATGAAAGTAATTTGTTAAGAAGGATTTGTGTTATTTATTCTTTTTTGTATGTGTGGGAATGCTACAGTTGGGTTAAATCTGTTGCATTTCAATTCAGGGAAGTTTTCCACAGAAAGGTAGGAAGAAGTTGAGCAGGTTCACCATTCTGTCCATTCAAAGACACAGGGCCAGACAAGTGTCAGATATCCACAGAAGTTTATGCCTGTTTAAAAGTTGAAACAAGCAACACTGTAATGTGTTAGTTCAAAATTCTGTATACTGTAACTTTCAGTAAAGAAAAAATGCAGATTGCAGAGTTCCAGCTTGACAGAATGGTTGTGCATAAATTAAAGCCTGTGTTGTTCACACTTGTTTGCATCTTTTGCAGAGTTAAGCTGCTACACAGATATACAACTAATATATAGTGTTGAGCATGTTGGCCAAGAATGTATGCCAGTCATTGGGGAAAAAAAGTTGTTTTGGGCCTCTTTTGGTGATGCAGTTTGTGTTTCAAGCAACAGCAATGTGATGTGCCTCTAGCTGCGGGGGCACCAAACACCATGTCGAAGACACTTTGGCCAGCGGCATTTTTGTGCTCCCTATGTGGCTGAGAGCTAGAAGGCGAGGCTGAGGTGAGGAAATGTGATGTATGTCCCCCTTCTGTTCTTCTCCATTTTTGTGGATACGCTAAGTGAGTGTTTTCTTCTCGGTTTTTAGAGAAATATGTTAAAATGTGGTTTGTGTTGTTGTTGTTCTGCATTAAGAAGTCTACAGAGCACTGTCCTGAGGAGACCAAAAATGTCACTCTTGTCATTAGATTGTGGCATTTTAATTAAAAATCTAGAGGCCATCTTAGAAATGGTTTGGAATGTGGGAACAACTTGGCTTCAACCATTCGGTGTGTTGTCATCAAGTACTTACATTCTCAGTGCTGGTACAGATCAAGCCAGGGTGCAGTGGAAGCCTGTCTGTGCATTAAAGAATAGCATTCTTCTTTTATGTGATGTGTTTATAACTGCTGACACCTCTATTAATTTTGGCTTTGTTCGACGATTTTTACAATTTGTTATTTGTAAAAATTGCAAACTGATTTTTCTTTTCTCAGATTCATTCCCTTGTAGCAGTGAGGTGAGCAGTAAAGTGGTGGTGCTCCCTGACTGCTTGCTCCACACATAGGCCTATAGGTTAATTCATAAGTTAAAACTAGATACTGTATACAGTTTAACGCACAATATAACACACTCTCTTGTATAGCGTCTCGTTACCTGATTCCCGTCATTGCAAATGAAGCTGCAGACTAGCATTTATCAGTCCTTGTTAACACTTTGTCACGTAAGTGATATGAACCACACCTCTCAATGCACTTTTTCTACAACTATTTGGTCCTAAATGTATGGCTCACTCATTAGTCCTCAGCAACATCTCATTTAAATGAGCAGGGACCTTGCAGAATTCTGTGTATGTTTAAGAATTACCCATGTATTTTGTAAGTTGCATCCTGCAGTAATCCCTCTCTGAGCTGGTAACAGCAGCAGTAATGTGGCCCATGGAGGTCCTCAATGTAAGGCAGTTAACAATAACTAATAGCCCAACATGTAGAAACCCATCTTCTTTGCCACCTCTTTAACAGCGTGTGTATATATTGTTTTAGTACCTAAACAAGTATGAAAAAATGTGCATTTCATTCAACTGTGTAACCATCTCATTATGCAAATTTTAAACAGACCACCACAGCACAAGATAGTCATATCCACAGTCATTTTGTAATCCAAATAAGATTTGAGCCAAGTACTTTTTTTTCTATCCCAAATCCTAGTTTAGTTTAAATTAAGATGTTTCAATGTGCAAGAGAGATGATTGGCCTGTCTAGATCCCACAGTGTAAAGCTTACCGTGGTGGCATGGACAGTGGCTTCCACTTGCTCATGCACGTTTTTGTGTTCAACTGTCTTTTTATATGTTCATATTAAAAGCCAACAAAATTAATAAATAATATTTTATCAAACTGATTTGACTCCAGTTGTTCCCGTAGGCAAATGCTGCAAGTAAATAGGCTCAGGTTTTAGCTGATACCACCTTGATTTAGACAACTGCAACTTAATTCTCGGTGGAGGACATTGTCTGTCTGTTTCTTTAACTTTATCACTATGTTAAATGCCCCATTTTTACATACTGAAATCTGTTATTTACATGTAAAATAAATTTTAAAAACCTTAACATTTGTCGTCATAGTTATTTTAGCATGAGAGAATTAACCCAATGAATACAAGGAAGCATTTTAAGCAGCTGCGGCAGCAAATGTAAAATGTTATTTTGAATTGCATCTAAATGCATGAAATTATTGATTAGATAAAAATCTGTTATTTGTTTATTTAGCACAAATCTTAAGTTGTCCAAGGCAATTAATGATAGAAGTACTAAGCATTCAGACATGGCTAAACTCTCATAAATTTACCTTATATCAGTGGAGCACAAGGTAAAAATTAATTTCTCATAATTTGCCACAAGTGGAGCACGGTATGTAATAAGTCATACAACCAATAAAAACTGGATAATATAGCTGTTTATACAAGGTATTTTGCACCATGTCAATATATTTGCATATTTTTCCCCAAGTTGAATTTAGGTGTGTCTATAATACACACTTTTTACTGCTGTTTAGTAAAGCTGTATGTTTTTAAACAACAGGAAGCTACGTTCAAACTTTTGTAGGTTTTTAAAACTAAGCCATTTTGTATTCCCAAGCAAATTACTATATGCTTAAATAAGGTAAAAATGGCAACTACATTTTAGAGATAGCATCTAATTTCAGCTTATACAGAAAATGTCCATGTCCAAATTATAGCACAGTTACACTAGTGGAATCAGTCCATCAAATGTGAGTCATAGTCTTTATGGAAATGCTTTTCCAGGAAAGCTCATTTTATGATTTTTGTAGCCATCAAGACGTTCTAATACAGTTAAACATCCTCTTAGTTATACATAGAACTTAATGAATGAGGACAATGAGTTTATGGTGCATTTTTTGTAGGCCTGGGTAGTCTGATAAGACTTGTGTAAGCACCTGTAAAGTAGAGACCTTAAGGTGTGTGAGAAGTAACTGTCCTTCTGCACAGCTCATTCTGACAATATTCAAGAAAAACTAAAAAGGCCATAACACTGATATGTTTGCCAGTAGTTTACCAACTTATTGTTAGTCTATCAAAGCAATTGGAATTGCATTAGCAGCAGTAAAATGTGTAAATTATTCATGAAACAGGAGATGAATGAAATTGCACCTAATTTGGATTAATTAATATCAAAAATTTAACACACGGTTCCCACTAAATGGCCCCTTATTTATGACCGTCTCACTTTAACCCCACAGATGTGTGAGTAGATCTGTAGAACGATGCATTTTAACACGTCTAATGAGAACCAAATAAGTTAACTGATGAGGTTAAGAAATAAGGGTGAAACATTACATCAAGTAAATATGATGAAGCTTTTCATCCCACCTTGTCCACCTTCACAGTTTCACTCTACTCTTTACTGCTAGTATTTTTCTTTCATTGTTTTCATAGAGTATGGATTAAAATAGTATAACCCAACTTTTCATATTCCCACTTTACTCATCCCACACACCTTTAAAGTTGACCAAAGCCTGCAGCAAAAATAAAAGTTTTTATCCTGCTCCTTGAAATGTAGGCAGAGAAATAAAAAAGGCGATTTGCCACATTAAAAATCACTGAAAAAACTTTGCACTTTAAAAAAGGTACTAATGTACTAATTATAGTAAGATTTTCAGATCAGTTGTCACTATACCACTGCAAAGTCTACTGTAAAATAATTTTATTTAAATTTACATCATCTATATGATGCTATATGATGAAATCATTTCTTGCACTTGCTTAGTTTAACCTTCACCCCAACATTGCTAACACACATTTGCCAAAGAGGCAGAAGACTAATAGTGTTGAAAATGCAAAATTCCGCATCTTCTTTATAAACTGCTGAGTGCCAGAGGTTATCTTTGGTTATACAAGCACATCTATCCAAATAAATGACATAATGAAATAAATAGTATATAAATATTAACAGATTTATACACATGAAATCAATACTTTTTTCTTTGAGCCTTGACATGCTGCCAAAAACTGGATTTGTATTTTATTGCCTAGGTGAAAATATTATCCAGCATAACATATAAAATTAGTAACAAAGATTAGTGGCATAATTGTTACTGGTAGCCAGCAATAAAATCAATCTGATGGCTCCAAAGAATGTGCTAATAAATCAACAGGGTAAATGTCTAGCTTGTAGGGACTAAAAGAAATGATAAATAAGGCAGTTTGCTCATGTGTTGTTCAAAAACAACTGAGGACAACTGAGGAATAGAAAACAAAAAATTCCCAAGATAAAGAAACAGGAGAAAAATAAACCTCTGGAGTCCAAATATTAGTAGCTGCTCAGCTCTCATGGGTAAAAGTTCTATCATTGAAAAATTTTTTAATTATTTTGCATTGGGTCTTCCTGTTAGGACCGTTCAATTTGCGCATTTTCAAAGATCATGTTTTATTTAACTTTCAATAGTATTTTCTGGATGTGTCTATTATCAAGTATTTCTTTACTGAGAGAACATCAACATGTGGGCCTGGATTAATTCAGTTCTACTCAACAGTGTTCACAGCCCTTTTCAGGTGTTTGTGAGTGTTGGTGATCAATAACGGGATAACTAACACTGCATGTGTTTATGGCAAGAGACAGCAATCGGCATTAAATTGTAATTTAATCCAAAATATATTTTAATTTACTCTCAAAGTTTAAAAAAAGTTACAAGTCTTTTTATTTTTTTTATTCATTATATCTGTAAACCAAAACTTTTACTTAACTACCCAGGGAATAAATCCAAGTACACCTCTATCACTGAGCTTTTATTGATAATGAAGTAATAAAATAAAGTGAAAGTGGGTAGACGCTGATAAATATTGCACAAGATAATAAAAATAATAAACTGTAACGTAGTGGCATCTCGCGCTAGAGGTTGTCTGCCTAATGCTCCATGTTTCAAGGATAAATCGTGGGACACAGCAGCCCTGCATTGGAGCGGTAGATGATAAAAAGGCAACAGCCTGAGGTTTTTATACAATCTGTCCTCAATAAATTGAAGGTCACTTGTATTATTAAGCTTTCACTGTTTGTGTCACAGTGGCTGGATTTACGAACGGATTCCAGTTGTGTTCGTAAATTGAGGTGCCGCTGTTTAACTTTATTCATTTTAACCCCGGAGTGGGTTCATTTTCACCATCTTCCCTGAAAACAAACAAACAAACACACGCAGAGAGACGATATAACAGGAAAAGCGTTTCCTACAGTTTTGCTAGCATTTTTCGCTGCCAATACGCCCCCGCTTCCGCTGACAGATCGGGCGGCGTGATCTCGCGAGGTTTCCAAGCGGTCACCGCTTCTGCACCGGGACCCGAGCCGAGTGGCGCTGTAGCCTCAACCCGGACACGTTAGCAGGTGCAGCCCAGCCCGCTCGCGGTTGTCGAACGTTTCGGCGGCAGCCAAGGGCCGCTGAAAGAAGGCGCCAGTCGCGACTGTCCAGCGCGGCGGAGGTGATGCGCTCTCCGGCTCCGCTCGTGCAGCCGCCCGACTCGCCTGTGAAGGAGCCCCAAGTGCGGGACTGAGCGCGCGTTGCTTCACAGGCACCCGGCATGCGGGACACACTCCGCACACTGTATTCACACACGCGGTAACCCGAAGAGAGGACGGAAAGCCAGCTGGACTGTTCCAAGGCGGCACTTGACACGTTTCTGGCGTTTACTCGATAGCGGCGAGCAAACATGGCCCCGAAGAGAAGACCGCCGCCGCTGCTGCCCGTGAACACGAGCCCGACCGGGGAGGGACAGGCGGCCGCCCTCGCCGACACGGCGTCCGAGTGAGTTCCGGGTACCGGGTAGCGACCGTTAGCCGCTGTGCGCGGCACAGTAACACACACAGCCGCAAGGACAGCAGTTCATATAAATAAAAAAACTACTTTGCTGTTAATGTTTCTGTTCTTAATTAGCTGCTTATTTGACTACAGTTGTTGGTCGTATTTGCCCAGCTCGTATAGCTGGGGATGAACTCGGAGCAGGAAGTGGGCTTTGAACCTACAACCTTTCGCGTACCTTCGCGTACATTGACAATGACAGTCTGTTACTCGGTTAATATTACCAACGTCTGCATTGATTCGTGCTGCACCTGCTTCCCTTTACATAATATTTAACAGTTAAAAGCTCGATGCTGTGTGAAAGGGTAAATTGTTGTGAGGCTGGTTGTCAAGCACTCTAAGGCAGTTAGATAAAACTGAATGGTAAAATTTTTGTGGACTCTTCCTTGACTTTTGTATAGTTTGTGTGTTGTCCTTTTCCATGATCCACTAGTTAACCCCTCATTCATGGGGGAAGGGCCCTCCTATTGTCACTCTGGTGGTGATATGTCACATCATGAAACAATGGAGTCTGAGTCTCTTCTGAAGATCGGCCTTTGTCAATGTAACGGCAGTCAGTGTAGTTTGGTTTTGCTCTAACACTGAGATGACAATTCATACTCTCTGTCCTCGTATGCAGAGTTAATTGTTTCCAAACTTTGGTTCTGCTGCTCAGGGCCAACCTGGAGGCGCTCCAGAAGAAGCTGGGTGAGATGGATCTGGATGAGCAGCAGAGGAAGCGTCTGGAGGCCTTCCTTACTCAGAAGGCTAAGGTGGGGGAGTTGAAGGATGATGACTTCCACCGCATCTGTGAGCTGGGCGCTGGCAACGGCGGGGTGGTCAACAAGGTCCGTCACAGACCCACAGGGCTCATCATGGCCAGGAAGGTGAGTGGTCCCCCTTACTGACGACTTTCGCAAGCCAGAAACTCGCCCTGCATTCTTGCTCATGGCTGAAACATGGAACTACGAGATGGCCAGAAATTGCAACTCTGTTTCAAAAAGTTGAAGCTATACAGCTTTTTACATGTTGCTGTCATGTGGGTGTGAAACAGCTTTATTTATTTATTTATTTTTTTTGAGGGGGGGGGGGGTTTCTGAAATGTTCCCCAACACTTAGCATTTGGCTACACTTGGCTATGTTAGCCTCTGTTATTTCCTTCAACCAGCTGAGCTTCAAATTTTTCTTTGGTTAGTAAATTATTTTAATTATTACAGCTTTACTCAGGCTTATGCTGCTTAAAAGTTGCTTTCCTCTCTCATCCTTGTACGATGCTGTATGTTTTTGCAAACCCAGGCTTTGTTCCCTTTTTTGCCAGTTTTGTAATGTGCAGCCCGATTGGTGTAACTTTAACAAAAACAGTATAAATTAGACACAATGATGTCTGTATTTGCCCAGGCTCTTGTGTTCATTTTTTACAGCTTTCTTGTTGTTATGTGTATCTTTTTTTAACGTGCTGCTGTGGGTTCTCGTGCATGAACGCCAAGAACAAGTGTGGGTGCTTAGCAGATTCCCTTCAGCTGGTGTTTCATCTCAGTCAGCTAGAACAGGAAAGCATTTGTCTGATACTGATCATTTTAAAGTTCTTTTTAAAAAAAAAAAAAAAAAAAAAAATTCATAGACTGATGCTGACTTGTTTCCCAAAGCTGTTAGCTCAAAAGATGTTAGCCCAAGATATTTGAGCTTTAGTATTGTTTTTTTGACACGTTGGATGTTTTCTGTTTTTCGGTCATTAAGGAATCGCCTTCTTTTACATTTCAGCAACTGAGGTGTTTGCAGTAAAAGTGTTTATAACTATTCCACAAAAACCTCTTGCTTCGTTCTCATTCCCCATTTCAGACCCACCCGAGGCCAGTTCTCATGATTTCAAGGCCCCTGTGTGTGCGACAGTTTTCCTGCCTATTTGAAATCATGTTCAGCTCTTATATTATGCAATACATTATTTTAAAACAATCTTATTTAACAGCATAATTCACTATATTGCTACCATGCCAATCGTATGTTTACATGTTATTTTGTTTTTATATATCAATATATATATCAATATTTGGTTACTGTACCACTTTCTGCCTGCTTTAACTTTTGCAGTCACCTTCATCTTCAAAATTTTAACCCTATTGTTTTCAGGTTCTATTGCAAACCGGTCAGTTTTTTTCCACCACCCTGGTACACTGTTTGACTTTGTGTCATTTTATTGCTTTCTTCTTTTGTGCAAATTAAATACATACATAATCGAAGGTCACTTTCAATGTTAACTTTACAGTGATTTACATTAACTCAGCAGGGTATTTGTATTGTATCAGTTTAGGGTAGGTAAATTGAAGAAGGGCTCCTGCAGCAGGAGTGGGATTCAAATCAGCAGGCTTCAGATTCACTGCTCAACAGTATACCACCAGTCTCCCCACCACCGTTGTACTTTCTGTAGCAGGAGCCTACTGTTTAACCCTGAGCAAATCGTGTGTGATCGTTGTTATTTATCCCAACAGTTGATTCACCTTGAGATCAAGCCAGCCGTGAGGAACCAGATCATTCGTGAGTTGCAAGTTCTACACGAGTGCAACTCACCCTACATTGTGGGCTTCTATGGGGCCTTCTACAGTGATGGGGAGATCAGTATCTGCATGGAGCACATGGTGAGGAAAGGGAAGCGTCATGTTGTGAAGCTGTTTATATTAACTAAACCATTGTCACAGAATTATTTCTTCAACTATTTTCAGTATATGACAAGTTTTCAAAATGAATATGCTGATACTTTAAAAAAATCATTCAAGTGCTTTCTGTGTGAAGGTAAGTCTTTGTGTGGTGTGATCCCCCCCCCCCCCCGGTCGGTTTCTAATCTGCAGTTTCTGTGTTGTACTCCTTGCAGGATGGAGGCTCCCTGGACCAAGTGCTAAAAGAAGCCAGAAGGATCCCAGAAGAGATCCTAGGCAAAGTCAGCATAGCCGTAAGTGCACGAAGCTGGCCAAAATTCAGCCCATATGATGGCAGGGTTTTGTATTGCTAATGCTGGAGTGAGAGAAATTGACATTTGAGTTTTCTATTGGTAAAATGTATATAGATCATGACCCCTTTTAGTATTTCTGTTGTTGTGGGATTCTTCCATATTTCTGTCTAGAATGACAGTGCTCTGTCTGGCTCACAAAAGAGGACGCCTGCATTGTGAGCGGGTGATTCGTATTTGAAGCTTACATTTTCAAAATGTATCATAAGTCATTTATTAATATTTTATATTGATCCATTTGGGAAGCACAGTAAGTGGTGCTGCTGCTTCAAAGTCCCTGGCCTGTATGGGGGTGGGTTTCAATCCAGCTCAGTCCGTGTGGCGTTTAGATCTTCTCCCCATGTCTGTATGGCTGCCCTCTGGATGTTCCTTACATCCCATAGTCCAAAGATGTGCAATAATTGGTCACTTTAAGTTTGTTTGTGTGTGTGTGTGTGTGTGAGAGAGAGAGAGAGCATGCACTCAGCCACTGGATCATCAGTGCTGGCCCTTAGCTGGGCTAAACGGTGACTGGCGACATCAGGAAGGTCATCCGGTTATAGAAACTCTTCCTCCAACCATGACTCCACAAATGCCAGCATTTGGGGCTGAAGGTCAGCCTGAGTTCTTCAGGATAAAATGGCAAAAATCAGCGGTGGTTAAGTTAATCCGTAACACATTGCCGTAACTGCGGGACAGTGCACACCTTGCATAACTTGTGCCTCATTATTGTCACCACAGCAGTCTGGTATGCAGGTTAGTTAAATCTACTGTTGACAGCCAGCAAAAGAGATCAAGATTTCTACATAATGGAATAAGTAGATGTATGTTTTATTCAGTTTAACATTTCTATGCTCTGGCTATGTTGACATAAACGTACGTAGGTTAATTTATGAGCTGGGTTGAATTGAGAAGATGACTCCTCAACTTGGGAGTTATTACAAATGTGTTAACACAGAGCCAGCAGTTTTCAAAGCAGTAGAAGTTTTTAATCTTTTTTGTGTTCCTCTAATACGATTTATGTGTAACCTCACCAGGACTTCTGCCTATTCTGCAGAGAAACCTGCACTGCAGTTATCATTTTACATGTTTCCCAGTTGTTTGTATAATACGTGTATTACTCTAGTTGTTTGTATCTTGCATTTTTAGACTCACACATTGCACTGGCTCCTCATTTCATTGAGTGAATTTTGAAGATGTTAACATTTTCTTTATCTATCAGTTTATTTTTAGTTCAAGTTTCCTCCCCATTGTGGTTGGGTTTTTTTTAAAAAGTGTTTTTCTTTATTTTAGATTTGATCTGAGCTTTTTAGAGAATGGAATCAGTTAAGTGAAGGACCTTCAGCTTGTGTTGATTGATTGGTAAAAGTGACTTTACAGTTATAATTTTCAAGCAACGAACAGGCATCTGTTCCCAATGGTGTTCACGGGATGAGGACCCAATCTATTGTTTTTACAGGGAAAAAAAATTTTGCACATAAAATCCAGATATGTTATATTGATACTTAGGGTTTTAAAGACTAAACGGGTAATTTAACGTGTGACCAGTTACTTCAACTTCTGTATGTAGAGGCAAAATAACACAACACAGCTGCTGATATCCAGATGGCATATAGTACCACACGTTTTCATTGTTCCAAAGTTTTAGTCAAAAGCTGTGAAAGATTAGCCATCATTTATGGTGTTTGGTTGAAATTAACAGTATATCCCTAAAGGAAGATATGCTTTGCAGGTTTTTTGAATCTAAATGTTATTATTTTATTAAAGCGACTTGGTGTTTGTACACTAACAATGTACAGTGATGTAGCCACTTGTACAGCCGGGTCCTTTATACTTCTGCAGTGTTGGCAAGTTTAAGTATGGTAAAACCCTGGCATTACATAAGTGGGCCCCAAAAAATTGTGGGTTGCCTTATCACGAGATTAATAAGATGAAATGTATTTTTCAGTCAATCTCAGCAGAAGGACCCTCAACAGTCCCCTTATAACTCCTTGCAATGCTTAGATACAACTATTTAAAAATGGGATGGCAGGATTTGAACCCAGGTCCTACAAGTTAAAGGTGACAGCTGGAACCACTACTCCACCTACTGGACCACATCTGTTGTGTAGTGACCAATGTGATTAAAAACTGTGGAAAAAATTCTAGGGGGTACAAATGGATGTTTCCAAATAGTATTTTCCAAAATGCCATGGAACACCACCTTTTGGAACTTAAATGGCACGCTGTTGATTTTGACCAGCAAGTGTTTCTTTGCCTAAAGGAAGAGGCTTCCTTGGAAACCAACTCCACACATTGCATCTTTATCTTCTCCATCTGCACCAGAGAATACAAATAAAGCTTTAAAATTAGTCTATACTGTTTGACACACTTTATGGTTTGGGGTTTGGCATTATTTCTTTTCCTTATTTCCTGTTTGGTCTCTAATAGGTGCTGAGAGGGCTTGCCTATCTGCGGGAGAAACACCAGATCATGCACAGAGGTAAATGTGACACGGGTATTGGTGTAAATTCTCTCTCTCTCTCTCTCTCTCTCTCTCTCTCTCTCTCTCTCTCTGAACTGCATCTGCAGGAATAGATGCAACACTTTGCCCTTCAGTTAAGAAATGTAATCAACAGAGATGACATTAGGGTCTGTTACACATGGTTTACTGCTTGCTTGCCTGCTTATTCATTCATTCATTCATTCATTCATTCTATTTTAGTTGAGGTTTTTATTAAAGTACCAATAGGTCATATAAATATCTAGTGGGGGGTGGGGTGATATTCCAGTGTACTAGTGTTTACTGCTGGCACCCAGGGTTTTTTGGTAGTGGTGAGGGAATGATGGCAGATAGGGCTGTGAGTGTACGGCACAGTGAGGTGGAGGGCAGGACCCCAGGTCCCCAGCGGTGCTGAAGGGGTTAGTCTGAGGGCTGTGGCAATTGGTGGGGTGAGTGACTGCCAAGCCGTCTGGGAGCTCAGGCTGTAATTACAGGCTCTCAAATGTGATTATATGGCTGCCGCACCCTCAAAACCCCTCCGTTTTCTTCTGTCACAGCACCTCTTTCCTACCACAGCCCCCCTCCACAGAAATGGGCAGCAGGGTGGAGGTCACCACAGGGTGGATTGTGGCCCTGCTACATGGCTGGGTATTATAGCTCCATACTATTTGGCCATGTGGAGACCGCGTGAGGGATGCTTCTGCGTATGCTTGTAGCCACTCCTGTTGCTGACGTGAATTGTGAGGTCTGAAGTAGCAGGATTTGCACATGGCGGGAAAGCACAGGTGGTGCTGGGTGCTCAGGGGAGGAGGGGGTGGGCAGCACCTCACGTGGTCTCTCCTCCCTGCCACGCAGACGTCAAACCGTCCAACATCCTGGTGAACTCGCGCGGTGAGATCAAGCTGTGTGACTTCGGCGTGAGTGGCCAGCTCATCGACTCCATGGCCAACTCCTTTGTGGGGACACGCTCGTACATGTCGGTGAGTGTGGTGCTACCCCACCGAGGCTCCCGCTGGTGCCTGCTCTCCCCACCCCACACATTTGGCAGTGAGCGATGCGTGCCTTTTGCTCCGACAGCCGGAGAGACTGCAGGGCACGCACTACTCGGTCCAGTCAGATGTGTGGAGCATGGGCCTGTCTCTGGTGGAATTGGCTATCGGTCGTTTTCCGATCCCACCACCCGATGCCAAGGAGCTGGAGGCCACCTTTGGGCGGCCTATTCTGGATGGAGCAGAAAGAGACAGTCACAGCACCTCTCCCCGACCCAGGCCTCCAGGGCGGCCTATCAGTGGTAAGTGTTAGCTGCAAAAATACCCTTGTTGACCCCACCCCCAACTCTAAACAGGAATTCTTAGTTTTATGGATGGGTCATGTTTTATCAATTTGCTCCATTAAGATGGTTTACTGGGTCTTTCTCCCTCAGGACACGGGATGGACAGTAGACCAGCCATGGCTATATTTGAGCTGCTGGACTACATAGTCAATGAGGTCAGGGGATGTTTTGGACTGCTCCTTGGTGCTGTGTTTGAGTTTCTGGGGTTTTCTCTCACCTCCTCGTTCTCTTTAATCTGTAGCCTCCTCCAAAACTGCCACATGGCGTCTTCACTTCTGACTTCCAAGATTTTGTGTCGAAATGGTGAGCATTCAGATGAAAACTGCATATTTTGAACTGTTGCTTTTTCAGTGTTTGGGGGTAGTACTTAAAAACACCGAGCAGTGAATATTCTTCTGTTTGTCAACTCTATTTGAAATACTAATTATTGTACATACAACCCTTTAATATTTTACCTTTTTAACAAGTTCTTTAATATTTATCCCTTACATTTATTTTGCAACCATGTCTGCTGTTAGAACATTTTTTAACTTGTCCATTTCTCTCTATGTAGCCTCATCAAGAACCCTGCAGAAAGAGCTGACCTCAAGATGTTAATGGTGAGATTAGACGTCTCATGATGGAGTCCGCTTTTGCCAGAGAAAAGGTTCCCAAAAAGAATAGTATAATTAAACCTTTTATTGGCATGGTTTGAGAGGCAAATATGTATCATGTTTGACTTGAAAATTTTATCTGTAAATATGGTTAGTGAGTAGTAAAAATCCTTCAGCATCAACTGTTTTTTTGGGAGCAGTGAAGAGCTCTTTGAGGAAAAGGTAGAAACATAGCAGCTCTGGTGCTCTTGAATCCGGTCTGTACATGGAAAAACCAGCATAGATGAGTTTGATTGACAGCTTTAATACTATAGGTGGCAAAAACAAAAAGAATCTGAAGTGGAATGTGTCTTTTTGTGAAGACAGTTTAGCTGCACATGCTCAGTTCTGATGAAAATGTTTCTGTGTTTAGAACCACACGTTTATCAAGCGCTCCGAAGTGGAGGAGGTGGACTTTGCAGGCTGGATGTGCAGAACCATGGGTCTGAACCAGCCGAACACACCCACACGTGGTGTCATCTAAACGCGTGTCCGTCCGCTTGCGTTGCCCTGTCTCCTGCACGCAATCGCACACAATCGCAGACACACACACAGACACACACACACTTGCATGAAACCTGTCTTTGAGAACGTCTCTGTGTGTGACGGTATCCACCTTCCCCCAAAGCTACAAACACAGGTGCTGCTGCCCTTCTTGCTAGCCATTACTCATAAGGCAACCAGGCAGTTTGCTGTTCAGAACAACTAGTTGTGATCGGGGCACAGGAGGTTACCACTGAATGTTTTCACAAATCTCTCACAAATCTCTGTATTTATATTTGTCGTTTCAGTTTCTGCTGAAGTGCTTCTATTTATTGCAAATGTTATGTTAATATGTTACTGTATGTATGTGTGTATAGAAGCGTGCGTGCGTGTGTGTGGGCTTGCTTCTCCAGTTTTGTTTAAAAAATGCAGAAAGCCATTTTCTTAACACGTGACTGAAGTAAGCATGAGAAAAGCAGCCTTTATCTCTAGGTTGTTGGCCATTTCACAGCACATCCGCTAGGTCTGGTGTTTAATCTTGGTTTATGTGGAAATTTTCTCACATAGCTCAGTCGAATGTCAAGTACACTGGTAAATGTCGCACTTTACTGAGATGCAGAGACGGTAACTGTGCTGAGGATTCAACCAGGTGCGTCGCCTGTGGTGGGCAGAGATTGTGTGACATTTTTACCGGAATCCCTTGCGGAGCTCTAGGAGGTGGTACGTTTGAATGAGTGCTCTGTTTAACTTTGTCCGAATTTGTAGTTTTTGCCAGAAATGGAGATGAGCCATATAGCAGTTTCTCCACTGTCTTGCTCTTAGGAAAACACCGCTTTACTTCTGGGTTTTGGTCTGTTAAACGTTGCTTTGCAGAATGTTTACTGCTGTGTCGAGGCTTATCGAAATGACCTGTTCTCTAAGGCTTCTGTTTGTGGCCCAGGTTTCAAACATAGTTAAGGGTCTTATTAAAAAAAACATCGGACCTTCAGCGACTCACTTCGTCACCACTCTTACCCTTGATTTGGTGTAAGTTTTAATACGTTTTCATGTCTAGTTCAGCTGTAGATGTGATTTGAACATCTGCGTTGCCATGTATTGGAAAGCCAGTTGGAAATGATATTAATGGATTTTCCAGCGGAGGGCAGGTAATGGCTGTTGGGGCCATGGGGTGTCACTTATAGCATGTTACTCACATCTCAGCCCCAGAGTGACTTTACTGTTTCTTCTCTCTATTGTCTGACACACATTTCCTTGCACCTTTTGCTGATGTTTGTAGCCAGTGGACAGAGAGGTGTGTGTGTGTGTGTGTGTGTGTGTGTGTAAGCCTGTGTTTGGGAAAAGGAGTGGCTAGCAGAACACTGGATACTGAGCAAATGGTTTTTCCCCTTCAGTACCTGCTAATACATCCCATTTCTTTATATGCTGGATGTTTGTTTATTTTATTTTTTTCCATTCTGATCTTTTGCCCACAATATTTGTTTAAATGTGTTTATTACCCCAGATTCAAATTGTGAACCGTTCTCTGTGGAAAAATGTTATTTAGTGCTCACGTGCTCAGAGTGGCATATTGATCTTTTTAACAGGTTTTGACTACTAAAAGTTTTATTTTGGAATGTGGTACATTAGTATAATTTGTTGATTTTAATCACAGTACTTTACAAAATGTACACGTATTCATAAGTGTACAAATGGTTCATGTCTCTATACCTTTTATTTGGTTATTTGGCTGATAAACCGTTTGGTTTGAATGTATTATTTGAATGTTGTTAAAAAAAATAAAATAAACTGCACTGGTGATGAAACTGGGGATTTATGTAATGCTTTGCTATTTGATGCAAATTGTGTGTTTTGTTGTAATGTTACAGTTATGACATTTGTTTTTATCAACGGGAAATTATGGTTTTTACTGCTGTAGGTAATGTGTACTTATTACACAGGGATAGTTTGACTACACCGGCTCCCCAGGTTATATGTGTTCAAATGAAGAGATACATTTCTTTAAATATTTTTCATTTCATTTTCTGAAATTTTATGTCTTGTAGAGCAAAATCAACATGTTTCTGCATCTAACCCCTAGTTGGCAATAAAACACACTTTGACAGAATGGAAACTGAATTACGGTGGTCCAGCACCCAAATTCTGTGTACTTCCTGTCCTGTGTCTGGTCACCCTGCGTGTGGAACACAACAGTGTGAGGAACCTTCATGGGGAGCAAACGCATGTGGGATAAATCAGTCATCCGTCCTCATTCAATAGGAGTTTGTGCAGAGACGTGTTTTTTTTTTTTTTTTTTTTTTTTTTTTTTTTTCTTGATTTTAATTTTTTTTTCNCGAATTTTTTTTTTTTTTTTTTTTTTTTTTGTCTTCTCTCAGATTTAATATTTAATGCAAATTGTTTAAAGCAACTATGGATCTTTGCACAACCATAAACAAATCAAATGCCATTTGTTTTGTGTAGATAATATAGAGTTGAAAGTGGCCTGAAACTTGAGCGTGTGATGAAATGCCCACCAGCTGAATGCGAAGTGTTTCTTATTTTCTGTCATTTTGAGGATGTTTTAAAGTAAAAGTTAAGACTTGCGCTGCTGTGTCTTTTACATCATGCTCTGCTTTTACAGATTGTGATTTGTTGGTAAAAATTACTTTGGCGTAACAAAGTTTGAGGATGTTTTTTTGTATGTTGTTCGTAATTCTTGCCTAGTTGTTTTTACTTAAATTCATAAGTAAATACATTTGATTAATCTGTTACCAGTCCTTCCTGTGACTGTAACCAATGCTGTGTTCATCTATACTGGTTTGTTTTGTGGCAGCTGTGTGCAACTGCATTTGCCAGCACAGAGCACAAGTCATGTCATTCAGGGAGCAGGTGCTTCCGCCTGGTGTGACTTAACCAACTCATTGGGTTAGTTATATAGCTCAGTATTTTTACTGAACTTCCTCCATTACCTTCTCACTGAAGCATCAGCAGATCCCTTCTGTTAGAGGAGTTGTATAAAACCATTTAATGAACTTAAAGATTTTGTTTAGGGGTAAATAAGGTTCAGAGATTATAATGAATTATGTGTGACTATATATAAATATGCTTTCAGGTAGGAGACAGAGGACAGAAAACCAAAGGTAAGATGCACCCTTATCTGTAGCAAGAGGATATTATCCTGGAAGAACATCAATCGCTCTACTATTTCAGTAGGAATTTATGGTCATAATATGCATCTGTTCAGTAATAATTGCTGTATCAATAGAAAATTCGGTTATTTCTCCAAACCCCTTTACAATCCCTTTATCTACCTGGCACTACATAGAAATGAGGGTTCTGAACATAAGGAGGTTGATGGCCTGGATGGAATGGTGAGAAAGCCAAGGAATTATCATAGGTGGAACAGAAGCACTACCTCAATGAGACCACATATGTGCCAAAGCCAGACAAAATAGAGAAAGAGTTTGGCACCAGGGGAAGGGGCACAAATCCTGGGGGTGTGATGCTAGCAGTCCCTAAGTGTCCTAGTATGTGCTCAGGCTTGTGTTAGGGGTGGGACCACATGACTTCAGGCTGTGGGATGAGTGGGTGCGACTTGCTGTTTGGTAAGTGAACGAAGAGGAAGGAACCTGAACGAGGGATCCTGCCATGACAAGACCCTTCCGCCTGCTAGGGGCATTCAACTTACCTTCCTTCGCTTTACCACCAGTGTGCAGAAATGAATCTAGGAAATATTCACACAGTTAAATGGGGGGAAAGTGGTGGGGTTTTTTTTTTTTTTTTTTTTTTTTTTTTTTCCCAGCATTCACTTATTGACCAGAAAAAAATTGTTACTACTAATGGAAGTGGTTGTTTTTTCTTCTTCGTCTTTAGCTGCTTTTGCTATTCCCTAGAGGGAGGAATAGAAAGAGGGGAATGCTGTCTCTTTAAGAGAGAGAGCAAGCAAAAGAGAGAGAGGGAGGGACCTCTTTGCCCTCCAGAAACCAGGAAGGGAGTTGAGTTGATCTGCTGGTGCTGGTTAGCGCATACGGGGCTTTGAGCGGCACACAGTTGGAGATAGAGAGAGAGCAAGCGAGAGAGAAAGCTCCGGAGAGGAGAACAGGAGGGCTCGGCTAACCCACAACCACCACCACGGCAGTTTCAGGTGAGTCTGTCTTGTCCCTCTTTCACCCACCCCCAGCCACCCGTGAGTGTCAGGCACCCACAGCAATGGGCAGGGGCAGTGCACACCGACGGGGGCAAAGAAAATGGGAGGGAGTGGAGGAGCCCACAGAGTTGAGCTCACTTCTTGAAGGAAGTTCTTTTTTCTTTTTTTTTTTTTTCTTTCAGCCTTTTCACTTTCCTCTTTCTGACTTTGTCCACTTGAAGCTGTCAGCGTGTTCGTGCAGGTGAAAGTCCTGACAGCTGAGGGAAAGCCCAGAGCCAGGGGAAAAATTCATCAGGGGAAAGGAAATACCACACCAAAAAAAAACTGGATAGGACAAGGTGTCATAAGTAACTAAAGTACTTTTTGGCACGTTGTGGTTTTGGGGAAATGGCAAGAACTTGTTACCTTCAGAGCAACTGCAAAATATTTAAATAATTTTTCCAAACATTTTAAATTTCTCTACAGGGGAAAATGGCTCAATGTAGGTGTGGAATTTGGAAGTCCCAGGAAAGCGAGAGGCAGAAGCACGATGGCACTGGACTAGTCCTGTCGATCCATGTGTAGTTTCTGATGCACCAAACACTTTATGTTACACGGAGGAGTGCCCTGTTTGTTGGATGCACTCTACTTTCAGTACCTGGCATCCTGCTAGTAACATACTGTAGTGTATAATTCAGCCCTGAATGCTTACGTTGAAGCAGGCTTGGTGAGAAGGAGTGGGTGCTATGGGATGCTGGGACTCGTAGTTCAGGAGGAGGTGTTTGGAGCAGGTGTCATGATATTTGTGGACTACGTATCCCAGAGTGCTCTGGCCTCAGCAACACAGGAAAGGGAATGGTCAGCAGCCTATCAGGTCAGGGAGGTGTGGTGAGCGATTAGCGGTGCAGCCAATTGTGGGGGAGGAACAGAAGCCAGAGCAGTGGGCTGAAAATGAAGGAAGGAAGGAAGGAAGGAAGGAGGGAGGGGGTGGTAGGTATCTGCCTGTGTGGGATCAGGCTAGGGCTTGTCTCTATGACTAGGGCCACTTGGAAGTTTCCTGACTCTGAAGGCCGCACTCCCGAGGCAGGGCCCTGTCCAGACAGGGAGGAAGGTGGATGGACAGGCGGGCAGGTGAGGGAGGCTGACTGCACTGGGCCTACGAAGCAAAGACACATTTCAGCCCAGCTGCTAAGAACTGTGCTGACTGTCCACTCACTCATACCTCTGCTCTCTGTGACAGGAGCCAAACAGCAGCAGCAAAAGGAAAGCAAAGGGTATAAATAATTGGATCCTTCTGAGAGAGATGCAGCCTAATGCTGTACTTGACCCAGTTACAGATAAGCAAGAAACAGAAACTACTGTGGAAGTTGCATTAGGTATTGACAGAGATGTCCATGGGGTATTTGAAAAGTTTTTTTTTTTTTCTAAACTTGGTCATTATCATAATGCTGATGTCAGTGATGCATCTAGTGACCCAGAGAGTAATGGCAGTGACCGCCTGGTAAGCATCCTAGGTCAGGAGGGTGTCAGTGGTGTAAACCACATGGCCCTCGTCTACAAAGTCACCATTGACTTTAGTTTGTCTTGCTGTCAGAACCGTTGTCAAATTCTAATAGGCGGGAGAGCCAACTGAAGAGACCGAAAGAAAGACATCTTTTGACGGATGTTGATGCTGCCATTCCTTCCACGTATTACTTTCTGTTTCCTTTTATTTTTACTTGAAGGAAACCCTTTACCAGTATCTGGTGGCTTGGCAAGGAATGCCCAGCCCTTTGCTGCCGGTACATATGCTCATGCATACTTTTCCAACCCCTACTTGCCTGACTTGTTCTGTACAATAAGGTGGAGGCCGACGCGGTAGCAATTGCCGTGAGCCAGGGGTGGGGCTCTGTTTTAGCATCCCGCACTGCTCGACAAGGTGAGCTTTTCCACTTTTCCATGTCTCGGTATGGTGTGCTGTGAGGGTCCACCAGAGCTCAGGCTACGGGCTCCAGGGCTTCCAGGGCTTCCAGGGCTGACATGCTGCTCAAAATCAACAAGTTCTGCATTTAGTCACCTAGCTGCAAGCTTTCGGTTGGTTCCTCTCTTGCGGGTCTGTAAGATGCTGATCGAAGTAAAAATGAGAGGTGAAGGATCACCTGAGGAGACTGGACACAGGAGCACCTCAGCACAGCACCAGTAGAGTAGCAGCAACATGGTTAGCTTTAGCTTTAGCTGCAACACCAGGCAACAGGTCTAAACGGCTGTCCCGTTGAAAGCAATATGTGTATACGTTTACTTTTATTATATCTTATTTACTTAGGTGGAGCATTTCTCCAAAGTGACTTACAACACTAAACTTCTTAGTGATTTTGCCCACGTATATGGAGGAGTACTGCCAGAGCAGTTTGGGGTAAGCACCTTGCTCAAGGGTACCACACAAGGAGGTGGGGTTCCAATTGGGTTCTCCACCACCTGCTGCTCCAGTGAATCTCCTGTTGTGTACTCCTCTGCTGCTTCTTCGGACCTTCTCTCACTCCCTTACAGGTCTAGTGCTCACATCCCCTTCATCTCCGGCCATCGAGGAGTGAAAAGAATTTCTAGCAACCTGAAGAACCTGATCTAATTATAGGCCAAGATCCATTTTTTGGGGGCCCTGGTGTCACCCTGTGGTTTAACTACCTATAACCAGTAAGCTGATATCTCTCCATCCCCTAATTGATTTTTTTAACCCAGGGATTTTGTTGCAGCCACCTTCTGTTCTTACTCGATTGTATGTTTGTTTTTGATTTCCGCAGCACAGTTGAAATGTTGGTTTCTCAAATCATCCGCCATTAACCTTTTACCACAGAGTTCTTACTTAAAGCTTGGATTGGGTGCTTTGAGGGTGTGTTGTAACGCGGCCTGTGGCATGCGGCTTGGGTCCGTCGACAACGGCAACTCAGAGGCGGTGGGCTGACTGCAGGAGATCAGTGCTGTGCAGCGCAGCGTCTGGGATCTGGTCATCTGATAACAGAGGAGGTTCTGTTACACGCCTGCCGGAGACGCGCGTCGATGCATGTTGCTCTGGGTCACAGTAGGGTGAGGCCATGGGGATGGGGGGAGGCTGACCAGAAAGGCCTGAGTGTTGTCGGAGGGCTAGGCCTGTCTTTGGGCTATTTTTACTTTTTATTTTTCCCCTCCCTACGCATGTGGTTTTGTTTACACTTTCTCACTTCCTGAAAGAGCACTCCGTGAGAGACGCATGCAGCACTCCAAGATGAAGGCGCTCTGGGTGTTTGAAAAGCGGCATCGGCTCGCTGCCCTGCCCTGGCTCTCCTTACAGAGTCCTTCCGTCATTCTCGTGACCTTCACTTCAGTGGTTGTCCTCACGGCACCTGGAATGATCTCAGACCTTTGGATGCACGTCATAAAAAGTGGACGTCTTCCAAGCCCTTGTAAAATTTTACTGACAAACATAAGAAAATGAAATGGGGCAGAGGGCTGGGGTGGCACTGTGCACATTTATTGACCTCCATGGGGCGGGATAGAAATGGACAGATGATTATAAGCACTTTTATTGCAATGCATTAATTGCATCTATTCATCTGTCTGACACTTTTCTTCAAAGTGATTTGCTGTGTTAAGCCAACTACCTTGTTGTCCTGTTTAAGGCAGCTGGGTAGTTTACGGGAACAGTTTAAGGCAAGTGCCTTGCTGAGGATACTGCAGCAGGAGGTGGGATGCGAATGTGCAGCCTTCGGGTAAAAGGTAGCTGCTCTGATGTCAGCTCCACCTGCCACCCATGAAATATTCCTCTGACTGTCATGAAAATCACATCTGGAGGGTTTTCGGTTGTTTTGTAACAGTGGGATGTCAGTCGCATTACCCAATACCTTTCAGGGCAAAAGTCTCCTTTCTGGTTGCATCCTAAGTTGACCCCAACCAAACGTCCAACCCCACAATTGGTTTTATCAGTCGTTCTGCCTCTTCCTGCTTTCTCGACACTCGGCTGACGGGGCTTCCTACCAGCCTTTCCAGTAATGACTCACACTCAGGCCTCACTCAGAGCCCTGTGCTTCTTGGAAGTGGCCACACCCCTCATTGCATTTCTGATTATCCTGTAATATCCTGCAGATACTGACCTTGAACCTTCCCTACCCCTGCCCAGGCGTTCCCCTTGGCCATCTTCAGCACTTGCTGATCAGAGAGGCAAACGCAGGATGCAGTGTGAGGAACGGTCAGGCACTGCACTCTAACTCTGCCTCGGCCGATGTTTCAGCGTCGTGTGACCCACCATGTAGGGGCCTGACACTGAACGCAAGCAGGGCATCTCAAGTGTGAGATGACGGTGACACTGAGACAGTGGTGACTTTCTGCCAGTTTGACTGGTGTGCCAGTCCTGGAACTTGTCACCAGCCTAAAGTGCCACACCGTCAAGTTCAGCAATGTGTCTTGTGCCCTTTGTTTATTGCATCTCTTCTTAATCTTGTTGACAAATAACTCTGAAAAGTAAACTGCCCTACATGTAGAATTCCTCGTCGAATTTGCTGGCTTTTTTTGTTTTTTGAAATGTTTTAACCATGGTTACAATTCTCAAAACACATATTTCCATATAGAGTAGTGAGAGCAACCTACAAAGGAAGGCATGTTCAGTCCATACAAGGAAGTAAATCGTGAATCGAGCTCTAGAAGGGACTAGTTGCTGCAAAGTACCAGCTGGTTGTCAGTGACTCGGACTGGTTGCTGTGGCATCCACCAGCTAGAAAAGACTCTCGATGGCCTGTGGCCTCTGGTGAGTCTGGGAGTAGAACCACGCTAAGGAGCCGCTGCAGGGAATGTCATCGCTTCCATCACCAGCTCCCAATGAATAAGTGATGGAGAATGTTTGTGGTGCAGAGAGGTGTCAGGATCAGGTTTATGTGCGCAAGCCGCTTCCTCCTGCTTGTAGCCCTCGGGTTACTGTGGGACGCCACCCTGCCCAGGTTCCAGAGAGAAGAACCTGGCACAGCCGCTGTACGCTTTGGTCTCGGTTGGCAGGTGAGGGCAGGAATGCCTCTTCTGAAGACCCAGTCCAGCAGAATTTATCTCAACTTGCTCCTCTGTCCCTGAAGCTGATTGTTCCGACATCTGTCAGAATATTCAAATGGACTCTTGATAAAATGGCCAGTGGGCAAATTCTGTTATCGAATGCAATGTGCAAGAGCAGGGAAAACACACCTCTGTGTGTGTGGGGGGGGGGTGGTTAAGGCAGTAGGGTGGCGTGGGCTTGCTAGGCCCCCCAGGGTGCTAAGTGGTGCTTGTACCAGGCATGGTGTCCTCAGCTACCAAATATATCCTGCTTTTGTGTGTTATTGCAAATGTTGGTCTCGGGCAAGTGGCTGCGGAGAGCATACAGACAGGGGGCCACGGGCAAGCATTGTCAAGGTGACAGAAGAGCAGAGTTGCTGGTGATGACTAAGGTGTGGCACCACAGTCCTCCCTACTTCAGGTTACTGTGTTGTGCGGTTCACTCTTTAAAACACACTTTACAAGGTGAGGGGCCTGGGGGTGGCACTAACCTTTGGTTGGAACTCTGTTATGTTGTGGGGATGTCGAGTGCGTGGGAACTGGCAGATATTCAGGCTGGGCGTGAATGCTTGTGAACACCTTGATATAGAGAAACGTGGTCTTAGTGCGTTGCTTATGTAGAGAATAATCCCCCTGTCGGCAGCTCTTGCTGGCAGATGGACGGTGGGGCGGGGTGCAGATTGAGTGTGTGGGTCGGTTTGTGAGCATGAGCACATGCGTCTATATGGCCGTAGACAAACCGAGGAGGATGGCTCTCCCGACCCCCTGCCCCTTTCAGCCGGCTACAGTCGATTATTTTAATCCCCCCCACCCCACCCCACCTCACCTCACCACGTGAGCGGGTGGACAGCCTTTCCCAAAACTTGGCACACGGCACAGGGTGGGGTAACCAGCTCAGACCGGATTGACAACCTCCCTTTTTAATACCATTCTCTCACAGCTTGCCGAGCATGTTATCCTCCTTCGGTGGGTTTTTTCCACTGGCTAAGCTGCCGACAGCACCCCCACTCCGCGCCCCTCCCCACCAAACCTTTAACTGCCACCAAGCCTGGCACACACGCCACCCTGGCCAACATTCTACATGCGCTCAGTGCCGCACCCCTCTCTCTAGCAGCACAGCGAGCCAGGTGGGCCAGGAGCATGGTGCTTCCTAAGAACAGGGTGGGTGCGCGGGTGTTCGAGGAGACGTTGGTCATATGCTCATTTGTGTGGGATGGGAGCCACTGCGCCTCCGTTAGAGCCGGGCACCAGCTCATCTGAAGCCAGTGATGAAGTGGCTCCTCTTTGATCCCTTTGGGCCTTTTAATTTATACGTCAGTCATTTTTGGAGTGGCTGTGACCGCAGCATTTGGACGAGATTGGGCTTTCATTACAGCGCGGTTGCGGAGGCCCGGCTTTGAGGAACACGGTACTGCTTCTGCAGGCATCGCTGATTCTATCCTGCTGGCTTGTGCTGCCGACAAGTTGGCCCCCTCAGCTGGTGTGTTGTGCTCAGGTCCTGGAGGCCAGCAGGGTCACCGCCCCCTCTGGCCCTCAGTTCAGCTCAGCCTGTGCCCCTCACGTCAGTGTTTTCTCTGCCTGCTTTCTGCTAAACTCATTGAGATAAACGACTCCTCAAATACACACCAGAAAGTATTCTAGACTCCAAATGTGCCTTTAAATTTAGTGTCAAAATAATGGATGTGATCCAGACTGAGAGTTGGGCACCTCTTCTGCAGATTGTCTCAGCGGTAGAGCTGATGATTGCGAAATAATATGGCTTTTCAAAACAAACTAATACCTGCAATGATGAGAGTGAATGAGAACTCAGACTAGCAGGCTGATTTGATGTCTAGGAGGCCCCAATTTCTGTGCAATCGATTCTGTAACCTCCTGCTAATTTTATAATGATGCATAAGCCTGGCAGAGGAGGACAGAAGCGACGTGGCGCCGCTTGATGGACAGTCACTGAACACAGCACCGGCGCCACGTCCGTCAGGACAGACCCCTCTCAGTGTGATGCCCTGCTTTCTGCTTCCAACCAGAGAGGCAAGTGCACAAGCGGCAGGACGGACGCGCGGGTGGCGGCTGGGATCGGCGGCTCGGCGGCAGGCTGGTGGAAGATGTCGCTGGGCGCCGGAGGAAGGGGGGGCAGGCACGGACGGGCAGGGGCGGGAGCCGCCGAGGAGGGGCCCATCGGGGTCCCATTCCCGGAGCACAGCACTGACGTCCTGTGTGGCCTCAACGAGCAGCGACTCAGTGGTCAACTGTGCGACGTGCTGCTGGTGGCGCAGGGGAGGGAGTTCCCGGCCCACCGCTCCGTCCTGGCCTCCTGCAGTGCCTACTTCCACAAGCTGTTCACCTCAGGGGCTGCAGCCGACCGCCAGAGTGTCTATGCCATCGATTTTGTGCGTGCTGAGGCTCTGTCAGCCTTGCTGGAGTTCGCCTACACGGCCACCCTCACGGTCAGCCACGCCAGTGTCGGGGAGGTGTTGAGCGCCGCCCGGCTGCTCGAAGTCCCACCTGTCCGGGAGGTCTGCATGCACCTCCTGAACACCAAAGTCCTGTTACCGCCGGTATGTCCCTGCAGGACCCCCTGCACACACACACACACACACACACACACACACACACACACACACACACACACAAGCACCCAAATATACGATATACTCAGGCTGATGCCCCAGTAGCCACACTGTGTGTTGCAAAACTGCCACTTGCACCTTTCTCACTGCTGCTCTGACACTTTACAGCTCCCTCCTGCACTTTTGGTGTGAATCATCTTATAACGCTGGGAGATGCATCCCAGTTTTAACTACATAAAAGTTTTGCTAAGGACACTGATTTCTCCGGATGACCCATGTTAGCATTGTCCTGTTTGTGCTTGCAGGCGGGGAGCGAGACAGGAAAGGAGGAGGACAGCAAGGAACTGGCTGAAGGAGGTAGGGGGGAGCAGGGCTGCCAACTGCAGGCCCAGGAGTACTTAGAGTTTTTCCAGAGGGGGGCACACTGGGGCAGCAGCTGCAGCACGCCAGAGCTCAGGGACCCCCCAGCACCACTGCACTTTAACCAGCGTAACGGGGTGGACGGCAGTGGCACCCCCCCAGCCCCAGGAGAGTACTGCTCTCCCCTGGCGCTGGCCCTGGCCCACCCACCGCTGCCAGACCCCGAGGACATTGATGAAGAGGACACGAAAGGCCCGCCAGCGGGTGCCAGGGACCTCTTAGCTTGGGCCAGGGGCAACGGGGGGAGTGCGGCACCGACTTTTTATCCTTCGTCCCAGAACGGACATTACTACCTCCAGCCAGACAGCAAACTGGAGCAGGAGCAGGAGATGGAGACGGACCAGGGCCCCGACGTGGGAGCTGCTGGCCTCCTGCTGCGCCACGTTTTGGACTCCATGGGGCAGTCAGAGGAGCTGCCTGATGGCGAGGACCCTGATATGGAGTTTTACTTGAAGTACTTCAGCAGCATGCAGCGTGAGGGCACCGCCGCCGGAGCCCAGGATCTGCTGCCCCTCTGGACAGCACGCAGCAGCAGCATCTCTGCCACTGGGGTAACAGCTGGCGGGGAGAAGAAGATGCGCTCCAAGGCCTTCCAGAAGTGCCCCATCTGCTCCAAGGTGATCCAGGGTGCAGGCAAGCTGCCCCGGCACATCCGCACACACACCGGGGAGAAGCCCTATGAGTGCGCCATCTGCAAAGTGCGCTTCACCAGGTGAGCTTCTGAGGAAGGGGAGGGTTGTGTGGTCTGAGAAGAGACCAGGGCACAGCCATGTAAATCGCCTGCAATAAACTCCTTCTTGTGCCTTTCTTACCCCGCAGAGCAGAACGAAGAGTGAAGATCACGAGTTATTTGGCACGTGGCTCTTAATTTTGAAGCCATCTGGCCTGGTGTGGGAGCTCTGAGCCCAATAATGGCAGTTAGCGAACGCAGAGATGACTTGTAGTTCACACACCCGGCACAGTGTGTGATCCTGACAGAAAGTGCTCTGCTATTTGTGTTTTAGCTTTATGAACTTCCTTGTCCTTTCCGCACTACCAAATACCATCTCCACACCATAGCCACCTCCGTGCACAACCTGCTCTGAATAGGTCTGCACCAGTTTGGTATAAATCCGTCGCACCAGAACCTGGTGCCCTCGGCGTGTGTGTTATGTGGGAAAGTTAGGAATGTGCTGCTCAGGCGGGCTGGGTGTATGTGGCATAGCGAGTTTTTGTCGTGCCACACACCTGCCTTCAACTGAGCTGTCTAGAAATAACTCAGAAGGGCTGAGCGAAACTCTGAATCTGGCTGCCGATCCTAATTTGATGAGTAAGCTGAGCAGAACCAGTTTAGATCAATTTAGATCAGGTTTGATCCATGTGTGAGTTTGATGAATCACTCCTGCACCTTTTAATAATTCACCTCAATCAGAGTGTCACTTGACTCTGAGGCTCTGTGTGCCAGGGATTATAATGCAGGAGATACCAGGGGCGAAGTGCGCGTGCGTGCGTGCGTGCGTGCGTGTGTACGTGCGTGCGTGTGTACGTGCGTGCGTGTGTACGTGTGTGCGTGTGTGCGTGTGTGTGTGTGTGTGTGTGAGAACAACAAGCCTTTCTTCTCCTTTGCCAGTCAGCAGTACAAGTTCCACCCCCACCCCCCCCCATGGTCCATGTTGTGAGACTCCAGTGTTTGTCCCTCCCACAGGCAGGACAAGCTGAAGGTGCACATGCGCAAACACACGGGGGAGAAGCCATACCTGTGCACGCAGTGCGGTGCCTCCTTTGCCCACAACTACGACCTGAAGAACCACATGCGTGTGCACACTGGCCTGCGGCCCTACCAGTGCTCCAGCTGCTTCAAAACGTTTGTGCGCTCCGACCACCTTCACCGACACCTCAAGAAGGATGGCTGCAATGGCATCCCCTCCCGGCGGGGCCGCAAGCCACGCATGCGGGACCCCACGCTCCTCCTCCAGGCTGAGGCCGGACTCCCAGTGCCCGTCCCACAAGGTGGCAGAGGAAGGCGGCGTTTGGAGGCTCCTGCTGCCATTGCTGTCGCAGCCATGGACCCCCGGAGCCCTGCCAATAGCCCAAGACGGCTGGAAGAGCTAGGGGAGGCAGGGCAGTGATGCGGGGATGAAAGGGCGAGGCATTGCTGCGGGGGGGCTGGACTTCCAGAGTTGCAGTGGCCTAGAAGGGTGCAGAAGACAAAGCAAAAGCAAAGAAAAAACAACTAACTACTCCTCTATATACCAAATCAGGGTGTCACAGACTAATCTTTTTTTCACTTCTCTGTTTTTGGGATTTTGCGTTTATAGGCAGACTGGTGCAGGGCACTAAAGCCACACACTCCTGCTGTCTTCTTCCTGGCCTTCCTCCTGTGTGGTCCAACTTCTGCGTGTTGGCAAGAGCTGTACGGTGAAACCAGAAGTCGAGGAGCAACTATGCAGCTGAAAGACATTGTATGGCTTTTGTTTACATTTAAGGAAACACTGAGTCCCCCAGAACAGCCTTCTGAAAGTCAAAAAAGCGGTAACGCGTCCCTGCTGGACCGGTTCAATGGGAGCCCACATTGACGTTCAAACAGGGAAGCCACCTGTGCATATTTTGCATTTTAGTATGCGCACAAAACAGCACGAAATGCCATCTGATATCCACGTTTATGTATATGCAAGGATGCAACAGCCATGCCGTCACACTACTGCGATTCTCAGCGTACCGGAAAAAGCCACACGGCAGTTTGAGTTTATTGCTTCTTACAAATGGTTCCATCCTTTTCAAACGGGAAGTGGCCAGTGGAAGAAACTTCAACGGAGCTCCATCCAGGGCCGGGTGGAGGGAAGCAGGGAGCCCTGAATTTCTCCTGCACTACAACAGGCTTTCCACCAGGGGGCGTGTGTGCTCCTAGGACCCCCCCCCCCGCCTCCCCACTTGACCCAGCCCTTCCCTGCCACATCAGCTTTTTCATCATTTTCCTGATTTGTCTTAATTATTGTATTTTTTGCTGTTGATATTGTTGTTTTTGTTTGTTCCTTTTTGAGTTGAACGCTTGGGTACTTGACACTTTAAGTTTGTACACATGTATATATGTTAGGTGGTGATCGTAATGGTTATTTTTATTTTTTTTTGTCAGAGGCCTAGTTCCAATTGGGTTATTCCTTGAACTTGATGTCAAATTTCTCAGACAGCATGAGACCAGGGGTGAAACCTGTAGGAATCTAGGATCAGATTCCCCAGGACCTGAATTTTGCTTCCCCCTCCAGGTGAGCCGAAGCTCATGACTCAGCACCTTGAGGTGGCTGTAGATGGTTGTTCTCTCTTACTTGCGTTCAGCTGGTTTTTCCTTAGCTTGCAATGAGGGGGTCCTGTTTCTGACCAGTTTGTGACCTAAAAGGGAAGTGAATTTCCACCAATGCAAGAAAGAGAAAAGGGGGGGGGAGAAACAAGCACCTTTTGCCCAAATTTGCACATGCTTATGAGAGAAATCTGACCAAAATGTTGTACTTTGAGAGAGGAAGAATGACAGGTTAGAGACGAGGAGGAGGAAGAGGAGGAGAAGAGCGTTTATTCCAGACTTTAGCCCCAGGGACCACAAAACCATGAAGCAACCTGTGTAATGAAGAGAGCAATAAGTACCTGTCTGAGAGGGGAGGCCAAAAAGGAGTACAACAGAGCTGCATGGTTGGGTAGGGTAGGGTGGGGTGGGCTGGGGTGAAGTGGGTTGTGGGACACAGCTCGGAGTTTCCACTTATTTGCACTCCAAATTCTAGTCCAATGTTCCTTATGAGATCCTCTTTTGTTGCATAGTGCAGGCAGACTGCGGGCCACTATGCAGTGTCCCCCACTTTTGCAGCACACTTCCCTGCCGGCATGACGCTGGGTCCCAGAGCACGGCATGCTGGGGCAGGGGACTGAGGGGAGTCCCACGGCAATGGCATCGGCGAGCTGACTCACCCCCTGGCCTGCAGCGCTGGCATGGCGACTGGCAGGCGTGAACAGGCACATCTGGCAAATCCAGAGAGCACTTTGAACCAGGACTCTGTGTACCTGGGTACAATGGAGGAGGGGAAGGGGGGTGGCCGGTGGGGGGGGGTCAACTGCTTTTATATCTTTTTGCACAGCACACCCCCCACCCCCCACTCCACCCCTGCTCACGTTCATTCCAATGATGCCCCTCCCGTGTAGAGGCCTGGCGCGCTCTGCCCTGCATTTCCCAGCCATAGGGCTGCTGTGCCCTGACTGTCATGTCCTTGCACCTCACTGAGACGGAAGCTGGCTTTCAAATGCACTTTGTTATTGAGAAGGGCACTTTTGTCAAAGAAACGGGTACTGCGAAACAAAAGGAGAAAGGAAAGAAGGAGAAAAAAGTCATTCCAGTCATGGACGTTTGGCTTTTTTTCTCTCTCTTTTCTTTTTTTTTTTTCCTGATGCCGGGCTGCCAAAAAAAAAATAAAACGTGTACAGAATCTCAGTTGAGACAGCTTACAGGGAACACAGTGGGTTAGGAAAAGGACGGGTCAGGTTTTGTGACTTAAAAAAAAAAAAAAAAAAAGAAAGAAACCCCACATAACTGATTGCACTTGAAGTTAGATATTACAGAGATAGCAGGTTGTGTTTTTTCATGTCTTAAAGGGGGTTGAGCTCCTGAGGGGTGGCTGTGCATCTGTGTGCGGCTCCACAGTCTTACTGCAGTCTTGCTGTCCTCTTTCCTTCATCACTACATTAAATGGGAGCGAACTTGTCATCGTCCTCGGACAGATGCTGAGCAGGTGTAACGCAGACATTCATCCCCCATGTTCCACCTGCTCATTCCCCACATTTTTGCTCTTCTGTTTGCTGTCCTGCTTGTTTTTTTTTTTCGTGCTTTTTGGGCAGCAGCGACATGGTAGACATGTTATCAGCTGAGTGTTAGTAAGTCGCACAGCTCCATCGCAGTATTACCTCCTACAGCCTGTAACTCCTACTGGGTTCAGCTGGGCCACCAACTGAATGGACTGGGAGTCCACAGGGCCGACTGCCTGACTTGAGTCCGGTGCATCTTGCACCGCACAAGCTTAGAGGTGATGTGTTACTCATAGCCCCCCTTCCACCCTCCACACACCCACACACCACCCCCTGCTGCGAGGGGAGCCACCTAATGCAGCACCCAAATCCTCTTACTTGTGTGACATTATTGGCCTCGACGCAACAGCCGCCTGGCCGCTGAGCCCTGAGGGTAGGGTATTTATAAGCTGCGGGAAGCTGGGCGCCATCACAGGACATTTGCATCTCGCACCTCATGTAGACCTTCAAACGTAACCAACACACTTTGTTCTTTTTTTTTTAAATTTAAATTTTAATTTCTCAGCTAAGCTACTTTGTCTGTCGTTGCTGTTACTGGTTTCTGCTCAGATTTCAAACGCCTTCCCTTCAGTTCCACTTGCCCCTCTGCGTAGAACCAGGCTTTGTGTGAAGTCGAGTCATGGTGTGACGGGCGTCTGCTCTGTGTGTGTGTGTGTGTGTGTGTGTGTGTGTGTGTGTGTGTGTGTGTGTGTGTGGAGCCGCTCAGGAACAGGTCCTGCCCCTCAGCCAACCCCCTTGTTACGTATGCAACTTTTTGTGTGGATTCGTACATTATGTTACTTGAGTTCTTTTGTTTTATCTTGTTTTTTTTGTTTTATTTGGTTTCCTTAAACTGTAGAATTTGATTAATTAATAGGTTTTAAAAGCTTCTTGTTTTGTAATTATTATTTCACTTTTGAAAGGTGGCTGTACAGCTTCTTAAGTGGGTGTGTGTTTTTAATATTCTGCAAAATGAATTGCTGGAGTATGTTTGGGGGGGGGGGGTTCGGGGGGGTCAGGGTGCAAAGCCTGACAGCACTGGAATTGGTGCTTTAGCCAAGGCAGCGAGAGTTTGCACTAAATGTCCATGTCCTGCCGGGGAGAGGAGAGTGTCCCATGCCAGCCCGGGGGGGGGGGGGGGG
>UFQX01001618.1:0-80730 GCA_900497675.1 Arapaima gigas | reverse complement strand
GGGGGGGGGGGGGGGGGGGGGGGCTTCGGTTGTCACATCGCAGGCAGCTCTGCAAACGTACAGGGATGAATGTCTTACCCGCCATGGTAAAGTCTGTATGTATTTAAACTATAGTCATTGTTCACACCCACATTCCTGTTCTAGAAGCCAAATGTGTGGCACTCCAGACCATGCAGGTCTTGCCCTCATCTCCTGATTTCTCACACCTAATCCTATAGGAGAAGCTGCTGTTGGGGGTGTCACCAAGCTCTTTGTTTGTAGAATGTGTATGAGAAATGCAATATTTGAACCTTGCAGAGATTCTGTGGTATATACAGCTGCGGTGACTGAAGCAGGGAATTGTGGGTAGCGTCCCAGGCTGGCTACTGTTCAGTGTATCCAGTGTGAGTCCAGGACTGAAAGGGCAGTCTGCTGGGGTGGGCAGCACAGGAGACTCGACAAGCCTTGAGGTGGAACAGACCCAGAAAAGGGCTCTTGCCAAATATAAGAGGTGGATGACACCTGTACAGCAGAACACCACCCAGGTACATGGGGAAAGTGAGCTTCGTCAGAGTAAGTTGAGCTACGCAGGCCAGTCCATGGTGGCGATGTGACCCCTCCTGGTGCGGGTCACTGCGGCAATCTGTAGCACACAACTGGGTGGTTAAGGGAAATGAGCCAATCTAAAGGTGGGATTAAAGAGGCAGTGCAGGTGGAGTCAGCAAGTCGCCTTCTTTGCTGCTGTTCCTCCTCGTTCGCTTGCATCCTAAGCCCTGGGCTGCTGCCATCCTCTCCACACGGTGTTCAGGAGACACCCCCTCGTGTCTGCTCTTCTGGTACATTTGCTGCAAGCATTAATTGTAATGTTAGTAACTGTTAATCACAAACGGGTATCAGTATGGCAATTTTTCCTTTTTTTCTTGTCGCCCACTTATGTTCCCCGCTGCTTCTGCACAGCTGATTGGTGGATGACGGAGAGCGAAGGGTGGCGGATGCAGGCGTGTCCCGCCATGCTGTTTCCCGACTTCTGCTGCTGTTTGTGTTGACGGCACTTTTAGCCTTGCCGGATCGCTGAGTCTCTGGAGCTGCAGGACTCTGGGTGACGGTGGCCTGGTCCCGTTTGCCGCTTCGTGCAACAGCAGCTTTTCATTCCACGCTAAAATCTTTGGTTTAAGTCTAAACTTTTCAGTTGCGCTTGCGGCGGTTCTCGCACGTTTTGCTCGTTGGAGGAAAGGCACGGCTCCAGTTCCCAGCAGGTGTGTCTGTTGCCCACGTCTGTGTGACTTTGCCGTGGCCACCAGATTGGGCAGGAGGACCTGGAGGCAGTAGGGAAGTGGAGCAGAACCATTAGGTGAGGGACACACAGAGACTGAAACCAAGCTGCTGGGTGTCCCTCCTGTAAAGGATCATTCCAGAAATTCATTCCTGACCTGGAGAGCCTGTGGAGGTTGATGGGATTAATGCAGGTCCAAGAAAATGTTTGCTTCCATGGTCCTCCTGCTCCCCCCCGTTGTTTCCGGTCAGGACGTGAGCACGGCCTCTAAAAGTTGCTCTGCGTGTCATATGGGATGAAGCACTTTGTGAAAGGCCATCCAAAAAAATGTTAATTTGGTTTTTACTGTTGTAATTGTTTTTACTCTTGTCAGAATGTCATTGGTATTTGTATTATTTAAGGGCAGAAACCAGATGAAAAAGCCATGAATGTAGGACATGTCTGAGATTTATTATCTCCATACGGTTGAGATATACTGAGATTTAAACACATTTTAGACTTTTAGTGCAGCTCCACAAAACCACACACTTCCCAACACACCACAGCTGAGCAGCAAAACAGTGTAAAGAGCAGTGTATAATAATGAGCAGCAGATACTACAGTTTATTAGAAAAATGCAGTAAAGATGGAGTTTATAATATATATCTCTGTAACCTTAGGGGGACCTCTGATCACAAAAAGGTCAACATATGTTAAACTCCCTGTCCCCTTCCATGCTCCCACTGGTCCCTTTTTTTGTGTTCCGTGAAATAAATCTTACACTAAATCAGTGGTCTCCTTTAGAAATACAACTGGGGTCCATGCTGTCAGCAGGGTGTTGGTCATCGCTAGCAGCTGGCTGCTCCACCCTATGTGTTTCACATGGCGAAGTGCTGGAATACAGTACTTCTCCCCATGTGGAAGGCTTCTCACTTTTATATGGACTGTGCCAGACATGGAAATAAACATTCTGTTGGGGGTTTATAATATCTGGAATCATGTACTTTCCTGGAACTTGCAGAGGGCTTTTTACACATGTATCCTAATATCTGTAGTTATAACTTGAAGGATAGTGAATTTTAACTATGCAAAGAAAATTCAAGACACACAGATAATAAAGAGTTTAGAGGCTCCACTGTCAGGGAGAAAATACTTTCAGGCAACACACAACCTCTAAATGGAAGGTTGTCTTCTTGGGGAAAGTAAAATTCCCAGTGTCCTGGACTTGGACAGCTGACCTGTGCTTTCCCATAAAGGAACAATAGAAATGCTGTCAATCATTGTACTTGGAATGGTTAAGGAGAGGCTGGAGGTTGGGGAAAATTGCACTTTTGGTTGTTTAAAAAAAAAAAAAAAAAACCTGTTTGTATTCTAAACATGGCCGGAAAGTTAACATTGTCCCAACTACACAATTCTGTTTTTTAATATTTTTTTGTTTAGTTTTTTTACAGAATACATCTAAATATCTGACATTCTAGATTAAAGAAAGTTATTTCTATTAAAAAAGATCTTTGCACTATTATGTACGTGCGTGTGCGTGTTCATGAAAAAAATGACCAAAATTACACATCTGAAAGAGTTGTGGGAGATCAGGAAGGTGATGCTACAAGTCTCTCAAAGGCACAGGCATTTGCAGGAGGGTTTAGCCATCTGCCTCATAAGAATTGTAGTTGAATAGTGCAGAGACTGAAGGAAAGTGAACCCTGTTTTTGGTGTCAGCTGCTGCTCCGCTCACTTCTCTTTCCCATTTTTATTTGTCACTCTGTGTTTGTGTGTTGTGCAGAATTCCACAGGATCACAAATATCAATAATGATTTTAATTTTTTTAATATTTGTTGTGTGCTTTAACCAATTGGCAGTAGGAGGCACAGACCTTTAACCTGAAGGCTGTTGGTTCAAGTCCCAGAAAGGGTCCTGTTGTAGAACCCTTCAGCAAAGGTGTTCCACCTCAACTGGCCCAATGAAGCATAGCCGTGTAAGTTTTTTGGAATTAAAAAAATTTTTTTTTTGTTTTTAGGTAAAACCCTCAGCTAAGCAGTTAAGTAGCCCTCATTCATTTTTGTGTTATATTTCTATGCCGATAATATTAGACCCTGTAACCTAAAAAGCTATAAGATTTACCACAAATGTGACACCAGCTCAAATTGCTTTATCTATAATGAAAGTGTGAAACTACCAAAGTTTTCCAATCTGCAGCATACTGGAGTAAATTTTAGTACAACTTCCCTCCACTGATTTCTTATTTACATTTTGAGACCCCCAAAAAGCATGCAAAACCACAGTAAATGTGCGTATGTTTAAAAATGCAGACGGAACAAGACTTCATAGAGAAAATGGACAGATATTTGGCACAAACATAACCGTTTCACCCACAACGGCTGTATATTTATTGACTGGGACGGATCCCTTATTTGACACGCCGATGTGCAGCTTGCAGTTGTTCTTATTGTCCAGCAGATGGAAGCACCGGTCCCACAAGGCAACCTTCAAACGGCACAAAGAAACTTGGAAACGGTCTCCCTGTGCCAGTATTAATTTGAGCAGTAAATGTAGCGACTGTCCCTGAGTAGCACATTGCAGTGGGCAAGTGAGTTGAGGCCCATTGTGGCTGTTGCTGTGGATCCTTTTCGTCTAAGGTGTTACACCACTGCTGCGCTGAGCCTTGGCACCCGCAGTTCCCCGTGGCGGGCCTGATGGCATGCAGGACGGGGATCCGCCTCGACAGACAGCTCATTAACTCCACAGCGGCAGCCTGTGTCTCGATGCTGCGCGGAGAACGTCATGGTGTCCCCGTTGCACTGCCCTGTCGTCCTAGTTCCCTCCTGACGGTGTGTGAGGGACCTCAGCATGTGCCATGCAGGTGATACGTCCCCAGGATGCTGCTCGTGCTACTGCTGCTGTGTATCAGACCCTGTGTTCCAACCTCACACACTTCGGTAAGGAAAAACAAATACTCTGCCAAGCAGTGTGACCACAGGTCTCCGATTCTGATCTGCACCGATTCTAATGTTTTATGTCCTTCGAGCCTTTGCACTGCCTCATCATTGTTGTATCTTCTACCTGCAGGCCTTTGGGCCAAAACCTGGATTTTGTTACATGCTCCTAAAATTCGAAGCTCCTCTCTTTGAAGCACATCCTTCTTATAATTTAAGTTCTGCAAATGGACTGCGAGTCTGAATGTGGGTTTGAATCCAATACAGTCCGTGCAGTTTGTTCTCCATATGTCTGCATGAACTTCCCACCATGTGTGTTTCAGATGGATTGGTGATCATAAACTAGTCATAGTGTGTGTACGTGTGTGTGTGCAAGTCGGCAAAGCTCACCTCTAAGGTGAACCCTGTTTTACGCCCTTTGGTTTCAGAAGAGGTTCCAGACTGCAGAGATCCTGCCATTGGGTGAGTGAGTGAGCAGTGGAGCATTGGAGCTCTACAATTTCAGTTAAATTTCAGTAGTGCAACTGCTGCTCAGATCACAATCACTAAGTTCTCTAGCTGCCTGTTTTGTCACTCTACTCTGCAAATATTCTTGAACATGCAGTCCCACAACGTCTCCGGCTTCTGCATGACTGGAGACAACTGATAGTCTTTGTTTCTTAAGTGCAGTAATTATTTCACTGATGACAAATATTCCCTTTACTACTTCCGGATGTTCCGCATGACAAAATATTCTTACAAATGTGGATATTCTCATCATGCAAAGAAGCAGAAGCATATTTGTATGAGTGTTTATGGGTGTTTACATTACAAAAAATGTCAGCTGCTTTTCTTACTGTTCTATTGCTTATTTGATGTCTGTATCTGAAGAAAGTGTTTTGCCTATTTCTACAGCAGAAAATTCTTATTGTAAGAGTACAAGCCACTATTCATGTCCACTATGCAACCCGCTAGACATAACCTCTAAGTTACCTTTGATGAGATCTGACTTGATGTTCTTTCAGTCTGTCCAGAGTCTGCTGGTAATGTCGGTCAGCCTCTGCTTTGTTCTCAAAATCCCTGTGTGTGCCTCGTGTTGGGGGACAAGGTGCCTTCTGTTGGTCTGCAGGTTTACCACTGCGGGGTCTTGACCCTATGGTGTGTCTAAGCAGCTAAAAATGACTATGGTGCTGTCTTCCCTCCATTTCATTGCCCAGACTGGTTTACATCGCTAGTGCTGAGCATAAATGAACAATATTTTAAATTAAGGAGTAATTCAGGGTTCAGTGTTGGGTTGAAACTTTGAGTCTTTTGATCAAACTTTCATTTCCAGATTCTCCTTTCTGCACAGAACTTTCCTGAAACCTCCCCCGAACTATAAATTCATTACTGCATATGTACTGTACTTTTAAGGTCGCTCTAATTTGTACCTTTTAAGATACATTTCAAATCTCATACATTCCATTTGGCCTATACAAGTGCTTCTGGGTAACATACAGCGAGGTACAACTTAATTTTCTTTGTGTCTTTTGCTCCATCCAGATTGTGTGGATAATTAATTTAATGTGCTGAATCTTCAGCTGTATTTCAGATGCTCTCCTTTTTCATGTTGATCAGGGACAGTGGCCCTTTAGCCCTCTACCCTACTTTTCCTGTCCCTTGTCCCCCACGGACCGGTTCTGGAGGTCTTTTCAAGGCTCGCAGCCCAGCCCCTGGCCATCCTCCTCCCAGGAGAATGAGGGCGAGGTTCCTTTAAATGACTGCGGCAAAAACCCCCCCACAAAACTCTGCAGTCATTAATATGCACAAATGCAAATGAGTAGGTAATTAAGAGCCTGAAATCTCCTGAGTCCCTTTGATTGCTAATTAATTCTAATCTGTGTAAAAGGGGGAGGAAAGGAAGAAGAGGAAGGAAGAAATGAAAGAGAAAGAAAGAAAGCTGGAGCATATAGACCCCAACTGTCTAACTTGAGGAATCAAAGTTGAAGGTCAGAATCACGGAGTCAAAAAAGGGAGAGCAGTCACACGGTCACCACATACGTTACATACGTGTGTGCGCAGGTGTGTGTGTGTGTGTGTGTGTGCGCGCGTGTGTGTGCGTGTGCAGTCGCATTGCTTGTTCCGTCAAGACATTTGCTGCACTGATCTGTACAGTATGGTGCAGCCCGTGTTCCCTTTACGCTGCCATTTATAACCCCCCCAATAAAGAAAAGACAGTAGAGCACCGTGCAGCATCACACTGTTTCTGTGGTCATACGACCTTTCATTTGACCTCAACTGTCTTATTAATATTGCTGTATTACACTGTCCCAGGAAGCAAAAGGTCATTCCTAGGATTTGCAAACTCCTCAGGGGAGGCTGGCGCTTGCGGGTGTGTTGTGGAAACAAAGAGCGGGTTTAGCAGCAGAAAGTGTGGGGAAAAGGGAAAAGCAGCAGCCAAAGGCAGACGAGACAGAAGGCAGGCAGGCCGGTGAGGAGGCTTTAATGGAGTAAGATGTGGCAGATTAAATTAACAGCCCGCAGCAGGATGTGCACTGTCACTAAGCGTGGCCGAAGGGGGACGGTGCACAGCCACACGGTAGCAAAATATGAGGAAGCGTCTGCACCGACTGCTTGGAAAAAGTAAGGAGATGTTGGGGCACAGTAGCCGAAAGCATCAGATGCCCCGCCCCCACCCAAACTCCCCACCACCGCCACCAAAAAGAAGTCTCAGGTGTCCTGGGCAAGAAGTGTGTGACAGCAGCAGCTGTGTTGTGGAGAAGATGTGATGTCATGTCACCAGTGTGGTTTGGGCCACCTCCCATGTCCTGCACACACACACGTGCACCCACACTCACACTCACACTGCTGTTCCTGGTGACCCAGTGCTCCCTCGATGCCCCCATCCTCACACATGCCCCCATCCCCTCCTCCAGTCCTTCACAGCATTCTAGGAGAAGGATTTTGAGGAACTATCTGTAAGAACATTCCCTTGTTTCTACATCTAGATCTCTCAAAATTAGTTGACCTCCAGGCTTAGGGCTAATACATTTTTTTTAAGCATAAACAACTTTAAATCTATATACTTCCCCCAGATATTGATAAATCCTTGAGGAGCCCAACCCAGACTGGTCCTGTTTTTGAAAGAATTTTAGAAATGTAGGAGCTGCTATTGGTTTATAGTGAAACACCTCTCCAGCTGCAGTTACATAACCCGTTATAAAAGTGTGTTTGTTGCTGTGTGTCCCCTCCCCCCCAGCACTCACCTCTTCCTTTTTGCTGTCTTTCTCACTCCTGCAACCACAGAGCTGCACAGTAGCGCAGTTGTGAGGTACCTGGGTTTGTCAACAGGATGCGTATTCTTTGTACAACTGTACACCACGCGTGGGCAGCTGCACCGGGGTAACCCAAATGCAAAAATAAAAAAAGAGAAAAAAAGCCCATCATGGGCTTGGGATTCCAGGAAGGCGGGGGCGTCACATGCAGTTCAGAGGGGAGGTGAAGGGGGGTAGCCCAGAGGCATCCCACTTGGTCTTTGATAGAACAGTCACACTACAAGTCCCTCTTCGCAGCTTCACACTCCTCGAAGATGCTGGGAAACAATGGCCCTGCGCTTCACACATGCATGTGCGAATCGTCTGCGATCGATCACACCTCTGCTCGAACCCAGCACGATCCTGCAACGGCTTCAGCCGCATCTCTGCTTCTCCTGACGTACACCTGGGCACAGCTCTTCTTGGTTTCCTTAACAGGACACGGTCACACGCTCAGCCATGTATTCTTTACCCACCCACTACCTGTTCTCCCTGGAAGGTCACCTGTAAATCACAGCCGTTCACTTCTTACAGCACCACCCATCCATCCGTCATCAGCAAACGCTTTATTGTGGAGAGTGTTGGGCCTACCCCAGAATCACTGGGTGCTGTGTTATGGAGCTACGTCCTGGATGGGACACTAGTTCATCTCAGAGTGTTCCTATAGAACTTTGCGGCATATTTCTGACCGAAAGGCATCTAATATTTTGTGTCAATTTGGTATCTTTCCACAAGATCCCGCATCACTTCGAAAAATTAACGGTTGTAACAGTGACTGCAAGCGGGGGGCTTGCAATGAGCCTTCTTATAAAGTGCCACAACAGTGCTGGTGGTGCAAAGTGTCGTGCAAGTAACTGTCACTTGTTCTTTTCTGAGTGCCAGGGGCCGAGGCAATGGGGGGCAGCAGGGGGCTCGATTAGGACATTCTCTGTCTTCCCATAGTGCTAGCTCAGCGGGGGTCGGTTTACCATGAGCAGTGGATGCAAAACAGATAGATTCGCTTCTCCTCCCCCTCGCTGGGAGAGAGGCGGGAGCACACATGGGCAGCGAGCCAAAGCCATCCATCTCCTCTCTCCCTCCAGCAGTGCCTCCGCGTAGCAGCTCCTCCACAAGCCGCAGAAATGCATGTCTCGCAGAAGCTGAAAGTCAAAGCCATTTCCAGCACAGAGGGCAAAATTGAGGAAAATCCTTGAAAGTTTAAAAAAGATCACGATCTTGATCATCATCAACATGGATAAGACGCGGAAGGAGGTCCCGTGCTGTTTTTCTCTCTGATCGGAATCCCAAACCCATCTGCTCAGCCCCCACACTAGCCAAAGGTGTAGCGCCATACCAAGCTTGAACGGTTCTGCTGTACACGGTGGTTTTCTGAAGATTGGGGGCAACAGCGGAAGGCAGGTAAGGTACAGCAAAACCACAAAGCCCCACAGAAGCACGGTATCCTGTGCTGCACTGAAGAAAAGAGACTTGCACCCAGAGCTCACCGTGTCCCATATCTCTGCTGCAGGTTTCAGAGCTACTGCAGTGTGTGTACTTCACACTGAGGTGTGGTACTGTGCAGGAGCCAGCAATGAGCTGCAAAGCACCTTCTGTTCTTCCTTTAAACTAAGACCAAATCTGTGTAACTTGGTTGCTTTGCGGAAGTGAACAAAGAATGGAATTGAAGCTTCTCATTTGGAATTTTGCTGATGTCTGACTTTCCCAGTAAGGATTGCAGGGATTCCTAAGCTTATCCTCAGAGGCATGGGACACAAGGCAGATACATGACTGTATGGTATGTAGGCACATTTCAAATGTGAGAGGCACCCTCCTACCTGAAGAATCCCCTGAGACACAAGGAGGACAGGCAAAGTCTGTGCGGGAAGTAAAGAGGCTGGACTCAACCTTGCAGCTCAGCACTAGGTGTTGAGGCCCCAGGCCATGTCTAACTGGTTTTGATGGTGAGTAGAATACAGTTGTGATCTTGCAGAATATGCTTTCATGGATTCATACTTGCAGTTGGCAAATTTTTGTCAAGAAGTTAAATTTTGTCCATATCTATAGCAATGTTCCTGCAGGGTGTCAGGTTGCTGAATTCCAGAAAGCAGAGGGACGGACCACCACCACCACCACCACCACCACTCACTACCTCCCCACTGTATCATCAACAGTTTGGACTGATCTTTTATTCTTACCTTCTTTATTATTTATCCACTTTTATAATCCCTTGTTTACCTAGTTATCTATTCTGCGCTCTGTTTAGGGAACAATGAAGTGTGCCTTCCAATAATAGGGTTCAATTGTAAAAGTTGTAATTTTTTTTTTTTGGGACAGATATTTATGTCCATATCCTCGCAAAGTAAACCTGCGGCTGCTTTCACGTCAGTATGAATTGAATCGCGTCCTAATGACCACAATGGCAGTTAATCTATATCTGTTTTGGATTGCTTTCAATTTGGAAAAAACTCATAGCTTCCTCAAGCCCTGTTCACTTTGGGATCAACATGTGATTAATAGGTTAAGGCCACTACAAAGAAAACCAAATAGTTCTGTGATGCTGCTAAACAAAAATTCAACTGGTTGTCTTTCGAGTCTTACAAATAACCCTTTATCCTCAAGTCAAACGCAGAATAACAATTAGACGTGCATCGTGATAATTTGATGTGCACAAATAATTTCATAGAATTAAAATATACCGATGAGTAAGTTTTTTTCTGTTTTTGTCTAGGTAGACTGCCAATTACCACTTACCAGACATTACCAGTTGTACAGTTTCATGTTGCGTGGGAAAATCACCATAATCAGGGGATCCTCACCTGCTCAGTGTTCTTTGTTTTACTCCCAGGTATTATTTCAAGTCCCATCTGTCTTAAAAAAATAAGCTTATTTTTCTGATTTTATCTTCTATAAATTATTTAGACAGACACTGAATACTTTTTTCATAACAAGCACCCCCTACCTAAAAAGGAACTGTAAACTGACTGTAATACAACACGATTGACTGCACTGTGCAACAGTAAACCTTAAGGTTTAAGGTTTAACCTTAAGGTAGAGATCTGCCAACACATTTTCTTAGCCATTACAAAAAGAAAATAAGTATAATATTTAATTTAAAAAAATTAATAATTAAGCACCTGCTGTATAATTTGTTTTGCTAACTGGACTATGTATGTAGGCATAAAAACACAATCTTACATGCATTTTTGTAACATCTAAATGTTAAGAGAAGGTAGTTATTATGAAATGTTATTCTTATATATAATCGATTCTCTTAGATTATCTGATATATTCAATACTCTATGTATCCATGTGTTCTGCAACTAGCATTTTCAAAAAAAAAATCTTGAAGTACAGGCCATTTGACAGCCTCTGTTTGCTAACCTTGCAATAATAACACATCTTTAACTTCTGAATCATATAGAATAAGTATATTTGCTGTTCCCAAAAGGTATAAATCAATGTGCTGGTTATATGGAACACTGGTCGATTAACAAGCATAATGCCAAAAGTTTTTTTTTAATGCTAGATAACTTCAGCAAAAATGTGAAATGAAAAGTTTATAAGACTAAGAAGATGACATACCAGTTGAAAGATACTGCTGTAAATAAAATGTTGCTATGTATTCCAGGACATAACTGCAATAGGTATGTTTAAACAAAACTAAGATCAAACACACAAAAATGACATGCATGTTGTCTTTCCAATTTTAGTAATGAATTTCTGCGTGTGTCTCAGTAGGTATGAATGGATTCTTCCTACCCGCAAGCCAACCAACACATTGCTCTCTGACCCAAGGGGGTAATTATCACACCTCAGAGTGGCTTTCTCTTGCCTCCTGGGGAACCCATTTGATTATTTCCCAAACATGTCCCATTGGACGCCATCATCCTGTCCTCCCTCTCATATTCAGTAATCTGTGTAATTAGGACTTGGAGTCTCTGGCGCCATCAGCAGCACTCATACTCCACTACCTCCAGTATGGACATCCATAGAATGGTGTCAATGTCCAGAGGATCTTTTTGCACTTTTTCAGCCTTGCTGGGGTTTTCATTTTGCACCCCATTCACCTTGTCACCATGTTTTAATGCCATCTCTTTTTTCCTCACAAGTTTAGGGACTGAATCAACACCCTGTGCTTAAACCCATTCTTTACCATGCCATGAACACCTTCCAGACTTCAACCTTGCTCTTGGTAGCACTGTTACAAACCCTGAGGACCAAACTATATTATTTTTAACTGCAGTCCTCTTGACAGGAAGACTAAAATGTTACACAGCACACCCCCATTCCCTTCTTTTTTCCCTCCCCCGCTCCTTGTGGTGCTGCACTGTGCTCCCTTCCCCCCAAAAACTGGTCTGTTATGATCTCCGAACTCTTGAGATCCCGCACCCTCTCCCTCCTCTTCTCTCCACCCAAGGTACGATGAATCAGTCACAGCCACACGAGAGCCATTTGTTCTCTGTTTTGTGTCACATGCTGCTCGCAAAGTAGAAGCTAGAAAGAACATTAACCCTGCTTGCCTCTTATTTCGCTTAACTATGTTAAATGTTGTTAGATGTTTACAGACAGCAAAACTAAATATGGAGTGAGGAAAAGTTCCAAGAAAATACAATTAAATGGTCAAGCACATCTGTATGTACAAGGAATTTAATGGGGTGGATGTTACCCATTCAAATTTTGCAATGAAAGGCAACACCAGGGTAACAGTAAATATACAGTAAGTCTGAAGGAAATACGTTCCATACAAACTGTACAAATTCCGGGAAGTGTATGAACACATCTAAGCAGTATGACCAAAGAAGTGGTGCCCAAATAAAAACAGATGTAACTGATGACAATATAAAGCTGTAAATATACAACTTTAGGATATTTTTCCACTGTATAATATACAACCTTAGGCTATAGGGTTTCATTCACACCTGTAATCTGTTACACCTAATAGTGGAGCTTAAATGGAGACTGAAGTGCGTGTCAGAGGCTGATAAAAGACATTTACTGAGAAAAAACAATATTTGTGCACATAAAGCAGAAGCAAACTACATGCGCCCTAAAAGTGGTCTACACTAATGTTATTAATGTTTTCTGAAATACCAGTGAATGTCATTTTGATTCTCGTTATTTTACCGTGATTCTTATAATCTCGCGTCACTACAAGGACTTAAAGAGTTATTAGTACATAAGAAAGTACTGTAGTTATGTTGTCTGTGTATGACTTTACAAAAGACGTATCGGAAACGACCTGATAAGAAGAGGAGGGGAACGTTAACCAGGAAATCGAACGACCACAGGACCTCCGCGTCCAGGCCCCCTATGGCCGCCCCGCCGAGCACACAGGGAGGCCGAGCATGGAGAAAGGGGCAGACCTTCGCATTCAAATCCGTCACACTATTGGTAGTTACAGCTGCTCGTCTACGTTTGCCGCTATCCTATTGGTCAGACGACTGCAGTTTTATCGTTCTATCTCATGCTGCTCCTGCTCTATCGCAGCTAACTTTTCATAGGTTTTCATCCGCTAACAAGCATAGTGCCGAAAAGCTGGTATATTTAACTATGTGCGCTCATTTTGTACGCCACTAAATTAATAGGAATCAGCAACACCGTAGTGGGATTCGCGGTTTGCCGCTTTTCCAAGCGAAAAATGACACGCTTTTAATTTAGGTGAATGAAATTGGACACCGCTTGCGTTGAGGTCCCTTTTTTTCGGGCGGAAGGATACGGTGTTGGGTCTGACAATGTGGATGGAGGTTGTTAAGATGTCTTCTCGGAGGATGTGAAATGAGCTCGATTGTCGCGGCCAGAAGGAATACCGTAGAGGCGCTGTTTGAATGCGAAAGGGCCGCTTTCTGTGCGTGGAGGACTGCGGCTGGCGAGCGGGGGAACACAACCTGTCCTGCTGATACCCTCTGCTTCTGAAGCCGTGCGGGCGAAATTCTCTTGAAGTTTTATGTTTTTCCCCTGCGAGGTGCACTCTTTATCTTTTTTGTACAGTTGGATGCCAGACGTTCGAAAAACAACAAATACGAACAAAGAAAGAAAAGGTAAAGCTGCCTCAAATACACGTATCATTTCGAAAAGGTTAGTAGCCAAGTAACTAGTAGAGTGACTAATTTCAATGGAGTTAATAATTGGCAAATGCTGAAGTTGGGAGAGATGTCGAAGTTTGGGGATTGTGTTGTGCCCGGGTGTAGTGTAGGGTAGGGTAGTGTAGTGTTGTGTGTGTGTGTGTGTGTGTGTGTGTGTGTGTGTGTACGTACCCTATGCTCTCACGCACCCCTTTGTTCACTTTCTCACAACAAGCTGACAAGTTGGCGAGCGGACCGAGCGCTGCTGTACACACACACACAGAGCTCTTCAGCCGTACGGCTCCATTAAGAATAATTACACATATACTGTTGCTTTGAGTTACTTCCACGTTGTTTCTGAGCTCAGTGAGGGAAAACTTCACGCCGCGTGTTTTTGTTCTAGAGTCTTTATTATGCAGGGAGCTGCTGGTGGACATGAATAATGTGTTTGCACGTTAGTCAGAAAATTCCTCACGGCTTCAGTGTCTGCGAGACGCACAGTTTTGTGTGTGTGTGTGTGTTGGAGCCCCGACGTCGCGCCGCGGTGTGGGCTCGGCACGAGCTGTGAGAGCACGGTGCTGCACGCGAACACTGGCGGTGAGTCCGGTCTCGCGCTACTCCGCGCGCGCCGCTCTTTGTGTGGGGAGACACGAGCTCACATGCTCAAACGGTGTCCCGTCAGCGCCCACTTACAGGGCGTTCAGTAGGAGCGCTCGATTGTCTGTGTAGTATTTGGATCTGCGCAGCTGTGTGTGTGTGTGTGTGTGTGTGTGTGTGTGTGTGCGCGCGCGCGTGTGTGTCTTGACGGTCAAGGACCGAGATAAGTGCGATGTTTTCCGCAGAGCGCAGAAGGACGGCGAGACCCCGCCGGTTACTCCGGCTCTTCGCTGCCTTCGGAATCAACTGGTGGCTCCAGAAGCCTTTAATCTGAGGAGGAAAAAACAAACAAAAATGACAAACACAGGCGATTGATTTAAAATTAAATTTTGCACAAGGTTAAATTCCGTTAATTAGCAGGTGCTTGAAATGTATATATACATTTATATAACTGATGTTTTCTAGAAAAGTGACGTAGTGTTAAGCTGTGGAGTGGTTTACAGATTAACACAAGTAATTTTACTGTACTAGTTAAGGGTAAGTACCTCTCTCAAGGGCAGTACAGCAAGAGGTGGCATTCAAACCCGAGTCCTTGTAGTGCCGAGTAGCAGCTCTAGTTACTACAGTCCAACAGGTGGCGTATGTGTTGTCGTGGTTGAGGTAAAACTGGATGATCTAGGGCTGACATGTTAGAAAGGGTTTCTGATTGTCTGTGGGCAGCGTTGGTGAGAAAACATGATGCAGCATTGATGGTGAAGAGTGATGCTGGTGGTCAGTCTGCAGGTAGTCTGTGAGGCCCATGAATGTGATTTCAGGATAAGCTGTCCATCCTGGGAGTTGTGGTTTGTTTTCTTTTAACAATCTAGTGCTTGGATTCAAGAGACATAATGAATGGTAGAATATGTAATGTAATATGAATAGAATATGTAATTCTGCATCAAAATATAGAATATGATTCTGAGAGAAGTTTAGTTTATAATATAACCAGTAAGTCATAAGCAACTTTGCTAGTTATCCTCTACTAATGTTAACATGCATTTGAAATATGTAAAGGGTGGTAGTTTTGAGGGTTTAGCTTCTTGACTTGTAATTTGGCTTCATGTCCTATTCTTGCTGCAGTGCTGTTGATCAAGGTAGTTTACTTGAATTCATGTAGTAAGAACACTCTACAATAATTTGACCACTTACACAGCAAAGTGGCTCATCTGGTGTAAGTTGTGTTCGACAGATGTGTTGAGCAAAAATGATGAAGTTGGATTGTTCATGCTAAAAGATGGGTATAACTGTGCTTGGTGTTTGAGCTGTAGCAGAGTAAGGAGTGTTTTGGTTCTCATGCTGCAGCTGAGAAATGACTCCACCTGTTGGTGCCCCAGTCTTGTTTCACTCCTGTCTTGTTCTTGTGTGCCATCACTGTATTTTATCATATAAATTGAGTGTAAGTTGAGAAAACAATTTTATTTCTTACGGGAAAATGATGCTTCCCAGCCCATCCAAAAACTTGCAAACAAGCTTTTCCTAATATCTGTAAAACAACTTGTAACACACAAAAGCGCATATGTTCTCTCACACACGTGGGTATCATGCTAGTCAGTGTTATGAGGTGTGGTCCAATGTCAGTGAAGCATTTAATCATGTTTGTAACAAACAAATCCAAGTTTATTGTGAGTTCTGACTCCTTGGGGAAAGTTTTAGAGAGATGCACTTGGCGGCAGAAGAATACAAAACAAGTCAGCTGTTAAGTAATGCAGAATGTTGTTAACTGTGTAAGACTTTACATCCACCTTGCCCAAGATCCAGCACTTGTCTTAACACTGCCTGCTTAGGGGAATATACACATTATGCCTTTTATATAACACAAACCTGGGCGGTTGCTAGCATGCAAACACACATGGTGCAATTTAATTTTTTATTATATTTTTTACACATTTTTATACATTTGAAAGAAATTGTGAGGTTGGAATTTTTTGCTGGACTGTGTTGTATCAAGTAGATCAGTGCATAAATGAAGTAATGGTATTTTAAAAAATCAAATTGCGTTCTAGCACAAATATGCAAATTGAGACCTTGTAAATCCAGGGATGCCTGTATGTCTACATTCTGTGTCATATGACAATGAGATGTAGAAAGTGCAAGCGACGTGGTCTCAGGTAACAGATGGAGATGGGTCCTTTGGCAGATATTTGCGTGTTGAGTATAAACATCATAGAAAGTTGTGACAAAGGTGCGAGATCAGTTCTGTGAGATGAACAATGAACAGAAGAGTTGCCAAATTAAATACTCCATCTTTGTATGATATAACACTCATGAGAACAACCAATGCTGTATATTTTATAATCTTTCACTGTTTGAAGGAAGGGACACAGGGGAGGGGCCGTGGTGGAGCAGGTGTGAGAAGATGGTTGTCAGCTGTGCCTGGGTGGGGCAGGTGTGTAGCACAGTCTTGTGTGGTGTTCACCTTACTCAATTGTTATGCTCTGATGTCACACGTGCATACAGTGGAGGTACTATACACACATGCAATGTTTTAATACATTTTCATAACATTTTCCATCTACAGTATAAACTAAATGCTCAGTCGTATCAGTTTTATTTTTTAAACATTGAACATATACTGTCTCTTATAGATTACAGGATGTTCATGAATTTGTGGTACTTATCAGATGGTCATTAACTTACCAGAATTCTGACATTTCATACATTTTTTTTTCAGTTTTCATTCATTTCATTTTTTAGTATTACTATTTATGATTGACTAAGTACCAGTCAGTTGCATGATGACTAAATTGGAAGTCAAAGACTGGCTGTATTTGGTTTTCAGACATGAGGTGAGTATCATATATGTGAAAGGAAATGTTACATGTATACATATTTCTTCAGGCAGCGAAACAAAATAATTTTTTGTAATTCTTTTGACACTGAATAAATCTGTGAGGAATGAGTGCTTGATGGACAACTAGAAAATAAGTTGGATCAAGGTGAAAACTTTGCCTGAGCTTCTGCTTATTTTTACATTGCCAAACACTGACAGCAGTGAAATACATCAGGTCAGACAGTGGCAGATGTGCCTTGCACTTTAGTTAACAGGAAGCTGGTCCGAGTAATTCAACCGAACAGCCTAGTTCAGGCTTCTTATGAAAGCCTAATACATGTACCAAATTGCCAAATGTTGACTTTTAAATGTCAGTACCAAAATTTGTTTGCTATTTAGTGAGATGAAGTTGTGGCAGTTTTTTTTTTTTTTTTTTTTTTTTTTTTTTTTTTAAAACACTTGCCGTCAATATGCTTAACTGAAATGATAATGTTACAGTGCCTTGCAGAAATGGGTAGGGGGAAAAACTTTTCAGTCACCCTACGTCATACCTGGATGGTCTTGCACAAATATGCTAAGGTGCCTTTATAGAGCCTTTGCAGTTTGGTAACTCAGCTTCTGCTTATTTGAGCGTTTCCCATGTAACCTACTACTTGACTTTAATGTCAATGGGACTTCTACTTGTTACTTTCTTTTTTTAGTTTGGCATAGGACATTTTATACATTAAACATTAAGTGCCTGGTTGGCTATTGACAGTAGTTCTTAGCTATTAATCTTTAGATTTTCTATTTAGGGTTGTAAAGATGTATCACTTTGTCCTGTGCAATGCAAAGTACAACTTTGATATGCCATAGTATTTGCTTCTGAAGTGCCCACTACCTGTATCAGGTCTCCTCAAAGTCATTCTTACATGTTGCAGATTGTGTTTCATATTCGAACAAATCTAAATTTCTTGATCTCCTTTCTGCTACAAAACAGGTGTTCTGTCAATTTCTATAATCCTTTAATGCAGAATGTAATATAAAAAAAAAATACAGCAAGCATATAGGACAACTTGATGCATTTTGTGGAAATTTATATATTGTCTAGGGTATTGAAATTGGTGTTTTACATGAGAACATGTCATGACTACTGTCACTTTTGCTAGACTGGCCTAGTTATGGCTCTTGGACACCTGCTGATCTGTAGTTAATATGTGCAGATGTTCTGCAGATTAGCATTTACTTTATTTTTGCATTTCATGTAAGCATTTTAGGTCCTTGGTTTCCTATTGTTGTATGGCTTTAAAAGAATTTGTTTAGTAAATTAACTACTACTACAGATATGCCTTATCAGAATTATGCACTAACTTCTAAGGTGGGTTTACATGTAGCAAAATACTGAAATTCTTGGTCCTTACTAAAATCCATGCATGTTCCTTCAAGAAGACTCCACCCTAAAGTACAAACATGATGATTCTCTTACTCTTGACAAAAGATTATATACAGGTAGTTATTGACTTGCATCATCTGGAATTTATCATAACCATCTGCAATAACTGCTACATCTGCTGTATGACAGCACTGACTGGGTGTGAAATTTGTTTGGGCTCTGTGTTTGGGTGTCTATCAGCAGTTTTTAACACAATTATTTATTGTACTGAACTTTATTTGATTGTTACTTTTGATTTGTGTCTAGCAAGTGAAAATTAGTGCTCTGGTGTTGAAAAGAGAACAAATGGAAAATAAATTTAGAATTGCCACCTGAAAATAGTGCAGCATTAACACGAAACTGAACCCTATATTAACGTGAATATTGTATGAAATTAGTGGAAAATCCGACAAAGCTTATTGTATGTAGTCCTTGACTTATGTACTCGTTTTATGACTGACTCACACTAACGAAGGTCAGTCATAAATAAATTGTAACAATTTTAAAATATAAATGGACAAATTATGCAAAAAAAATCTGAATTCTGGTAGGCAAATGAGCATTTTGTACCTAATTAAAACATTTAACATCTTGTACGTGTGACATCATAGTGTCTGCTGACAGCCATGCAAAAACATACTATTCTACAACACGATTGAGCACTTATGCTGTAGATGGAAAATGTTAAGCAAATGCATTGAAACATTGCACGTGTATACCTGTGCTGTATGTGTGATGGGGGGTAATTTGGCAAATGTCTTCCCTTTACCGTGCATCTCACAGAACTGAATTCGCACCAAATTCGTCTCTCGACTGCTGCCGTATCCCAGATAAGATCCGTCTTTGCTTGTTATTGATGGAGCAGTCTTGAGATCACGTTGCTTGTGTATACTACATTTCACTGTCATATGATGCAGAATACTGAAGTATTTAAAACATTATGGACATTCTTTATTTTTTTAAAAAGAAACATTGGTAAAGAATATAGTACTGAAATGTTTAACAGTATTGATAATATAATGTGGCCAGAAATAACATGGGTAAAAAGCATCAAACATTTGAAAAGAAGTGTGGTGAACTACACTTAATCAGTCTATCACAACTACCATCCTGCTTATGCTGTGTCCATGAGTCCCTCACCCAGTCGTAAGTCAAAGACCATCTGTATACAGCATAGTATTTGTGCATATTAAATACAAGGCAGCTTGTTCTTTGTGGATAGTGCATGCTGTGATGTCTATGTCAGTCCTGTGCGTTTCATTTCTATTACTACCACTTGGTACTGGTTCAGCTGGAGGACTTTCCAACATAGTTTCATTGCATAACACAGGTACCGAAAAAGATTGGAGGAGATAAAAGCCTTTTGGTTAAATTTCCATTCTCTGTATTCAAACTAAATTGAATGTGCTAATGTTTTTTTTCCTGTATTTTTTTTTTTTTTTTTTTTTAATCNTTTGGTTAAATTTCCATTCTCTGTATTCAAACTAAATTGAATGTGCTAATGTTTTTTTTTCTGTATTTTTTTTTTTTTTTTTTTTTAATCATGGTCACATTTCTACCAAGTCCTGTAATGCTTATGCTTTCTACTTGTTTTCTCACAAGTTTGTTAGTGGCTGAGACTGTGTGGCACAAATGAGCAGCAAAATGGCTGCAGTGGGAACAGACAAGGAACTCAGTGACCTCTTGGACTTCAGTGCGGTAAGAATTGCTTGGCATCAAGGAACTGTTTTGGTGTATGGGGGGGAGGGGGGGTGAGAAGTAGTCTCCATGACATTTTCATGTAGATGATCTAGGACCACTTACATTTGTTTTGTCAGGTCATCAGAGGGTGCATTTTGTTAATGATCAGGCATATTAAATACTTACATCAACTTATGATTTTGTCTTAAAGTCCTCATTACCCAGATGTTTTCAGAACTGCTTTACATGTCATACTCTAACTTGCTACAACACTGGAGAATGGCTGAATAAGACATCAAAAGCATGTGTTGTCTTGATGCATGACTCACACAAATATGGAGTCATCGCTGGCAGGAGCTATGAAGTTACAGATAACTACTGGGAATAACTACTAGCCCCTATAGAACAGCGGAAAAACTGAGTGAAGACATGCAAATCATAATTTCCCCTTCAGTATGATTGATATTAGTGTTTAGTATTAGAATGCCTGGTAGCAAAAAGTTTTTGTATTGTGCCATTTTGGGTGGTGTACTCTGCTGAAACTGAAAAATATTTTTAGGTTTCATCACCACTTAGGAAATGTGACTATAACATACTGCTCAATGTGATAGAGGCATAACATCTGCCTAAGCTACCTGTTTACCCTTAGTTTTCACAAGCCTTATCAGTGAGGTCCTCAAATTATGAACATAAGACTGGAAATTCCTTTCTAGTTTGTACTTAAATCCAAACATCCTAAAGACTAAATCATAATCAAAGCTTTTAATTAGATACATAATGAGAATTTTGTGCTGATGCCAATATTCATTAATCTGTGTACCTTTCAACCTACACAAGCACTTATATTCCTATTTTTTCTCTCATATCTGTTTGGATGAGATTTTCAGACAAATGTAACATTTATTTTGTAAAATGAGTGTTTTAGACCATGAACAGTAGTTAAAATAAACAGCATCTGATGAACCATGTTTGCCTTAAATAGGGAATGATTTCGCAAGCTTTAGCCTTAAATGCTACATAACACTTGGCCTTTTTGATGTGGGGAAATCTAACAACAATTCAAATAATGAAAATTAAGAGTAAACAATATAATGAAGAAATAAAATTGCTTAACAGTAACTTTTTTCCTGAACCTGCATCTTTTGGTTTTTTTTAGCAAGTACATCTCTGCTTTGTTGTAATTAACTCTTTCTCTTTTCATTGATCAGATTAGAACCTGCACCGAAAAATCTCTTGCTGTTGATACTTTTTTCACAAGTGTTACAAATGCAATATTTTATATCACTCATTCACTTTGAAAAAGTTCCATACCGCAGACATTTTAGTGCTATGTCTCTCACTGTGGGTACAAAATGATTGATAATTCAAACGGTTTAATGACCCAGTCAAATCTAAGCATTGGCTCAATGCTGATAAAACAATTTTTGGCTGATACCCATATTATTACAGTGCATCCCTACTTTTAATAATAGTCATAACTTAAGTTCTGTTAAAACCTCTGTTAAAGCTATAATGGCATGCTGTTTCATTTGATTCAAACAAAATTGGATTTTTTTACTGAGTGAGGGAAAGAAATCAATTTCCTAATTTGCTTGATGGTTGTCATTTTGCAGGTGTGCAATTTTGTTAGCCTCAAATCAAAGACTAATATGTGCATTTCCCTCTTATTTATAGGTTTAGGTTCAGTTAAGGTTTTATGAACTGTCAAAGCTATAATGTATATAAAAACTTATGTCTTAAACAGTTTAGTTGCATTTGTAATGCATTTTCACTTTAATGTGAAATTACTGAACCTTGTTTCCATTGTCTGTTGAATGAAGGTGGTTTCACACCTGTGTTGAGCACAGCAGCAGACAAAATATTAGAAGTATCTATAAAGCAAGCTGGGTCTTTGTTTTTTATGCACGACTTTTTTTCATGGCACAGACTAGGCACACGTACTTTTCGCCTTAAGTAAATTTTTTGCGTAGTCACATACACATTAGTGAGGCTTCCTCCAAACAGTTTCCAGCTGATTTGTCAAAATGAAAACAAACAGGCCACGTCTCTCTCACACGTAGAACTTAGTTGGAAGGGTTTTCACACTGACATGCACATGCTGATGCTTGCTCGTGCTCTCTCTCGCTCTCTCTCTCTGTCTGTCTCTCTCACACGTGTATTTGCTGGCAAATTTTCTTGCACCCTCCACACACGCAAAGTGGTGAACACTATATACAAACTTAGGAGGCATGGATTTCAAATACTTGTATTTTTTGAAAATGTGTAACTTAAATGTCTGGACCATGAGCAGTCAGAGTAAACAGTATGGACCTTAATTTAACAACATGAGAGAATAGCTGTATGATTAAATTTAATTTCGATTGGTTGCAGTTGAAGTTTTTCAGCTTTGGAGTTTTTCAAGCTGTGAACTTTCATATGCACATGTTGAAAATGTTCATCTTAACTGGCCTTTCCAAAGCAAGTTTTTTTTTTTTTTTTTTTTAATTTAACTCATGGATTTTGAATCAGTATTTTCATTTGTCCCTTGAGAAATGTTGGTAAACTGCTACTGAACTGAAACCGTGGAGCTATTTTTAACTCCTCATGGTTCTTGCCCTTAAACTGCCGATCTAATATGAGAAAATATTGAAGTTACTCATTTCTGCCATGAGTGCAGCTTGATGGTTTCATGCTATTTTCAAAATGTTCTCTGTGGTTTCCAGGTACTGTCAAAGGTTTACATTTTAATTTGTATTTTTAATTTACGATTAGCATACAGTTCTTGAGGTGTTGCTCGTCTCCCTTATTTCTGTTAGATGTTTGCTCCACCAGTGCCTAATGGGAAGAACAGGCCAACCACGCTTGCCAGCAGCCAGTTCGGCGGGTCAAGTAAGTGCCATTTCTTTGTTGTTGTGAACTGTCGGGAGTAAGAAGGGGTCCCTTTATAAGAAATTTAATGATGTAAGACATCTTCATTAGCAACTTTTTTTAAAACTTTTAAAAGAAACTCTATTAATAAACTTGCATGTTATACTTCCTTGCCAGATAAATGAATCTAAATGGGCTTTCATATGGGAGTCCTTCATGTGTACAAATGAATGATGGTATGGATAGTCTGCCCTTTTTCATAGTGCTGTATTGTAACCTTGTAGTGAAGGAGGTACTATACGCTGTGGACATGCTCCCACTGCCTGGTTCTACCCTGTCATTACCCTCTGTTCAGTCCTACTGTTTCTGATCATCTCTATGTCCTTGGAGCTCATAGGAGAATCAGGCAGAAACATGCATGCAGAAATGCCTTTTTTCTTTCTAAAGTTTCCCCTCCTCACTTTTTATAATTTAAAGATGGCTGAAACAAAGCAAGACCTTGAAGTTGCTTATGAAGCCTCTGAACTTTGTGAATGTACTACATATCGTTGACTGTCACTTGTCTTACCATTGAAGACTATGGTGTCATTGGGGGCAAATAAAGTATAGTATTTGGGGTTGGGGTGGAATTCTGCTTTTGATGGGGAAAAGAAATTCATTTACAATTTAGTATTAAGGCTGGACAGTTTGTGTGTTTGAAGTCAAGGGGAGATCTTTCTGTAATGTTAGATCAGAACAAAATTTGTTCATTATGTGCTTATGTAAAAAATCTTATTTAGTACATATACATTTATTTTGAACTGTGGATGGTCTTTTTTTTTTTTTCTTTGTCAAATCTTTGTTTTAACTAGCTAAATCTATATCGGTTGGTATTCAGCAAGAATCTAAAGGACAGAAAATATGTAGTAGGTTTGGAATCCATGAATTTATTTTGCAGTGGCTGCTAAGTTTTATTTATTTATTTATTTATTTTTAAATCTAGCCTTATCTCCATATGTCATGACTACACCCCTCAATGCTCATCTTTTGACACCTTCAGTGGTCCTGTGGATGTTTTGTTCTGAATTGGCTTACAAGAATTTCTGCTGTATACTAACCCTTTTTCTACGACTATTAAAACTATGCGTGTGATCCTTAGGCCATTTAAGGTAAATCGCGACAAAGTTTGCCATGGCCCTTTTTGGCTTTTTTTTTTTTTTTTTTTTTTTTTTAATTAAGCCGTGCACAGTTGTTTTTTNTTTTTTTTTTTTTTTTTTTTTTTTTTTTTTTTTTTTTTTTTTTTTTTTTGTAATTAAGCCGTGCACAGTTGATTCTTTGCAAAATGGGCCAGTAGTTGTATTGTTATGAATTGTTTTGGGGGAAAACATACTGCTGATGGTTGATTATATTTGTATTTTTCATCATTTGTAATAGTAAGCAAATTGGCTTTCAGTTTTTCTGGGAAAAATTGACAACTTGCTGTTTGAGGAAAACATTCTAGCATATGCAAATTTTACTGCATTTTTACATATGCATATGTGTTGCATTATTTTGTAGTGTTTAACAATATTAATATTTAGAGATGTTCAGCTACAGTTTTTAGGCACCTCTGTTTATTTAGACACAACTGCCAAGTGGTTAGAATTGTGATTTGGGTAAAGTCTAATTATAAATTTTGCATGTTATATGGACTACTTGCATATGGCTTTGATTCTTCATTGGTCTGTGTCACTGTATGAGAAGACCACTCAAAGAAACTATTTGCGATGACCATGCTGTTGCAAGTGCAACTTTACTTCCTTATATAGCTATTAATAATTGTGTAGATTTTATTTTCAACAAAAATATTTGGTGCCCTCTCATTTGCCTTTAGAATATTTAGGTTCTGATGCAGAAAATTAGGTTCTAGCTTGAATCTTGTCAATATAATTAAGAATATGTAGGTACCATCTTGGGTTAGAGGGGTTGTTTAAAAATTATTGCCATTAATTTTTAATAGTTTTTGTCAAATGTATTTAAGTGCTAATAGGAATATGTATTGTTCTCGTCAGTACATAGGTTTAGTGAACTTTTCTCTGCTGAAAGAGCTGCTGAAAGTCTTTAACTGCAAGATTATTTGATTGTCCTCTGCTAGGTTCATATCAGTACCTATTTATTTCTGGTTAGAGGGGGAAAGCTTGGTTCCATCATGACTATAAAAAGTGTTGCATGTTTGTTTCACTACTATACAAGACTCAAATTCTCACTGCACATTGAGTAAATTGTGCATTTGAAAAGTAAAAACTGTGGCAGGCACCTGAATTCTAGTTTTTCCATTTGTTTTCCAGTGATGCAGAAGATTACTAATTGTAGACCATAAGTTTGTGTAAGAAGACAAATTTGTCAAAAAAAATGCATGTACAGTTACATATCTGCACTTTGTATTAAGTCTTCATTTGGCATAAACCAGTTAAGAACATGCTCAGCCTTGGTATAAAGAAAATGCTGAAATGACCTTTATGTGATCCTAAAATTCACCCTTCTTTTAAGCTAGTTTATAATAGAAGTGAGGGCCTGCTGTTCTTAATACAGGGATATAAAATAGTTTGAAGGCACAAACAAAATATGTAAATGGTGCATGAAAGTCCAAAATTACTGGATTTATTGCAAAGGTACGTGTGCTTAGCCAACCTTCTCCCCTCCAGCCCGCCTGTTTTCTTCCTTGTGAAAGTGAGACATTCTCATGAACACCTCCCAGTGTGAAAACTCTGTCAAAGGAAACAAAAGTAAAACATGGATAATGTGCCTTAAAGGATGCCCCCTCCCACCAGCTGGTAGCAAGTCACCTTAAAGGTGTGAAGAATCCCTGTGTTGTCCCCAGAGCACCTCCCTAACTCTTTTTATGGTTGATTTTTGTTGAGCCAGTTGTTGCTGTGGGGGGCTTCCTGGCTCATATTTACAGCTGTGAAGGGCCTCCAGCCCCTTCACCTACCCTCTTCTGCCACCTCAGCTTGGGGCATACCAGTCTTTGTGCAGCTGAAGAACTTTGGTTCAGGATCCCACTGCATCACATGTTGTAGAGTTTCTTCCCCATCACTTCATGCACAAGCTTGCTGTTGCTTAGCACCCTCCCTCTTAGTGACTCCAGCTTTTCTGACCAGAAGTGGACTTTGTCTTCTTTTCATTACAAACAGGTCTGGAGAATCACTTCTTTGCATGCAGAACATGTCATCGCTCTCTCTGGCATGTACTGCAACAGATTCTCAAATTTCTTTTGTGGCTTTAAAGGTGGTAGTGACACATTGAAAATGTAAGGCGATTAACTTAGTATCTGTTCAGTTTAATGAAGAATATACATAATTTGTCTAAAAATTAGTGTCTTTAAAATATAAATGTAAAATGTTTGCATTTTCCTTATGGTTAAGCTGGAGGGATGCAAACCATAAGGTGATTTCCTCATATTTTGCATGTCCAGAGCTTATGTCTGCAAAAAAGATTGTCAAACTTTGTTTCATTTAGGAAGGTTATGGTTTCTATGAATTGTTTAGAAAAAGAAAGATACGTGTTCCCATTTGTGTGAAAAAAATTCACCTCAATGATACCATGTTAAAAATCATATACAGTGCTCTGTGTAATAGTATTTTGCCAGTGCTGCTTCTTTGTGGAAGATGAAAAAGAAAAGCACTGTAGAAACTAAAACCAGAACTGACCAGAGAATTGATCTATTTAAGATCATTGTCTAAATTTATTTTGAGCTAGTTTCTCTTAAATATGTGCAGCATTTATTATACTAAAGCTTCAGCCTCTGTTACAATCCTACTGTCAGTTGTTACTGTCAAACAATTTGATTTTCTTTTGCAATAAATTGATGAACTTTTGTATTCTAATTTTTTGTGATATTCAGGGATGGCCACCAGCTCTGTAAAGCACTGGATGAAATTATTACTGAAAATTTATTCACTGAAAATTGTGACTTTGAACAAATCTGTCCTTGATACCCTTATAATGGTCATTCTTGTAGCTAATGGTATATACTGCTGTTCAATCCCTCTTGTGTGCTTCAGCTCAAGTACACCTACTCGGTAGACCAGACTACGACTTAAAAAACTGTTGGAATTCTGATCCCTGATCTGAGCAGTCAGTGTATTGCCTCAGTAGTTAGACCTGTTCTCATGCGTTTGACCTGCTACATTGCTTTAAAACCACTGTGTGCTGCTTGCTCAGGTCTTCTGTACATTTGAATATGTGATTGTAAATGTCTAATTGTAGTTGCATCATGAATGTTGCACTACAAGCTGGCAGTTGTGCACCAAATTTACTGACAGATGTTAGAAGCCTGCGTTCAGTGTTAATCAACTACCAGTAAGATCTTAAGTCTGACAGCATTTAATCAAAATACTGTACTGGAAACCTTGGATTTCACACTGAAAGCTGAATTTCTCATTCAGTATCAAATTTCTGGCCTGCAAAATGAATATTCATCCTTACAGTACTTTGACTTTGTCTTGTTTTCATGTTAGATCTGTTTTAATTAGCAATGTAAATTAAGTCTTAATGAATATGTATAAGCTTCCATTAGTATGTGCAGTTAGAACTTTGTTGGGCACCTCTTTCTCTCTCTTATACAATTTTTATTTTTTAACTAATATCTCTCTCTGCATGTAGAACTTGCTGTTGTACCACCCCCTTGGCTCCTTTCTTCAGAGTAAGATGACGTCCCTTTGTGGCACAGTGGGAGCAGTGTGTTAAGTCCTATGCAGTGGCTTCCTGCTGATTTCTCTTACGCTTGGTCTTGGCAGAGCTGTGCAGTGTCTGTCACTTCAGAGCCTCTCTGCACCCGGTTAATTACTCTAAATGTGGTAAACAATGAAGTTGGAATGCTAATTTTGCCTGCCAAAATGATGTAGTTGTGTAACATGCATATCTCAAGATTTGATTAAAATGTAATTTTTTTGTATAGCAAATGCAAAAGATTTAGGTGTTGGATGATTTTAAAAATGTGGGTTGCAGTGCCATTAAGTAATGTTGATAGGAGTACACCCTGTTTTGCACACTCAATTTCTTCCTGAAAAAGCCGCACAAATTGAAATTGTGTATTCCAAGGTGCTATTTCACAATAATAATAATCCCCCAATTAAAATAATGTGATCCCAGCCCATCCTATAACTGTCAAACCAAGCTTCCTAAATATCACTAGAACACTGAAAGCAGCTGGTAGCATCTGCAGCATGCACAAGGCTTGTTTTCTTAGCTTTTATAACATTTTCATGACTATATTATACCAAACAAGTAGTTAATTGCATGACATGCAAACTTAATTTCTTCTTTTCTTGCAGACGTAATTCTCGGTTGCATTTTGGCTTATAGTGGGGCACTTATTGCACAAACTGAGAGCTGACGTTAAGAGTTTAGCTGTGTTATAGCAAAACTAGGATTTAACTGTGTATCCATTGGAGCAAAGCTTAAATTTAAAAAAAAAAACAAATTTGGTAGTATGTCTTCCTCTTGCTTAGATATTCAAAAGGTTTTGTCTGAACAGTTCTCATCTTAACCCATTTATTTTATGACCAATGTCAAATCCAGATTTTTTTTCTCTGATATTTAAGCAAGTGCGTTAATTACCAATTTTAGCAGTAATCCACAACAGATTACAGCAGAGGAGAAAAAAAGGAACACAAAAACACCAAGCGATGAAGTAACACTTTTTGCATTAAGGTTGTATTTATTTCGTGGTTCAGTAAGCAAAAATATTTTGTGTGTCCTTTGACATTTATGGCTGGTGACATCAGTGTATAGGCAAATGTGGTATGAATGCTGTGTTATGGTCAGGACTGGGTGTGTTGTATTGGAATTCTATGCCACTTTCAAACATAAAACGGTCATCTGCGACTCATGAAGTAGAATTTCTGTGGGGTGGGGATGCCTCCTGCCTCACAAAATGCCAATCCACAGAACATGTTCTTAATGGAGAACTGGTGGTGTGGAACTTAAGTGCCTGAGTTGACATAAGTGTAAGTTTGGCCTGTATTGGTTTTCTCTGACTAGTTAGGCTACTGGTTGTATTAAAGGCTTAAAGGTTTTAGAAGTGTAAATTTTCTGCCTTCAAGGAATCCTGGCTCCATACTGAAGCCGTAGTTCACAGGATGCCATACCTCATGGCTGTCACGAGATGTGTAGAAGCATACGTATCTTCCTCAGACTAATCATTCATTCTCACTGTCTCCCCCACAAACTCACCCCCACTCACTTTGTTTTAATTAGACAACAAAAATCAAAGAAAAATATGAATATTCATCAGCTGGTTGCATTAATATGCACAATTATGCAAATCAGGATGCAATTAAGCCTCATTTCTCCAGAGAGCCTCAGCAGCGTTAGCACACGACTAGAAGAGGAGGGGGGTTATTAGACATTTCTGCTCCACCAGTCTTTAAAATGCCTTTTGCTTTGCTTACCAGTTTTTGTATTTAAAGGAATTCTTTACTGTCTACTTGTGTGAGGACAGTGGTTTATAAGCTAGTAAATAAGACATCTGACTAGAATGCAGTGTATGACCTGGAGGTGGTGAAATGGTTATCTCTACAGTCAAAGTTTTTTTTTTTTTTTTTCTTTTTTTCCAACCACATGACGACACTATAAAGAAAGTCAAATTTGTAGTAGATGTGCCTGATATTCAGAGAAAACTGGCTATATCAGTACTGGTCTTATTTCTGCCATATAGAAGTAGATAGCATAAAGGATGTTTAAAAATACTTGAGTTGCAATCAGTTTGAAAAGTAAATTGGTTTCTTTCTCAGGTATGGATGAGCGTGGTGGTTCTGGACCGTGGGCTCCGGCGGAACAGAACAGCCCTTCCTTCAACCAGGGACGGGTAAGAGTGGCCTCAGAGAAACAACCAATAAATCACAGCCCACCTGGGCAATCTACAGCCTCACAAATGTATAATTGGGTTGCTGGTTTGTGAACATGCTATTCTGTAGGTAGGGGGATTGTTTGTGCAAGTGTTAAGCAGTGGGTGAATGCCTGCGTTGCACTAAAACAGGTATCTTGTTTATAGTGCACAAATGTGAGGGTACTACAAAAAAATTCTTCCCCCATATGTCCTTTTTGTATTTAGCATTTTAATTTTAAGGCTTGATGTGCTTTGGTTATGCAGACATTCTTTGTGGTGGAAAACACTTTGCTTTGTAAATTAGTTTAAAATGTGAAAAATGAATACATTATAGTAATTTGTTTGCAGAATGCCAGTTCATCCTGGCTCACTTCTCTTAGTTTCTGAGAAATGGACAAGTGGTTTTATTTTTGAGTGCTGGGAGTCTTATTTATGAAAAGATTCCTGTTGCTTCACTGATTTGGCATGCTGTTGAATAGTTTTAGCTTAGCACTTTTTATTCTTTGTACATTAACAATTCAATGTGTTCCTTACCACTAAGTACAGAATGCATAGTTCATTATTAATTTGTTAATATGGAATCTCTATAAAGCTCACTCTGTCCATCTTTGTTCTTGATGCACAGCTTTCTTTTTCAAGTCAAAGGCTTGAAATTTTGCACAGATGTACTTCTCACTAAGTGAAGTTTTAGTATAGTTACACACACACACACACACAGCAATGGAAACTTTACTAGCATAATGGTAGTGAAGTTTGGTGATATACATTCTGTCATTACATTTCTCCTTTCCACTTGATTATGATTGTTACAACGCTATCTGAAGTGTCTGTCTGTTAAACAGCACTAATGATACTTATGTACTAAATGCAACACTAAGGGGCAATGCAGATCAGTGATATATAATGTTTTATTACCATATCTTTCCATTTTCTGGCCTGGGCAGCACTAGTTTATCGGCTAGTCATCTCTATAATTGGATGCCACCAGACATGCATTTATCACTGGAAATGGTACATGAAAATCCTAATTGCGATCCACTAGCAAGTTATGGGGACGATATACATGTCACAGGATGAGTGGCAACAGTCCAAGTTTTTGAGGTTGACTTTGTTTGAGATGCAGTCTTGAAGTGAGAGGTTTTTGAAATCTTTTGAGCAAGGCCTTCACAAGCTCACTCTCCACAGGCCTATGGAGAAAGCTCCCACTACAATGAGCACGAGGGGCTCTCCTCTCCCTTCCTCAGCTCAGGGATCGGTAAGTTGTGGAAACTTGAATTTTGCACATTTGCCCCCCCCCCCCCTTTTCTCTCCTTCCTCCCCTCACCCAGTGCGTAAACATGGCCTTTAATTTTTAGCTCCGTAGTGCTAGTGCAGGGACTGGGGACAGAGGCATTGAAGCAAGATCACTTCTTAGGGCTTGATTTGAACTGTTTTCATTTAACTTGCCATTTTCTCCCCCATTTATTCAAGTATAAAAGTTCAGATTCTAACTATTCCTTTAAGCAAGAATAGATTATCAAACATGATGACTGTGATGACTGAAATTTGATGCTTACTCTCTGTAGACATGTATGCATTCTGTTTGACTGGTAGTCCTCTGGGTCTTCTACAACTTCATTGTCACTTTGAGATTTGTTGTACACCCATATTTCTAATTTTGTTTTTAAGGTAAAAATGAAAGGGGACCTTATTCTTTTGGCGCTCAGGTAAGACACATTGCATTACTTTTTGCAGCACAGGGGCAGTGAAAATCAGTCATTGTTGGAATGGGTCACATCTTGTAAGTCAAGTCCCCTTGATATCAAGCAAAGGACCTGGTTTTCTCATGGTATTTAGCTCACAGGGGTACTACATTTGTTTTTTGCTCTCTTTCAGAAAACTGTTTAACAGTGGTACCTGAAGGGTTTTTTAAAATGCACAATATTAATTAATTAATGCCAACCAGTGTCCTACACTGTGACAGTTCTTAAGAACTATGTCCATTTGTACAAATCTGTCAGCTCCACAACTATGCATGTGTACTCTCCTTACTTGGCCTCCTTCTTCTGCCCAGCCTGGATTTCTGAACAGTGACATGGCCTTGTCCAGCCCAGATGCCATGTCACCCTCAGACCTGAAGTCTGCCTCCCAGTTCTACCCCCCATATGCGAGCAACCCCAGACGGCGTTCTGCAGAAGGCAGCATTGGTGAGAGGGATTCTTGTTTGAAATAATCAAATGATGTAGTGTTTAATCCTATATGATTAAATCATCAAGAATTTTATAGCAATGTATAGATTGTAAAAGAGTTAATTCTCTCTAAGGAAAGAACAGGTGAAAGCATTAAGTCAGTTTGATCAGATACACAAATGCAGTTTTGCAAGTACAGGTATCGCTTGAGATATGAGTCCGAAGCATTTTTGCGTGTATGAGTGAAATTAATACCCTTTACCAAGTTCCAGCCAAATATGAGGCAGATTTTTAAAATTTGCAAGTATCAAGCTGAGTGTGGGGAATTCTCAAAAGTTTGCGCCAATAATGGTATAAGTCCATTCTCGATTCTTCATCCCAGACTATGTGGGAGTGGTGACCTGATATAGCAAAAGTCATAAATCAAGGATGGACTGTAATTGTCTCTGAGCTGTATTACATGGCCCAAAGTATGTGGACACATGTACACCATACCTGTATATGCTTGTTGAATATTTAATTTAAAAAAAACTGTGGGCCTTAATATGGAGTTGGTCCCCCCTTTGTTGCTATAACAATCTCTACTTTTCTGGGAGGGCTTTCCCCTGGGTTTTAGAAAATGGCTGTGGGAACTTGCTCCCAATCGGACACGAGCATAAGTGAGGTCAAGTACTGATGATGTCGGTCAGTAAGATCTGGTTCACTTTATTTTCCAATTCATCCAAAAGGTGTTTGGGGTTCAGGTCTGGGCTTTATGCAGGTCAATCATGTTCTCTCACACCAGACTCAGTAAACCATTTCTTTATGAACCTTGCTTTGTGCATAGGTACACTGTCATGCTGACTTAGAAAAGGGTCTCCTGCCCCAAACTGTTGTCACAATGTTGCAAGCTCACAATATTCTACAATGTCAATGTATGCCGTAGCATTAACATTTCCCTTCACTGGAATTAAGGGGCCCAAACTGTGGAAAAACAGCCCCAGACCATTATTCCTCCACCAAACTTCATAGTTGGCACAATGCATGCAAGCAGGTAGTGTCTCCTGGCATCTGTGTCTCCTCAGACTGGCAGATGGTGAAGCGTGATTCATCATTACAGAAAACACGTTTCTACTGCTTCAGAGTCCAATGGTGGCCTGCTTTACAACACTCCAGCTGACACTTAGCATTGTGCATAGTGATCTTAGGTTTGTGTGCAGCTGCTTGAACCTCATGACGAACAGTTCTTGTGCTAATGTTGCTTCTAGAACCGGTTTGGAATTTGGTAGTGAGTGTTGCAACTGACAGACTATTTTTGTGTGCAACACACTGCAACACTCAGCAAGTCTCAAGCTCCGCTGAACAGGACTGCGGCTTCGTGGTTTAGCTGTGGTTGTTCCTAGGTGTTTCCACTTTGCAATGACAGAACTAACCGACTTGGGCAAGTGTAGCAGGGCAGAAATTTTACAAACTGATTTGTGGAAAGGTGCCATCCTATGACAGTGGCATGTTGAAAGGCATTGAGCGCTTTCATTTAACCCATTCTGTTGCAAGTGTTTCTTTAAGGAAATTGAATAGCTGTACGCTTGATTTTATGCGCCTGCTGCTAATGGCTGTGGGTGCCATGGCCAAAGCCATTAATTAGAAGGGCTGTCCACATACTTCTGGCCATGTAGTATGTGAGATTTCACCTTACAACTCAACATCCAAGAATGGCTTGCCCTCATTAGTAGAGGGATACCTGTGTTTAACAGATCTAAGCAACAGGTGAAGTAATTGCTTATTCCTTTCAACAGAACGTGTTTCTGCCCTTAACCAACATATTTGACTACTTAAAAAAGAGCTCTTTGACTTGTGCAAAGTGTAAAATTTTAAGCTGCTTAAGTCTTTTGGTAAGACCATTTAGAGAATGAAATGAGACACTAAGCTATAAAAGATCCTGAACAAAACTAAAAAAGCAGATTGCCTCTTAATGCTTTTAAAGTGTAAAATCTTGCAGCAGTATGATTCTGAAAGGGTCTAAATCGTTTTCTGCCATGAAGTAGGCGTTGATTAAATCCTCTCAAAGGGTTTAAATTTCTGCTTGGTCTTTGGTTCTCCTGCAGACACTGAGCCGAAGAAGAGGAGAGTTCCTGGCCTTCCCTCATCGGTGAGTTCTGTTTTTGCCTCTTCATCCTACTGTGCACGGACACTGTTCACTCCCCTCCCTCCCCCACAAAGCATGAGTCTCAACAGCCAAGCTTGATCACTGCTGTGCAAATCTTTTCACTGTCTTTCTCCTGAGGCAGTAGGGAATAAAGGAATATCACTCCCTGTAATAAACATAGCATATTACTGGAACTGTTTATTAACTCATTTTCTGTTATACTAGCCTTATGTTGGTTCTGTGCTCACAGGTTGGCGTAACCCAAGCTACTGCTTTTTGTTTTTTTTTTTCCCCCCTCTCCCAGGCAAGATCAACTTTAGACATACAGCTTAAATAATTGAGTGATCTTCTGTAAACAAAGAAATTAATCTTTTTAATGAGAAACAGTGATTCACTTTGTGTGGACTTGGTGCAGATAAACCATCCCCCACCATTAGTGTTGGCCTGACCTGGTTGTCAGACATAGCACTGTTGTGTAAACTGGTGTTAAGTCCCACTCGTGCCCCTGTACTCCTCCCCCTTTCGATGTGTCCTGAGATCTGGGCTTCCGCCTATTCGCACAAATCCTTCAGTAGTCTCTCTTACTCGCACTGTACTGGTTTTTCCACTGATGACCTGTCTGGCCTACATGTCAGGAAGGTATTGGTTCTTCACGGCTGTATCTCAGCCTTCTATGATCGTATATATTGTTAAGGGGATATAAACTTGGTTGTTAGGTACATGAGATTAGCCACTGATTTTTAGAACATATCAAACCGTTGATGCAATGAATGGATTATTTTTTAACACTTTGTGTGTTCCTCAGTCATATCTACTGATTTTTACTTGCATTTTAATGAATCTATTCTTGGTGTAAATTACTGTTTATTCCTTCATCCTTAGACTTGCCATTCAGGCTCCCAGTTTCTGATTATGGCTTCATTCTTTAGGTTCTGAAAAAGGACTGAAAAATGGTGCTTGAAAGGCCGGCTGCTAGTGAAAAGGAGCATTTTTAGTTTGTGTTTTTAAATGGGCCCACTCCTGGTGTTGGGAGGGTTGTGGGCACTTTAGATTTTTCTGTCTCTTAAACCCCCCCCCTCTATTTTCAACTGCTCCCTCCCCCACCTCATGCATATTTGGTCAGCCCCATTTTTTCCCTTGCATTTTTTTTCCCTCTCAACTCTCACACCCCCCTCCAGGGCCTAGCCAACCCCCCTACACCAAAGGCCTCCCCACCCCCTATCCTCAGCCCAGCTGCCTGTGGAGTTGGACAGGCTCCAGGAATGGGCAGATGGCTCTGTAATTAGAAGTGCATCTCTCCATTCCCTTTCCACTTCTCTCTGTTAAATCAAATTTCAGAAAAAGTCAGCTAGCTGGATTTGCATTCTTTGCTTCCTTTGCTTTTATTTCTTTTGCACAGAGAAAGAGTGATGTGTGATGCACAGGGGAACGAGAATATTTACATATGTATGTGTTTTATTACTGCATTTCTGTGTCACTGGTGCATATTGACAGGTTCCAAGGACACACTTAAAAAATGTTCCACCAGTCTCTAGAACTCTGCTCTTAGTACATAATGTTTCGGAAATCTGCAGGGACAAAATTGCATGTTCTGTGTGAAACTGACCTGCAACACCTTCAATGATGGAAGAATTTATGTGGAGTTGCTGTCTGAGGAACCTCACTGCACTCAGAATGAATATGGCCTTCATCAATTGCTGAATGTGCTTTAGGGGTCGGTCTGATCCATACTAGACTCTGCATTCATCCAATGCACCTTGGCCCTTTGGAACAATAAACGTGTGCATAGCCCCTGTTGAAAGGGCCCAAGAAAGAGGCTGTGGCTGCTGGCCGTAACTATTTTGGTTGGCCCCCTGGATGGAGGAAGTGTCCACAGCATGAGATTCCCCACAATGCCTCTCCCAGCGTGGTACGGCTGCTGCTCACTTCAGTCCCGCCATTCTGCCAAACTGCTGCAGACTGCCAGCTGCGCCTTGGAGTACGATCCCTCTAATGGATCTGTGCGTGAAGCAAACACTTTTCGTTAATGTGCTGCTAGTCTGCTGCAGGCTGCTCTGTTATGTACCTGCCTTCATCCAGAGTGCCACAGCCTGTTTGATTGTACTTGTGAACATTTCCTTTGGTTGATTAGGACGGCTTTTCCAAGATGTATTTACAGCACAGTCTCAGTAGTGGGGTTATTGTGTTAAAGCACTCCTATTGCATTTCACTTTGTGGTGCTCTTTGTGCAGGTCCATGCCTCTACATCTGGGGAGGAGTATCACCGGGATAGTACGGGGTACCCGTCTTCAAAAGCTGGAACAGTGTATCCTGGCTCCTTCTACATGCAAGGTCAGTGATGCAGGCCTGCTGGTAGTGAGGCAGCGAGTATGTTTTGAGCTGGAATATGGTTTAGCCCTGTGGTCGGTGTGTGTGTGTGTGTGTGTGTGTGTGTGAGAGAGAGAGATAATCGTGACAAATTATGGGTATCCTTGTATTTTATTCAAATAATGCACCATTCATCCTAAAAATTATTGAAAGTAAACGATCTTTTGTCATTAATACTAGAAGCTGTCAAAAGAACTGAATTCTTTCTTATTCTGTGTTTTAAAATAGTCCAGACAATGTAATTGGTCCCCTTCATAAGTTATAAGAAATAATTTTGTAGTGATACATCAAGTTGATTGTTCTTCCTTGAAGACACTTGTGATACTAAGTAATTTTATTATCCCTCGGTCAGCCAGTTTAAATTAAGAATAGTACTTACACACAGTGACAAAACAGCAGTATCACATTAAACATGGAAAAGAAAAGGAAAAGCTGAGAGTTGTCTGAGAAGGTTAGAAAGAAGGTAATAGCCAAGTATAGTCAGCATAAAGGCAACAAGACCTTCTCAGAAGGACGGTGACCACTTTTGCCAGTATTAAGACCTATGGAACTATAGCCAACATCCCTGGATGTGACTGCAAGAGGAAAATTTAACCCACGATTGAAGAGAGAGAGAGAGAGAACCAAGGAAACCGTCAAAACAAATCCAAGCTGATCTTCCGGCTCATGATGCTACAGTTTCAAGTCCCACCCTCTGTCGCTGTCTGAATCTGTCTGAACGAAAGCCACAGACCTTCTGAGAGAATGTCCTTTAAATGGCTAAAACAAAATTAGAGCTTTTTGTAAATCACACCAACTCTCCATTTACATCAAATAAAACAAAGCTTTTGAAGAAAAGAACACCATCCCTACTGTGAAACATGGAGCAGTTCAGTGATGTGTTGGGGTTGCTTTGCTGCATCTGACGCTGGGTGGCTTGAATCTGTGCAGGACAGGATGAAATTGGAAGATTTTGAAGCTACTTTGGAGGGAATTTTCCAGCCTAGTGTTAGAAAGCTGTGTCTCAGTCTCAGGTCTTGAGTCTTCCAGCAAGATAATGTCCCAAAACATACCTCAAAAAGCACCCAGAACGGATGAGAAGAAAACACTGGATTGTTCTGAAGTGGCCTGCTGAGTCCTGATCTGAATCCCATTGAACATCTGTGCTGAAACTGGTAGTTGGGAGAAGCACCCATCAAACCTGAGAGAACTGGTGCAGTCTGGTCAACAAGAGTGGGCTAAACTACTAGTGGAGGAGTGTAGAAATCTCATTCACATACAGCAAGTGCTTGATTGCTGTTCTTGCCTCAAAAGCCTGTGCTACAAAGTATTAAGGGTTCCAATATTTTTGTCCATGCTATTTTCGTTTTTTTAAATGTGCTAAAACAAAATATACATAATTCAAAAGCAGCTTGTTCTATTAAATGTGAAATACTAAATAATGCTGAATACCAAATATTTTTGTCATTTTCAACTTGAGAAAGTCGTGAGTTCTATGGAGAGTGGAAGGGAACTAATATTTTCAGCCACATCTGTATGTGTTTGTGCATTTTTTTTGTATTTCTCCTATAAAACTGAATGTACGTAACCTAAAGTATTTTTAAAGTTTTACAGGTACCTGTATCCCTTTTTATACATATACTAAATGTTGCTTTTACAAACAGGTTTGTCTGAAAACTTATTTTTCCAAAGGAAACAATTTTTAGTTTGTATTGCCTGGTATTTGTCAAGAATATTAAATATAACTATGGAAGGGAAAACTATTACTGGATACCCCTATAATTTGTTTTTGCTAGCACGAACTACTGTATTAGTCTTAATTTAAGGGATGATTTTATGTTCTATCATGCCTTTGTACATCATACTTTTTGTGGGTGACTTTGCAGCTGAGGAACCAGACCAATTTTTCCATTTAGATGAATGGAAGCTAAAACAATAACAAAGCAGAAATGCATAAATTGATTCAGTTAAACTGAAATACTCTACCTGTTTGCAGTAATTGAGGGTTTTTTTAAAACTTTGTCAAGAGTGGGGAAATGGTAATTAAATTGTTATTGGAATTAATGGATACTTAAAATATATTGAGAATTTTTTTTTTTTTGTCTGAATTAAATTGTTGGATTTGAAGTTGCTCGTCATCACTGATTATAGAAGGCAGCAGCTGATGTTCTGGCAGTACTGATTTGTCTGGCTGTCTCTACAGAGGGCCTGCACCCAGACCCCTGGGGCTCATCTGGACCACCTGGACAGCTGGGATACCCTCCAATGCTGGGCAACTCCTCTCACATCGGCCAGCCTGGGCCCTTTGCTGCCATAAGCCATCAGGACAGGATGGTGAGGGGGCAGGGTCACCAAAACACTTCTGCCAGCCATGAGCTTGTTTAAACATTTACATTCTTTGCTGTGCTGTGTCCGCATCCTTGAGTGTTTGAATTTTGATTGACTGTCATTGACCCCCTTCCCTGCCCCCCCCCCCCCCCCAGAATTACCCCCTCCATGGCAGCGAAGTGAGCAACAGCCTGCCCTCCGGCTTCCATTCTAATTCAGGAGGGTACGGAGTGTCCAACCACACGCCCCCCATCAACAGCGCTGATAGTATAATGGGTATGACCCTTGACAAGACACTCAAACTTGTTACTCTTCTAATGCAGTTACTGTTTTGTGATCTAATTACAACCATTATGTGCACCTGTTTCTGGGAAAGCTCTCTTCAGCAGAGATCTAATGTGTGTGTTCCTCTGTGCAGACTATTACAACTCAGTCCATTTAAATACACATGTACAATTACTATGGAAAAAATTATAAAATGGATTAAAAATGAGATTGGAGGAATTTCAGAAATTTAACTTTAAATTTATTTGCTCCAGCTAACAGAGGCACCACAACAGGGAGCTCAGGAGACGAGATTGGAAAGGCGTTGGCTTCGGTGGGTGTGGCCAATGGCTCTCACGGCTGTTCATCTGGTCTCATCATGTGTTTAGTGACGTGACTTGCTGCCCATTGTGGCATCTGCCAGTTCACCAGCAGCTTGTTGTATTTGGTTACAGATCTATCCCTCTGACCACAGCAGTAGCAACTTCCCTTCCACCCCTTCTCCACCAGTGGGCTCTCCTCAGGGTGTTGCAGGTATGACATTCAAACTGACATTGTATTCGCATACCTTGCACTCCACTGCTCAGGGCTGGCAAAAGTTATGAGGATGAGTATACTGGAGACATGAGGATTATAGTGCAACATGCCCTTCTCTATCCACCGAGACCAAACTGTTCCATCATGTATAGTAGAGGCTTGAACACAGCTCTGCTACGCCATCTGCTGTGCTTAAAGTCTGCCATCGTACCCCCTATGTCCTCTGTTTATGTAACCTTTCCTGCAGTGCCAGAAAACCTTTTTTTTTTGTCTTTTCCAGGACTGAATTGCATTATTTGAGAACTGTTTAATTTAATATCCATAACCATCTCTCTACGCTTTAATAAACAAAAAACCCTGGTGAAATGTAGCACTAAAAATGATTATCCTTCAGGGTAAAAAAATTTTGATATGCGTTGTCTAAAATGGACCTTGTGACAATTTAATTTTTTGTGATGGTATTTAACTTCAAAAATGCCACCTATTTGGGTGGTTGTGATGTTGACAAATGAGGTATTTGTCTTAACACATTCATTCTCTTTCACCACAGCTGCGTCTCAGTGGTCTCGGCCTCCGGCTCAGGCTACGCTGTCACCCAACTATGAGGGTGGGCTGCATGCAATGGTAAGCAAGCTTAACTTCCCCGTGGAGCTTTGAAAGAGAGTCTACAATCACATGGTCAGTTTCACTGCTCACCAATATTATGGTCTGTCTTCCTGAAGCAGCAGAGCAAGATGGATGACCGCCTCGAGGAGGCTATTCACGTATTGCGTAGTCATGCAGTGGCCGGGCCTCACTCTGACATGCACAGTCTGCTGAACCCTGTGTCTTCTGTGCAGAATGGAGGGCTGGGGGCGCTGGCGCCCTCTTTCTCTACTGCTGGGCTGGCTCTGACCAGCCAGCATCCTGCCATGGTGAGACTGCAGAGATCAACACAGCTGTGTTGCCTTTAGGCAGTTATACTTTCAGATTATTTTTACAAGTTGTTACATCTGTTGACGAGGACAAATAATTTTTCATGTGTTTAATTTACAGGTGATGTGTATCATAGTCAAAAGTTTTATGTTTTGCTTTTAGACAGTTCTGCTCCATCTTGCTGTTGCTCAGTTGTGCTCAATCCTGTGACTTCCGATTCATCACAATCAGCACTGAATCTTACCCATTTTACCCCAGAATTAATCTGGTTCCTCTGTAAATAACAGACGGGGCCCTTGTGATGTGTGGGCCTGTACCCTTGTCGGTCCTTAACCACTCTGCTGTATCTGGGTTAATAAACATTTATAGTCCTGCCTAAATTGATGGTTAAAAACAAGCTGACACGAGAACAAATGGTTTGCTTGGGTGCATTGACTATAAAATGTACTATTTGTCCCTTTCCTCTTTCAGGTGGGTAGTCACCATGAGGACCCCACTAGCCTGCCCCCCAGCAGTGCTCTCCTGCATAGCCACCATACCTCTGTCCCTGCTCAACCTGGAGTGCAGCCTGAAGGCTTTGCCAGTGAGTGTGTTCTTATGCAGTTGTTGCTTGATGCCTGGAACGATTGTATCAGACAGCTCAACAATTCTGTTTTTACAGGCCTGCCTGGGGGCATCACCCGCTCTACTAACTCGACCAGCAACTCTGATATCAAGAGGGAGGATAAGGAAGATGACGAGAACTCCTCCATTGCTGGCAAGTCAGAAGATGAGAAGAAAGAAGGGAAAGTTGTTCGCACACGCACAAGGTGTTTATTCTTGTCTCTGTGAGAAACATCAGTATTGATTCATAAGCAAAGTGATATGTGGATGTTTGCTTTAATGTTAAAGTGAATGTGTGCTTGTAGTCGGAGCTATCAAAACCTATTCATTACTCCGAGGCATGTGAGTGTCTTGGACACTAATATGCAATCTCCCCCCTCCCAATTTGTCGCACTCGCATTAGTCAAAATGAGGATGAAGAGGACATCCCTGCTGAGGTGAAGATTGAGCGGGAGAAGGAGCGGCGGGTGGCCAACAATGCTCGTGAGAGGCTGCGAGTGCGAGACATTAATGAGGCCTTCAAGGAGCTGGGCCGCATGTGCCAGCTGCACCTGAGCAATGACAAACCTCAGACAAAACTACTCATCCTGCACCAGGCCGTCAACGTCATACTCAACTTGGAGCAGCAAGTGCGAGGTCAGCTTGGATGCGTGCGTGTGCAGTCCAATGTGTCTGTCTCTCTGCCCCTGCCAATTATTCACTAGATCTTATATTTAAAGGGTGTCAGTGGTGACCAATACATGTGAAGTGTAGTTTTATATTAAAATGATTGTTTGCAGTAACTTTAAGTAATCACATGAGATTTCACTGCTAAGTTGCTATGCATTTACATGTGATTTCCATTCTTGTTTAAAGAGCGTAACCTGAACCCTAAGGCTGCTTGTCTGAAGCGCAGAGAGGAGGAGAAGGTGTCAGGGGTGGTGGGAGATTCCCAGATGCAGCTATCAGGAGTCCATCCTGGACTTGGTGGAGATGGGCATAACCCTGTCAGCCATATATAACACTCAGGTAGGTACATATGTGTGAAGGCTGAATTGGGATAGTGGTAATGTGCAGTGGCTGAAGGACAGAAACTATGTGATTGAATCTGATGTCCTGCTGTTGTGTCAGTAAGTAAAGGCTTCCCTTATCTAACAAGCATAATTCTTGTCTGAAGATCTGCTCATAAACAGTATTGCTGTAAAGTGTTTGTTACTATATTTAAACTGGGTTGAAATACACTGGTTTGTCAGCTTTGGGACCAGAAGTCTATGGGTAACTTAATTTGTTTAACTCAAGTTACATTTACTGCATCAGAATTGATGATAAAAGCTTGGTAATGCAGATCTGTCCACTTTTCTAACAAATTCTGTTCTATAAAAGGCTTCAGACAAAGCAATAATAAATAAGTACTCTGCAGCAAATCCATCCATTCTTGCATTATCAAAAATTGCCTGTCAGGGACATCACAGAAATAGGGTGTGAGGGGAGAGTTACACTCCTGCTGTGATACCAATACATGGCAGAGTAACACTTTTATATTATTTATCCACTGTAAAACTTCACTGGAAAAATGAATGTAATTAAAAATGGGTAACTTGCACAACCTTCCATGCATTCCAGTTAATCACACAAGATGTAGTTTTGTTTGTAGATATAGTTTGAGGCCACGTTCAGCTTTGTGATTTACACAATCATTACTGACACAATAATTCCGTGAATGTGCCCACTGTTCCTCCACCTCGATTCTGAGGTGTACCAGACTGGAGCTGTAAATAGTGGAATGGCTTCTACTGACGACATTTTCTGCCATCTATCGTCTGCATGTGAAAATGCAGCTTGTTTTTGATTTACAAAAAAGAATTGTCAGAATGAAGTTTTAAACAAACTGGAAAATGTCTGTACTCTTGAAAATGTGAATATTTCTAACAAAAGGAACCAGTGTGATGTGTTCCTGATCCACAAAAGTTTTGCACATTTTCCCCAAACATCTAACATTCCTGCCTTTTAAACGGAGAAAGTCCACAATGCCAGAGCTGTGTGTGGACTCCTTTAAAATCTGGACTTAAGACACAGCTTTTTGAAATATTTTGTACATAACACATTTGTGTGTTCTATCTCACTTTTCATGTAACTTAATACTTTCTGTTTTATTCTGGTGTACTTGGGTGGCACAGAAGGTCTGGTCTTCTGGTCTCACGCTTTGTGCAGTTTTCAGGTTCTGCCAGTGTTTGTATGGGTTTCCTTCCGATCCCATGGTTTCTATCAGCCCAAATCCATGAACTAACTGGTGACTGTAAATTTTGTGTGTGTGTGAGAGAGAGAGAGAGAGAGAGATTTGCCTGTGATGGACTGTACCCTGCCTCACACATCTATGCTCCAGACAAAGGTGTATTGACATATCCACTGGATCTCAGTAATTACTGGTAGGTTTGACAGTGTTAAATGTTGCTAACTTTTCTGTTTCATTCACTCTACAGATCCTGTGGAATTTCCTGGGTTTTTGGAAGATGTGGCCTTATTATATTCTTCCATCATTCTTCTCAAGTGTGTGCATATATTGATGTCTGTGTAAACAAGTACACATCAATGCACAAACAGTTTTTACATACACATTCATGCTGCCAAAACTGACACAGCCAACTGGCTGCACTTTTGACCAGTGCTGCCAGTGTAAATGTGAATTTTTTTTTTTTAATCACATGGGTATTTTCTTCCATAACTCTATGGAACTTTGAAACAGTGATATGTTGCCGCAAAAGGACATTTGACACTGCCCAGGAAGTTACTTGGAGGAAGAATCTTTCAGACAAATGAAATTATGAAGATTTTGTGCCTAGTCACTTTTTTTTGTAAGACATATTTAAACAAAATTACTTAACCTTTGGAACAAAATGTTTGGGAACTGCATATTAAGCAGTTGTAGTTTTACTTTGGTTGTTAAATGTAATTTGTCATTTGTAAGCAAAAGTGACATGTATAACAGAAAGGATTTGGACATAATGCCCGAGTTATAGAAGTTGTCTGAATTTTTCCAGCTTGACCTCTGCAAAAAAAAAAAAAAAAAAAAAAAAAAAAAAAATTAGAAGAAATGGTGAGTTCTCTCACCACACTGAATTTCCCACATTCATGGTCACTGAGGAAAATAGTTCTTCTGCTCCACAATCAAATGTGAAGATATGGAGACCCTGCAGTATTTTCCCCTGTACACCTTCTGTAGTGTGTCACACTGGCAGTAGGAAATTTTTTTTTGGACATGTTTATATCATAAGACGGGCGTTTTTCTACGTTTATAACGTCATAGGGCACTTCAGGCTCAGCTGGTCTGTTAAAATTGCTGCCCGACAAGATGGACATCTGTAATTCTAGCATTTATTTCCATCAGCTTTTCTTTCTTTCTGCAGTGTCTTGACTTTGAAGGGTGGGCCACAATATTTGACCAACTTTCAGCCCCTTTATGAGCTTTATGCTCAGCACAAGCTAGTTATTTGTAGTCTTTTAAACCACCTGGTCAGTATCTGAGCTAAACGAAGGCGAACAGGCAGCATGTGGTTTTCTCTTTGCTGAAGACTGAGACCTCCAAACCTCATCAGAATACTCAACTTTTATACAAGTTTGGACGTGATGGTAGGGAAACTTCCCATCAGGCATCTCTGCAGCCCACTGTGTTTTGCTGCAGCTTCCTCATTCTGGCCTGTGCATTTCCTGCATATATTCAGGCCTGCTTTGTTTTCCAGGAAAGCCTATTACTTCCAAGCTCATTCACATTGAGGCTTAGCAGTTTGATCTATGTCTAAGTCCATTCAAAAATATTTTATGTATGATGTGTGAATTTAAATATATAAATATATTCTATATTTTTATCCAGGTGTACATTCAGTTGGTTAAAGATGAACATGTTGGGAGTGTGTTACAGAAGGAAACGGACAGGAGTGGAAATTGCTCAGTTTTTTTAAAACCTCCTTGCCAGTCTCTGACTTCATTGTTTAAAAGAATGTCATACCTTTCAGTTTTTTAAACTTACACAAAACATTATACTGAACTTTAAAGCTGCTCATCCTCAGATAACTTGCTCTTTGTAGGTGTCTCACAAAGGAGTTGGTGTTCTGCCATTTACACTTTTCAGGAAGAAAACTCCACCTCTTAGTCATCTTTACAATCAGAGACTAAAGTCTGTGCCCTGTGGACTGCGATTGTATTCTGAGCTTTTAAAAAAAAATAAATAAATAAAAATAAAAAAAAAAATCAAATTATATTTGGAAACAAGATGACTTTTCTGGGAAATTCAGCACCAACTACACTTTGGCAACTGCAGAGAGCGGGTTTGATCAGGGTAGAGAAGTGCTTGGTTCAATCTGACGATCTGAAAGTTAATCGTGCACAGCCATGAGCAACTTTTAAGGTGCATGTTGTGTTGCTGTTAAATATTTTTCAGAAGGTAAGGGGTTATCGGGAGAACACATACTATAAGGTTAACTAACCTTTGTTAAAGTGGACTTAAATGTATGGGGTAGCATGATATTTGTGGCGAACAAATGGAATCTGGCTGCTTCTGTACGTTTTGAGGTGAGATCCAAGCCATCTCACCTTCTCGCATGAGCATCTTGGGGACGTATGCTGTGTTTGATGGAAGATTTTCATTTTGTTCTCCCAGATGTAAAATTTCCCTTTAGGGAAAGGTTCACACCACTTAATGATCTTGTACCTATTTTCAGGTTAAATGTTCCTATAGACATGGAGAGCAGCTTAAGGTAATGGGCTGTAAGGCTTTGAGGCTGGATAATCCTCCCTTAAAATTATGCAACTGGTTGGTGCTGAATGTGCAGTTTGAATGCATAATGCTTTTGCTTTATGAAGGTAAATTGGGTTTTCAGCTTGAGAGTGTATGTTCATTTGAGTTAATACTTTTGCACCCTTTAAAAGTTTTAGATTTGTTTGGATGTCTTAAGTGTAGCTGTGACAGCCTTATGTTTGTTGGGAAAGGAATGAATGAATTGTCACTCATGTTTTGATACCAACATTTTCATTCCCTTTTGGATTCTGATCTCTGCTCAGTTCTCAGGCTTTGGTAGAGGCAGTTCTGCCAATCTCAAAAGGGGAAAATTTGTGTATTTGTCTTTTTTGATATAAGGGTTTAATCTTAAATCTTTCAAATTCATGTTTTAAAAAGTCAAGTGTGGCCTTTTTATTCTAAGGACTTCAGACGTGATGGGAGAGAGACTTTATCAGTGCCTGAATACTTTCAGATCAATATTTATTTCTTTTTTAAGCATAACGTCCTGTATTTTTTGCAATGTACGGTACATCCTATTTTTTAATGTGACTTATAAAAAGTTTAAAATGTACTAGAAGGAAACTGAAAACTGACAGCTTCAGTGCAAGACTTGTTTTGTAGATGTTTTCATTGTTTTTAAAGTTGAACTGGATTTGATCTTTTCTCCAAGCTACTGTTTAGATAGTGCTGTGGAGTACAGTTTGTCAAGTACTTTATTTTGCCCCCCCCCCATTACCCACTGTATGTAACTGCCATTTGACTGGTGTTAAGCCAGTCTGGGCCGCTTGCATCAGGACAGGGCTTTGAGACGCCCGTTTCTGCCCACAGCAGTGTGTTCTGTCTGGTGAAGGCATGTGGGGCGGCGCTTCAGCCTCTCAAGCTGCCCACTGCTTTCAATATACTTGGGACTTTCTAGCTGGTTTAAAGCTGGACTCACTGCCAAGCACTTTTGTCACCCACACTAGCTTTAACAGATCTCATCTGAAATGGTCTTTGCCTGGCTTTTGTAAATTCATTTCTGTCATAACATTTTCTGTTGTAGTAACTTTGTGTATGTTCAGTTTTGTACTCTTCAAAGAAACCTCAGATCGATTTCTAAGATGACTAAAGTTTCCTTGTTTGCTGGGAAATGCCAGTATGTGTTGCGGAAGCTTGAGTTTGATGGATCTTGATGCAGAATTGCTGAATGTCATAAGTGGACATGAAATATATAACATGCTTGGCAGTCGTACAATGCCAGATACACCCAATGTCTTTCCATCTGCTAGTACAGATACACCCTCCCACAGAACCTGGCGTCTCGTATTTGCATTTGATGCACAAAACAGTTGTGTTCTCAGTGCATCCTGTCCATGTCCCTTTTTATATATAAATATATATTAAAGTAGCTATTGAGAACTGTCCTGTATATAACAGTAATGTAGCAATAAATGTGCCATTTTTAATAACAGAATTATACTTTTTCAGTCTGTCTGGAATCTTGTATACTTAAAGGAAAAAATAAAAATGTTATAAGGGTTTGACCATAATTTGGTTTTTTTACACCCCAAAAAGCCTTGCTGTGATCTGTGCTGTGCGACACGACTTCTAGCTCAAGTCACTGATGTTTCAGTGGATGACAGAAAAGTACTTAGTTTACTGTAATCCCAACCGAACGAGTAGTTTCAGTACCAAAATGACTGTTGGGAGGGAGTTAAACTGACAGTCTAAAGGTCTTCAGCAAATTGGTATGACCCCCACAGAGCCCTGATCTCAACACCAAGGTATGAGGTTACATAGAGACAAGCAAGTGAAGACCATCTGCAGAACTGTGGCGACTTCTCCAAGATGCTTGGAACAACCTACCAGCTGAGTACCTTAAACTGCATGCAAGTGAGCCTAAGAGAATCGATGTGGGTTTTAAAGGCAAAGGGGAGTCTCACTAAGCATTTATTTATTTATTCATTCATTTATTTATTTAACTGCACTTTTTAAGGAAGTTTAATAACTCTTAAGGGCCTTATTTTTGGAAGCATCCTCATTTTACAGAATTTTTTCACAAAGTGAAACTTTTGCACAGTATTGTATATGAACAATGCACTGTGTGAGTATTATTCGAAGCTGCATCTGTCATTTTTCTACATTTGAGCAATTAGATGGTACATCTAAGAATAGTGATATATGGCATGAACTCGACATGCCCTGTGTGATCAGATGGACCCTGCAGGGATTGCGTGTGAGATGTTTTGAAATACTTTGGGTCTGTTGCAGGGTTGCTGTCACGTCTGGGCCCTAAAAGTGTTAACCTGTGGAAAATCAAAATATGCTGGAATAAAACCAGATGTTAGGGAACAACTAAAATTGAACAAACAACTTACCCAAACCTGGGGTTGGTAAACGAAAACAGCACATCTGGCTATCGAACTGAGGAGAAAGCAAGAAGGGATTTCTGTGCCGTTTAAAAAGTTAGCTCACTTTAACTTAATTAGAACCTGTCAAAATATTCCGGTCAGTTATAGGACCCATTGCTTTATATGGCAGTAAAGTGTGGGGTCCAGTCGTGAACCAGCAATTTGTCTAATGGGACAAAAATCCAAATGAAATCCTATATGCTGTTTTGTAAATGTCATTTCCAAAGATTGTAAAACATTTGTCCTTAATATGACTGATTACAATTCTTATTGCTTTTCATATAAACAGTACAGCTATGTTAGTGGTTAACGTGCACATTTATTGATCTTAAACATCCGATTGTGAGTAACTCTTTATATTCCTCATTGACATGTTTTCTGATTTTTCCCAAAAAGTCCTTTTTTTGTACAGCAACCCGTGACGATCAAACTTCTTTTTTTTATGGAACTTTTTCGATTTAGTATGTTTTTTTTGTTTAAACGCTACATCGGACATGACAAATATGAACAAAATTACAATAACAAAATGTAAGTTTAAAAGAATATGCAAACAATTAATATATTACAGATTTAAGTTTTAAATGTCAAGGGTTACAGACGTATATGAGAAACCACATAGATCAACTATTTCAAACAGTTCGGTTACACGTCTATTCTTCATATACACATTTTTCTAGTTGAACTTTCACAGTTTTTGTTTGAATATGGCATTTACCAAAAAAAAGATTAAGTTTAATATATCTTGACTGTGGTTTTTATAGTTAGATATAAGAAAAATATATCTGAGGATCGACCGAAACACAAAATTCGTTTTCGTTTTATGTGCTGGAAGTTGGCGAAAATTACCGAATACGTGACAATCAATTTTCAGAAAAGGAATTTTAATATTGCTACACGGTGTTGTATTTTCCCCATAATTGACATACGGTGAGAACGACAGGGTCACAGTTCAGGTCTGTGAACCCGGAAACCCTTGTATGACGTCATATCCGTTTAGGTCCTTTTGCTTTTTCGCGCAGGCGGGCAGAGCAGCTAAAGGGTCCTGATACGGTTACTGACGCATCGCGTTGAAAGGAGAAGGTCACAATTCAGAATGATTACTAAGGTTGTTGGACCCAGATATATTTCCATCTTTAAGACGTGGTAAGCTTCGGGACGGAGACCCGCTGTTTTGATGCATGCGTCTGATAAACCCCTGGTGGACATTATAAATACACTTCTTTTCTTCAGTCGGCATGGCTGCTGGCTGCTATCGCGAAGTGTCCTCTATGCCGCGCCGCCACCTTCTTTACACACATGAATAGTCGGATATCTTTTAATCGCTGTTTATGAGAAACAAGAAATTTTAGCCCACGATTGAGAGCTACGACAGAGATACTCGATGGCTTATTTCTCATTTTTTCGATAGACTGATGCCTGCGAAATAGGCAGCAGATTTATACAGTATTATTACTGTACTGTTTTAATAACTATTAGATTTTTGAGCAGCACTGGGTCACAGTGACAGTCAGGTAGGGACATCAAGATAGGACGTCTATCTACGTAGAGCACTGGCAAAGGGTCAAGTGATCCCTGTGTATCACAGGTATGATCACATACCACTATTTGTGTCCATATATTCCAAAATTTTTGGAATTTTACAATTTTATGCAGATCATGTTCATTTTTAAAGTAAACAAATATCTAGCACTTTGGAGAGAAATTTAGATGTCGACCAAAGCATTAAAACACATTTCCTTGCCAACTATGCCAGTGTAAACAATCACCATGACTGTGAAAAAGTGAATTCAGGCTGCAGTTTAACAGGGGAAAGAAGGGCCAGATCAAACTTACTGTTAAAGGTCTTTTGAATGGTTGCACGAACTGGAGAGAAGTTCAACAATTCAAGAGCAGTGCTGTTTTTCCCCCCCAAATCTGTGGATATTTTGAGTGAATATGAAGACTAAGACCAGTATCAAGTTGAAATGCTTATTCCCTAAATTTATCATATTGATGTATCACATCATGTACATTCAAATTTGTTTGAATACTACACGATTACACATTTTTGCTTTTGTTTTTAGTCTGTTTAACTTATTTCTTCCCACTTGACTAGGGTTCCCACGATGGCTTGTTGGGGGACTGCTGGCACTGTGGGATTGATCCACTTCACAGACTGGAGGTTGATTCTGGATTATGTGCCCTACATAAATGGCAAATTCAAGAAGGATGACTAGATACAACTTGTCAGTGAGTACATATTCGTGTAAAAGGACCCTTCCAACATTGAATTTCTGCAGTCTTAAAATCTTGATCTGAACTGTTTGGTTATGCAGATGACACCTTTATCTAAGACAAATTAAGATGGGGAAAGAACTTTATTCACGCCAGTATGCAAATTTACTCGTACAGCAGCTCAAACATGGAACACTGAAAAATTTAACTTGCCATCAGCCAGTCACTGCAGATACATTTTTGCACTTGTTTTTTTTCACATTTTCAGTTGTACTATTTGTGCTGTGACATACCGCACCTCCTATGAGAGTCCATTCTGTGAATTCAAGCTTTTGTCATGTGAAGTGTGTATTGCATATGAATAACTGAACACTAACTGTTCCATTTTCACTTCCATTACTCAGTCTGTTTTATTTAACTTTTTTTTCAGCATCAGCAGAACATTCATTCTTTAACTTCCTAGGCATTGTAAACAACAGTAATTTGAATGAAATCGCAAAGGCCTGTTAAACATTTAATTAAATAGAACATAACTGGTTTGCTACATGTAACAGACAGTGTGTTGTTGCAGATATTAAGTTGTACCTGTTCTGTTTTTGTCTGGTCATTTCTACATTGTAGGTATATGCCAGGGATAGAGCGCTGTATGGAGAAGCATCAAGTGTCCCTCACCAAGAATATGGGCTGCTGTGTGGACTGTTTTCACTTGTTTCTTTTTTGTAATTTAAGCAAATAAACTTTTCTTCATAAGTCTGAAGTTTGTAATCAATGCTTGCCAATATACATCACATTACTGGGCAGATTGTCATGAGTCAGTCATGTTGAGCTTGAAGCTGACCTGTAAAGCAGGTGCAGTCCATAGTGGAGTTCTTACTTCTGTACGATCGATAAAACATTTTTTTTTCAGTCATTATTCATGGTCAATCTGTTAGAAAAACACTGTATTCGCTGTTGTGGCAGTTGTGTACAGTGGGTGTCTCCACAGGCGTATGGCTAACTTTTTCTTTTGCTCCTTGTGTCGACCAGCTGGAGGACGAATTTGTAATAAAACTATGTATTTTGGGGAGTTTTATACATGGACCGGTTTTTGGTCCTTTGATCACAAGTCAGTTTTTCAGTGATGGTCTTTATAAGGTTGTACTACAGTCCTCCGGAATAAAAGTAATATTGGGCTATCTTAAGTGCACTGCAGCTGATCTGTAAGTGTCCTGTTGGGACGTTTAAAAGATATATTGCCGACTTGGGTATACTGTATTAAAGAAACAATGACGGTCATACAGCCGTTTTCTAAAATTTAGCCATGTCCTTGATTCTCATGGAAGGGGGAGGGGAGCGAGAGCGTAGAAGGGTGGGCGGATTAAACGCGCGCGCGCGCGCGCACACACACATTGAAAGAGGCACGCGCTAGCGGGGGGAAGGCGAGGTAGTATGCAAAATGGACAAAAACGAGTAAGTATTGATTGGGAACATGTGGAAATGAAGGGAGCGAACGTGTCTGTGGCGGACGGCCTCTGTAGGAGCCCTTCTCTCTCCGTCCGTCCGCCCGCCCCTTGTCCGCAGCCGAGCCGGTATGCAGCGGAATTAGCAAATAAGATACAGCGATATTCCTGTCAGTGTGATGCCGTGTCGTCGTCTGTTCAGACTTGCTCGTCCAGCAGAGATGTGACAGTTCGGACACCGCTTCGTTTCCACGCATGTTTTATTGTTCATTTGATCGGCGCTGCTTGTAAATAACAGCTTGTTGTATTCCGTTACCGTGCGCATTTCTGCAAGTATATTGCAGTGCAATATGGCGCCGGCACACGGTTTTTTTGTGCGTCTTCCTTGCGTGTTTTAGGAAATGTCAGAAAAAGCTGTGAATTGCCTTTGTTCCATTGACAGGACTGCAGCTGCGCGAGTCGCACGCGAGTCGCCCGCGTGTTACAACGCCGTCCACGATTCTTCTCCGCGTTTTCACCATTAAAACTGCTGTCGGCGGTGGGGATTTTGCTGCAGACTTTTTCTATGCGTGTATTTTTATTCACTTCAGTTTGTTTGAGACGGTATTAGTAGACATACTGAATTGAGCCAACACGTCGAGCTGATGTACACCTAGGTTTAAACTTTTTTCTCCTATGCAGTGTTCTTTGTTTATATTGATAAGAATGCCATTAAACTTTTTGATATATATAATCGCATCACTAACTATGGAAGTAGAAAAATGCATTCCTTTAGAAAGGCACACCGACTCCTAGCGGATGGTTTTTTTTTGTTTTTTTTTTGCCTAAGAGGCACGGTGGAGTCGTCATGCGGCTCAGTGGTGGCGGAGGGATTTGCTGAATGACAAAGGAAAAGATGCGTTTTCATTAGTGCGAAGAGCGAGCGGTATTCCTCGCCGGGAACGAGCACACGGGGTAGATCCGCGAGCTCGGCCTCTCTTTACTTGTACCGTGAAAAATAGAGACTTGTCTTCACTTCGGCGGAATAAAACCTGGCAGAAGCATGGAGGGGAAAAGGTGGGAGTGCTCGGCTCTCCCCAAGGGCTGGAAAAGGGAAGAAGTGACCAGAAAGTCGGGTTTGTCTGCGGGGAAAAGCGATGTCTATTATTTTAGGTACTGAGAGGGGTGAGGACGGCCACTCTGTGCAGTTTCGACCGCGGGTTTGAGTGGGAACCCGGGCCTGGCGCGCCGTGTGCCAGGGGGACACAAACACGCACGAACAAAGTTGTTTTTTGGGGGGTCTGTTCTGCGGCATCGACGTGGATACATTCGATTGGTTTGTTTTCATTTTTATTTACCTTAAAACTAGTTTTAGCCAAATCGATGGCTATCCGGTGTGTGCGAGAGGTACAGTTTGTGTAAGACGGTTATTTCCAGATGTTTCTCCTAAGCAGTCAGTGGGCGTCTGTGGTCACTATTGTTTCACTCCGCGCTGGGAGTCGTGCACGCGCACGCACGCCCGCGGAGCGGCTCACCACGCGCACGAGACGACACGCGCTCTTCTTCTCTTAGCAGAAGCGAGGAGGAGGAAGAGGAACAGAGGAGAGGAAGGGGGGAGGCGGGTCGCGTGTATAGTCTGTGGTACCGTATGCTCATTTTATTGTCATTTTCGTGATTATGATGCTGCGCTGTGGTTCACGCACGCAAATAAACCCATTTGGCCTGGTCCTGTGCTCCTGGAGGGCAGCTGCAGAGAGATGGCTGCTGCACGGTGTGCAGTTTGCATGTGTCGGCGTCTCATCGTGTTGCCAGCCATGAGAAGTGTGTTTTTGGAGCCGCACGCCTCCGCACATCACCCTGGAGTTACACACACGCACAGATGACAGTTGGCCTGCCAGCTTTCTGTCCTGTGGTGGGTGGTCTACAGGAGAGCAGCATGGACAAAATGTCCTTTTAATAGTATTCCTTCAATGATGCTTTAATTTGTAAAGGTTCTTTTATTAACTGTAGTAACTTTCAGTAAGAGGCCTAAAAGATCAGAACAGGCCATAGTCATGAGACTCAGGCTGCTTTCTATTAGTTGTCTGAAATCTGAACTATTCAGAGGAAAACAGTAGATCAAACCAGGAGGTGTTTATTGTTTTTGCCTTTTTTGATAGATATATTTGTTTCATGTGTTAGGCTGTTATAATGGCTATAATCCCTCCTGTAGTGTTAATAAGGACATAAGCCTTACCAGAAAAGTAATATTCACTTAAAAAAAATCCATATCCAAGATTTAAAATCCATTAAATCTTCAAGAGCAGTTATGGATAGGATATAGATTTAAAGCCAAATGTATTGTTCACTTGGATTGCAGGTTAAGTTCAAGCACCCCATGGTAGAACATGCATGCTCATGTTTACACCCATTTTTTGTGCACAAAGTCATGTTTACAGTTTTTCTACTGAATGTGAGTTGAAACCTTTTTTGTGGCTGGAGACTTCTGCTTTGCAAACATGCATCCATTTGTGCATGTGTGTATGCTGTAGCCTGTGTGTGTGCAGTGCTGAGAAACAGTGTTGCTCTTTGTGTGTGTATATTTGTGTGTGTGTCTGTGTTGCAGTGCTGTATATTCTTGCTAAATCTGCTACTGCCTCTCAGTGGATTGGAGCCATTTTAACATCTGCTGCTGCCTTTTGCTTCACCCTAGCCCTGCTGGAAAGAAGTTCCGGAGCAAGCCTCAGCTGGCCCGTTACCTTGGCAATTCCATGGACCTCAGTTCCTTTGACTTCCGCACTGGAAAGATGCTGATGAGTAAACTTAACAAGAACCGACAGAGAATCCGTTATGATAACAACAACCAGACGAAGGTATGTCTGCAGGAACGAATGTTTAAGAATGTTCTGATTGTTTAAATTTGTGCAAAGCAGTGTTAGTAGTGTCTGATGAATCTTCTAAACAGATGTTGATCTTCATCTGTGGTATTGTTTCAAACAGCTTGTGCTGGAGGTGTTTTTCTGGTAAAATGTAAGGTCTAGCTTAATCATTCTTGTTTGCTGTTGCTGGGGCTGCAAGTGTTGTAGTTGTTTGAAGTGCTGCCTTGCATTCAGAGGGCCCTCAATGGTTTAGAACCTGCCTACTGCTGTAATACCCCTGACAAAGGTACACCTATAACCCAGTTTTCAAGCTCATGGTTAATTAACCATACATTTATCCAGATCATCACTCACTTCAGAGCCAAAAATTCTAACCTAGGAAATTAAGAACTGTAAAGATCTTAGTTTTTTTTTTAAAGGTGTCACTGGTCTCAAACAGATTTACTATGAGTTTGCCTGAGGGCTTACAAATTTGATGCAGATTTCTTTTTTAACCAATGTGCTTGAAGTTGACTGGGCCATTTTGCCGTGTTCATGTGTATCAACACAATGTAAGCAGGCACTGTTTTACTTTGTCTGTTAACAGTAGGTTATATTGAGTTTGAAGATCCAGCTTTTTCTTGCACAGCTCTGGTGAGGGAGATGCAGAATATTGACAATCTAACTTCATTATAGAGGCAATGAGGTCTTACTTTTGGCTTTTTGCTTCGAGTGATTTGGTGTATGATTTCTCCCCTGATGACACTCCTAAGTGTCTCCCACTGTATAGATAACACTGAATCTGATTTATTAGTTACTAAGAAATTATCGATTGCATTAGATATTAAGATACAGTCTTTCTTATCTTCTGATAAAGCTGTGTTTAAATTTTTGGGGGTGTGGTCCGAGTAATTGAGTGGAAACAAAGTCAGGTATCAGAGGAACATGATCTTCTTCCACAATGGCTGAATACTTTGTTCTTAACTGAAGGGTGGAGAATTTTGCCAGAAAAAAGTGTATACATAAATTGGAGGGATGAATGTGTGATAAGTATAAAAACATGTTGGTGCTTGGGAAGAAAAGTGCCAGGGGTCTATCAAGCCAGTTTGGGTCATGAGGATATTCAGATCACTTCCAAAGATTATCTGATATGTGTTTAAATTATGCAGAACGGAAATAACCTTGTTGATAAAGCCCATGTCATCCCAACTGGGAGCATAAACGTTGACAAAGTCAACTGGAGTACAGAATAAGCCAGTTGCAATGATGAATCTACCCTGATAGGGAAAAACTATCAGACTATCTTTTTATGTATTAGTATTATTGTAGTGCCTCTTTTCTTGGTGTTAATGTGAATGAAAAATCTGTGCAATCCATGGTTTTCAGAGCCTGTTTGTGGTCTGCTGGATGGAGATGAGTCTGCTGCAAGAATGTTATTTCAGTGTTTAATTTTTTTTTCAAGTGTGCAAATATTCTAGCCATCAAGACCATTAACATTCCAGTTTACGAAGTGAACTACTGATCCAGCACTGCTATTGATATGTCAACATAAGTCATCTAAACATCAGTACTCTTGAAAAATGGTGTTGATCTTTCTTAGCCACCACCATACTCCTGAAATGACAAAACAGTGGTTATTACTTCTGAAAAAGGAAAAAACAAGCAACAAAATCTTAAAGAACAATGACCTTTTTACAAATCCTCAAAAATATAAATCATGCAGTGTTTGCCTCCCTGACTGAGGCAAGTGGCAGGACCCTATCTAAATCACACAATTTCAGATGAGCTATGGTCAAACACCATCTTCAGTCCAAGAGGGCTCCCGATTTTCTTATTAAAACACAAACATTGCTAGTTACCATCAAATTTGGTAAGCCATGTAGGTTTGTAAGCCTTAGACCCTGGACTATGTGCAATATATACACACAATCATCCTGAAACAACAAATCAACCTACTTCATAAAACCCAGTTTTTAGACAGGTTACTTTGGGGATTTCAGATTATAATGCAACACATCGTTCTGTTTCTGAAAATAAGCAGGATGTTATTAAAGAAACGTTTATCTGTTCGCACACAGACGTAATAAGTAGCAAAGAACACTTTGATCTTAGCCAAAAGGACAAGTAAGGTGCTAAGAAAAGAAACCAAGTGAGCAGAGCTGATCAAAATATTTCCATCAGCTTGTGCACATTTCAGTGTGTAAATACATGGTGGCTGGTCCAAGGAAGCCAGCTGTAAAGAGCAAATGTTCATACTTGATTGGCAACATGCTTATTGTAGAATGTGTTAGGTTGCTAGCCAGCTGCTGTTTGGAGAAGGTGCATTTCTGCTTCGAATGTTACCTGAAGACGGGCAGGTTGGAGCTTCTGGAACCATATTTTCTTCTGGTGCGGAGCATGCTTTAGATCCTTAAATGCAGTGCGTTTCTTGGTCAGTGCTGTGTGGATCCTCTACTTCAATTCATGTTGCCTGGCCCAGGGCAGAGTCAGTTTTCCTGAAGGCGATGGAAATGCATGACAGTTGCTCTTGCAAGTTTTCCCTGCACTGACTTTGGCCCGAGAGTGGGGTGCACTCTCTCCACCTTCAGGGGTTTCTTGAACACATCAGTGCCCATAACCTACACCAACATCTGGGATACAAACTTGATCACATCTTTGCAGCTGTCAGGGACATTTATATTGTGCAAGACGCTTTGAAAGGGACGTGATCTGAGCCCCCGGGTGCTTGTTGGCCACTTCAGCTACACTCAGCATTTTAAAGTTCTCCCTGGTGAGGGTTTCTGCTTAGGGTAGTTGGCTCCAAGAAAGTGCTAATGGTTTCATGCAGCATCTACAGATGTTTGCAAAGGTTTCATGAGATTTTGGATAAGAACCCAGAGGGTTTCCCATTGCTTTGCTAATTTTGAAGTCAGCTGAGTCATGCTAAGAATTTCAATGATGTCATCTTCAAGGGACTGATTGTCAGTAGCAAATGAAGGTAGTATACTAGCTATGCTAGTGCTAGCATGTGTTGTAAGTAGCTGTGAGCAGTATTGTTGCTATCTTGAAGTGCCCATTTTGTGGTCTTAAGATATTCACAAATTACACTTCAGTAGATTTGTGAGTTAAGTGACACAGAACCCAATGTTAAGGATGACAAAAACATTGGTTAGCTCACATTAATCTCCTACATCTTCAGCCTGTAAGTACACAGACTTTTTGTAATGTTTTTTGGCCCTATTCTGTTAAATAATACTGTACTTATGAGATTAAAATGGAGACACTGCACAAACATGAAAAACAGTCAACATAAGACAGGAAACTAAGGGTTTTAGCAATTTGTGCTTTACTGCTTTCTGTACTTTACAGGGCTGCATCCTGCAGGGTTTTTTTGTATATATATTTAGTGTGTGTGTGTGTGTGTGTGTGTGTGTGTGTGTGTGTGTGTGTAAATGTTCAGAACTGTTTGTCAGATTTTACTGAAAATCCCTCAGTGTCACTTGTCAGTTGAAGAGAATTTCCTTCAACATTGGGCCTATGTATTAGAGTGCTTATGTACTATGCTAACATGAGTTACAGTCACTGCTTTTGTTTGTTTAATGTGTACGAAGGCTTTGGGCATCTTGGCCAACTTTGTGGATTGCTAAGAGAAATTCTCTTGTGATGAAATGAAATTCACTTTAAAATAGTAACACCTCTGTATTGGAGATCAAAAGTGCCAGAAGTTTGGCATTAAAGCATTGGGCCCTACAGTCATGCAAGATTTCTCACTCTCCTGACACCAATAAACTGTGTACATAACAAAAAAACTAATCATTGAATACTGGTTTTTGTTCTATCCACTTCACCTTAAATTGATCGTTATCACTAATTTGTTGTCTTGACCTTATCCATAGCACTTCACAGTATAGTATGTTGTATTTATGCAATGCAACAGTAACTGGGTTTTTACTGGTACAATTTAGGGTAGGGACCACATTTAGGAGCATGATAACAGTGAGTGGGAGTAGAATTGGCAACCCTGTGGTTTTAAATCCCTGTCCCTTAACTGCTGTGCTGCTTGTTTCCCCAGTTAGACTGTTGGGAATTGGGAAACTGGCAGTGAACAGATTTTTGACACAGTGTGCGTATGCTTTTTGCACACCATTATTTTCAATGTGTCCTTTGTTGTATTTGGAATGAAACTGGGTGACTTGTGTATGTGCATGTAATGCAACTTTTGTAGACCGCCACCTGCCATAGAAGATTTAGGCTACCAATTCAGAACGACACATTTTCCATTTAGTTTAAAATTAACTACAAAGAGTTGGAAGTTCTCAGAAATGCAGCTTTTGATGTGTAGCAGATTTAATTTGTAGTTTTTAAAGTAACAACTAAAATATGCTACGAGTGAGGTGATATTTATAAACTGTAATAAATACCACTAAATGTAGATGAGTGACTTTTTCACTGAACAGATATTTTTTACGTTTATTTTTTAGGTTACAGGATGACGTATGTTTATGATCTCATTTGTTTTGTCTTTCTGCACTAAAGGGTAAACCTGATCTCAACACATCGCTACCAGTTCGACAGACAGCCTCCATCTTTAAACAGCCAGTCACTAAGGTCACCAATCACCCCAGCAACAAAGTGAAGACAGACCCCCAGAAAGCCATAGACCAACCAAGACAGGTAACTCCTTATTGCACATTTTGCAGTTTTTAAAATGTATACTTGCACACAGATATGTTTTTCTGCCTAATCTATGGTTGGAAACTAGGGTTCAGCACTCTTTATTCTTTCATTGCTGTTTATGTATGGAGGATTAATTCAGACAATTGCTGGCAAGTTTGCAGCAATCTGGAAACATCTGGAAAGATAGGATAAGCAATGTACTTTAGGATTCCTTTTAATTGGACGATGAGCTTTTACAATTTGTCATCTGATGTGCTTACAAGACACCCAAGCAGTGGCATTTTTGGTGAAATGACACACCTTTGGGGTGAATACATTGCTCAGTCACTGCTTGGATTATAGTCTATGAATTAGAAATGGTCTGAACACATTGGGAAAAAGTTCTAAAATGTTATATTGTCAAATATTTTCCTGTTGCATATTGTTTGTACTGACCTGTATGGCAGAGAATTTGTTAGTATGGAAAGCAACCACTGAAATGTCAGCAAAAGAAAAGTCATCCTCTTGATGGATAGAGAAAATGCAATGAAGAAGGAAAAGTGAATAAAAATGTAGAGTGTGTAAAAGCACTTAAGATGGTTAAAAAGAAAAAAATTTCATTGTTAACAGTCGTGTAGCTAGTCTAGCATTGCTAAGTTTAGGTTAAAAGAAAAATACACAAAATAACTTGTGTATCCAGCTCAAACAGCTTTTTACTTTGTAGTGATCAATTTACGACCAAGTTCTGTTGCAATATGTATGGGGGAATGGGAAGACATTGACAGGTCCTTAAACTCAAAAGACCATGCTGATAAAAGCTTCCAAATGTACCAGTTATTTTTGATTTCAAAACAAGAACTAATGTATGATATCTATGCTTTAGTCATTTCCCCATACTATTACTGTCAGTTGCATGGAACAAGTACATTGTTGTCTTCGTTTTCTAGTGCTGTTTGGAAAAATACTGAGATGTTCCATAAATCACTAAATGAACAATATTGAAGTGGGGGTCCCTGATGGGGATGTATTACTGTGCCACTTTCTTGGAGTAGTAACGATTTCTAACAGCTGCGCAAGTGTAGGTACTAGATATTTTGAGCTTACTTTGTTGATAGAGCACATCAAGTTTGTACCCATTCACTGTACATTTTTTAATGTTCCTCTGAGATATGGAATTAAAATGAGAATATTTTTGTGGTGCCTGGAGAAGATGACCAAGTCTTGCACTTCCTCTAAACTGCTTTCCACTTGATGTGTAATTGCAGAGATGCTGTAGCAATGTTACACTTTATGCATGAAGCATCAAGACATAAAACAAAAGTATCTGGCAGAAAACGATTGAAGAAGATAACTAATGTACTTGTAAGGGTACAAAGTGGCAACTAAAACTAAAGAAAGAAAATATACAAAGGTGTGTGACCAGTCCTGCAAAGCTGATCACAGTAGTGGTTGTAAAGGTGTGATGTATAGATGAGCCTAGTTTTTATCACAAATTGAATCCATCAAGCTTTTCAAAATCTCCTCTAACAGAGTGTAATAACATATGTGCTGTACTGCACATGGAAAGTGAAGTAACCATTTCTGACTACATGTTTTTGACAAAAAGTCTTGCAGTTGTGTCCTTGAAGGATCCTCCGTATTTCCTTAATAAATTGAGAACATGTAACAGAACAGGTCCAAGTTTGGAGCCACAGTGTAGTAAGAGCAGTATTTAGTATTTAATTAAACTTATTACTGCAGACACTTAATTCTGTTTGCCTCACAAGATTGTACACTTGTGCAGCTCAAAGCTAAAGGCCCAAATGAAAGATTTTAAAAACACAAAAATCTGGGAGAGTTGTTGCTGCTTGCTCCTCTACAGCAGTATCTCAGCATGGGCTGCAAGATACAGTAGACTGTATCAAAAGGTCCCCAAGCCCTTGGCCTACAGTGCATGTGGATGTAACTGACTACAGTTTAAAGTGATATATGATAAATGTTTTAAATTTTGCATTTACAGTTGTGACCTTCTGCACAGGACTTTTTGACAAAACACTTAGTTCCTGTGAAGGGTGATAAATAAAATATAAATGAAAATGGGATTAATTTTCTACGTTCTGACTCAGTGACACAACTACATCTCTGTTCTGCTTGTTTGCAGCTCTTCTGGGAAAAGAAACTTAGTGGCTTGAATGCTTTTGATATTGCAGAGGAGCTGGTGAAAACTATGGACCTGCCCAAAGGCCTGCAAGGTAACTTAAGTGAGCTTCAGAGCACATGTTTCAGTCTTGCAATCTTTGTCAGTCAGCAATTGGGAGAAAGTAAGTTTCACTTTTTAGTATTCCCCTATGGTCCTCATGGCAACAGTATGTCTCTGAACAATGCAATTAGAAACAACAGAAGTGAAATGTAAAGACTGTGGAGGCCAGTTAAAATAAGACTCTACCAGATTTTAACTCTGCTTTTTACTGCCATCTTGGCAGTTAAACAGTTCAGGTTTGCTGTGCTACTAAGAGAAAGTTTGGTAGTTAAATAAATGAAAAATAAAGTGAAAGAAATCTGTGTAACTTGAGAAGCCAGTGTACATGGACCTGAGAAGCTGCCACTGTGTTGCTATAGGAGTTGGTCCAGGATGCACAGATAAGACTCTGCTGTCAGCAATTGCAAGTGCCCTGCACACGAGCACGGCACCCATCACCGGTCAGTTGTCTGCTGCTGTTGAGAAGAACCCTGGAGTGTGGCTTAATACTGCCCAGCCACTCTGTAAGGCCTTCATTGTCACAGATGAGGACATCAGGTATACATTGCATACTAGATTCATATAGGTAGTTCTTATAGCAAAATTAGCTTTCATTTTTAGTCTTAAATTTATATTTGTATATTTCTATTGGTTGCAGATAAGGTAGTTTTGTGACTTTAAAAATTGCTTGGTCAATACCACTCCAGTAGGATTTTCTGATGCTTAAGAGGTCAGTGTCAGAGATGTTAACCTCTAACAAAACATGTTATGTTTTAAAAACTTATTTCCTCACCCCGAGTGTTTGAAGGATTTACTAAAGGTAAAGGAATTTTTATAATTTCTTTTAACTGGTTAAATATTGGTATTGCTGAAACATCTATGACCAGAAAGACTGGGCCAAATTTAACTTCATCAGACCATTGCTATATTGAAATATTACAAATGCATACAAAGGGGAAAAGACTCTGAAACAGGCAGCACAGTACTTGAACATCTCTCTTAAGGTTGGGGAAAAGATTATTTTACTAATTGTAACATTTGTGTTGGCTTTTTAAAAATGTAAATAGGTTAGTTATAATTTATTTTTGTTTAAATTATTATTACAATTCCTACATTGTACTTGCAGTACAGGTGCATCATGCCAACAAAGTGCATTAAAATTGAAAGTGAAAATTGAATACTGCAGCAACTTATTCATCTAACTCTTGTGCATGGAAATATAAAAAAAAAAAAAAAAAAATATATATATATATATATATATATATACACACACACGCGCGCGCGCGCACACACACGCACACACACACACATTTTGTGTGTGTGTGTGTGTGTGGGTTTGGATTTTCAGCCTTCTGTCTTCCCTCATCCCTCAGGAAGCAAGAGGAGCTGGTTTATAGTGTGAGGAAGAAGCTGGAGGAAGCCTTGATGGCTGACATGCTGGCACATGTGGAGGAGTCCACCAATGATGCAGACACACTTCAGGAAGAGGGGAATGGAAATGAGGACATGGACACAGTATAGCGAAGGTAAAACAGCAGTGTGTGGAGAAATTTTTTTTTTTTTTTTTTTTGTAGTAGCTGAAATAATAGTAGTTTTTAAGCCTTTGCACCTCGTTGGTACGTGTTTAATAGCAATTTATTTTTCTGTTCAGCTGGTGGAAAAATGAAATTGACTTGCAGTATGACAAAGGATTAGTTTGAATGAATGCATTTTACTAGAGCTTGGATTTTTGCAGTCATTGATATTCATTTAGCTGATGCTTGTAACTTAAAATGTGTGGTTTATGTACTGAGCATAAAAAATTCACCCATATATACAATGGGATAATTTTCACTATCACTTCAAGGTAAGTACCCTGTTCAAGGTGTCTAAGATTCCAGCCTAGGTCCTTTCAGCTGTTGTGAAAGGATGACTGTTGTGCCACTGGGTCACTATTTACTTGCTCTTTAAACTGCTGTTTTGGCATTACTTGTCTTGGTAGCACAAGTAAAGCCCTTGGCAAGTCAACTGTACAATCCCTTTCTTCAACTCACCTTTACAGTCCTATTCTCTGCAGCTTCAGTTTGTTTATATGAAATGGCAAGCTGTTGTGTTGTACAAGTCAGATGGTAAAGAAAGTACTGAGGTTTCAGACAGTTTAATACATGTTACTTGTTACATAAGCACTGAATTCAGCAATGCTCAGGATCTCTGTGTAACCTTAGTTGTCCTACTTTGCAGGAATGTGGGGGCACTGCAGAGCTGCCAGGAGCACAGAATTCCTCCCAGCTCTTCATGGAACCCTGACCAAAACCCTTTATCAGACTCTGCACACAGACACACACACACACACACACACACACGCACATATACACACCCTATGACATCCCTCCGAGACTCTGCCTTGCCACCAGGCCTTTCCCCAGCTCAGCATGGGAACTTCTGGCTTTATAGCTAGGAAATCCTCTAGTTACAATCCTGAATCAAATTGATTAGCATCAAAATATTAATATTTGGTTAAACTTTTTTAAAAAAGGTGCAAAGTAATGGGACAAGTTTACAGTGGATATCTGAAGTAATCAGTGTGTTTTTTTTTTTGTTTTTTTTTTTAAAATACATCTTACTTTTATGGTCTAGGATAGTGATTTTCATAGCTAGAAATGGTATGGTGACAATCTTGTCAGAACTCTCTTAAAACCCATGTGCACAAACTTTCTTACAAGAAAGTTTTAAAACTATGTATTTGAGAAGTTCAGTTTCCTAACAGTAAATGACTGTCTGGCAGATTCCCCTTATTGTCTGCTGCAGCTCTTTATGGCTATCTCAGAAAGCTGAGGGGATAGTTTGGGGGAATTGTGGCAGACTACATTTCTTTCCAGCTGTATGCAGTTAAAGGAAAGGACTTGGGTGTGAAAACCAACTATTGGAATGTAAGAAGGTGCCACAGGTTTTTGGCTTTTATTTGACTGAGGGAAAGATGGGCGGTTAAAAAGATAAATTGTTACAACACAGTGGTAAGACTTTTTTTTTTTTTAAACGGTTGCCAAAATAAGTACTCTATTTAGTGTTGACCAAAGAAAGGGCCTAGCAAGCTTGGGAACACTTATCCTGCAGTATTACTAGGTGATTCCCAGTTTGAATTAAAAATACACATTAATGTTGTGGTCATGAACTATCTGATGGTTATATCCTTTAATGGTCATTCCATTGTGGCTAATTGAATAAATCATTTTACTGGATTATCAGACTGAGTTATTAGATACATCTGTTCCCAGCTGGCAAAACACTATCCAGTATTATGCTAGAGCTCCTGTTTTCCCCATTAACTGTGCTGATTACATTTCAACATTTTGTTAAGTGTCACATCCAGTCTTGAAGCATTCATTTTAAAACTGTCAACTTATACTTTCACAAGTGCTGCTTCCCCATCAAATTCTTTAGTTGGCAAGTGACAAAGATCTTAATATTTTTGCCCCCCCCCCCCCCTAGTGATTTTGCATACACTTGAGAAAGAGAGATGACTGGAACACCAACAATATACATTTTAGAAATTAAACTGTTTGATAAACATACCCAGTTCAAATTTGTTTGGTTGGGTGGAACCTAAACAGAAGATAACATGTCAGTGAGCTTTTGTTTTGTAAAATTGTGTAACTTTGATTAAAATGTTTGTGTTTATCTAATTGAAGTTGTGTGCACTTTTCATTTAAGTTCTTTTGAATTTATATACTTATCTGATGTCACCAAATGTCAGTTTTTCTACTTTGACTAAAAACATACGTTTGTGCCAAAGTACTTTTCCCCCTAAATCTTCCGTTTTTATTGGAGTGAAAATGGTGAAAAATTGGATGCTTCACTATTGTGATGGTTTGATTTGCTGACAGAGTAACACCCCATGGATCTTTTGGACTGTATTACTTTTTTTGAACTATATCAAGAAATGTTATTTTAAAAAACTTGGCCCTTTTGTTAAACTCTCATCACAAATACAGTGCAACATGACATAAGTTATGTGATATGCTTCAACAATCCTGTTTGAACTGCTTATTGGTCACATGACAGAATGAAATGCCACCCAAGGCGTTAAATCAGTTTCAACATGGTACTGAAATAAGTACTCGGAAGTATTACTGTCCACTGGGTTTCCTTCTGATCAGGTTTGCTTTTTTTGTTTTTAGTGTCAATGTTTACAGGCACAGACAACCGATATTGTAATTCCATCTACAAAGAGAAAGGGAATAAGGGTCCAATATTCACGTGGGCAAACGCTGTCGAATGCCTTTCTGGTAACTTCCAGAAAGGTGTCCAGATGCTCCAAAATTGTTATGAATTATGTTGGTCAAATGTTAACTTCCTCCTGTTTGGAAAAAAATAAAATACTTCGGACATCCACATATTTTACAGAAGGAACTTCAGCGGTAGGCCAGAGCTTTAAAGTGCATTTCTTTATTAAACGTGAAAGTGAACAGTATGTTTCAAGACCTCATCAAAAAGAGAGTTTGGCTTGTGGTTTAATTTTAAAAATAGATCACAAATCAAACTTCAAATTGAAGGTCTTTTGAATCGTTGAGTAAACTTTCCAATAAGCTTCTGTCTTGTCACAGTCCCAGAATAGGTGTATCAAAATGTTAGGAGCTGCTCTTTGGGGTTTTTTAGGAACTTGTTACATTCTGGCAATGTTTCCCAAAAGCTGCCACCTGAATTAACGTGCATGTAGCTAATGGTGTACCATATAAAGTCTAAAAAAAGCATATATCTGAAACCTGTATCTGTTATGGGATGTACTTCTATTTGCTCTGAGCTGTATGTCACAACAAAAGCATCTACCTAATGCATAACTGTAAATATTTCCAGTATTTACAAATATTGCACAAGACACAAATGACAGTGATGTGTGTCTTCTGTGTCATCTGAAGCTGGACTACTTATCTTTACATCTCCTGGAGGGGGACAGTGTTACCTGCTGGTTCCTGCATGGGGTTTGTCCTTTGTGAAGACCTCCAATAACTACTTTGCTGCATACTACCCATTAGATGAGGTACCAAGATGTTCTAGCCTGTTTTCTGAACATGATTTCTGCAGATTTTCCTTGCTCTGTGTTGCACTTGTTTTTTTTCCCTTGTTATTAGCCCCCCAGGTGGTTCATCTCATTTTAACACTGGTATGAGAAACAGGTAAAAGGAATAGCAAGCTGGTGCTCATTAGCATACTGTGCTGCGAATGGTCTACTGGTCAGAAATTCAGGTATCATCATCATCTAACATCACCACTGAAGTATAATATGCCTTCAAACTTCTGAAAAGAGTTGAACCTTCATTTCTAACAAAAACTTTAACTATTACTTCCCAGTTCTGCATAAAAGCATCCAGAATTCTGCTAAAAATATAAATATCAAGATTTGTCTTATTAACTTTGAAAGTTTTTGTCACACCTGAGCCTAACAGGACAATTTGGAGGTTTGCATTTACATTTGTTCAACCTGCTATTCCTTTTTATCGTTTTAATTCTCAGTTTTGGTCTGCTCACTTTCATCTTTATACAGTTTATGAAATATGTTTACATTTGTAGAACGTGTTTTTGAAAGGGAGAAATATTCTCGAATTACTATTATCATCTTTAAACATTTGCAATTAATAAAACGTATGATGAATACGTGGTCGTGCTGGGAAGACACTAACGGACCTGCAGTACGTGTCTGAGGTGGAAGTGTAAAATATGCAGATTTGAATTTCATTAACTGCAAGAACAGTTTCGAGCGTTAAGTTACGCGGCAGTTAAAGTAAGCGGTGACCGCCTACCCAGATAGCGCCTCTGAGCGTGCGCGCACGCGTTCGCGTGGCCTTTGAACCCATTGTTGTGTGGCTGGTGACGTCGGCGACGTCGGCGCGGCGCGCGTGGACAGGCAGAGTGGTGTGCGCCTGGTGAGACAAAGGCGGTGCGCGACAGAAAGGGATGGGAAGGTTCGGGACGAGAGGACGCGCGCGGTCGACACTGCGAGACTCCGAGGGAGACGTGTCGCTCCAGTAGGAAGACCGTGAACAAAGGAGGAACGCGAGCAGTGGTTTCATTTACACGTTTTTTATTGCCGTATTTTCTCCTGTAAGCTCAGAAAATGGTACTCAGAGAATGAGCAGCAGCCCGTTCGTGCACTTCAGATAATATTTCGAGGGAAGAGCTAAAGGGGCATCAGCGAGCAGCGCGACACTGGAAGTATGTGTGTCACCTCGGGGCGCGACGGAAAACAAAGAAGTTGCGCCTCTAACGTGATGTGAAGCGCCGTTCACTCCGACAGCTACTGTACCTCCCAGTGACTGTATTACAGACAAAGAGCGCCAATAAAGAAGAGCGCAGACGGCAGCCGACAAAAGTTTCTTCTGAAATACAAGTCACAACCTTTTTGCGCTGACGTTTAAATGAAATTATAGCGCAGTCCGGGTCCTGGAGCGGCCCCGGGCAGCAATAGGACGGTGTGAGATGTTTGCACTGTTTCTGTAGCTCGTGCCATGTGAAATACAAGGAGAGGGTCCAACAAAGGGAAAGTGAGTTTCTGACTGTGGACCTGCGAGCGGAACAGCAGCACAAACCCCCTTCTGAGAACTATGCTTTAGCGCTTTCCCTTTGGTCTTTGTATTTATTTCCTACTTTCAACACGCGGTTTATGGCACTCAAGGAGGGCTCACCAGACAGCGGCAGCCTGTAGAGCCCGAGCTCCAGAGCCATGCCTAGCCCTCTTTTCGACCCCAAAATAATGGAGGCTGAGATTGTGGCGAGCAACCAGCGCTCCAGCATCGTGCTGCCTGGAGAGACTGAGCCTGAGTCCCGGGACGAAGAGGCGCTCCGCTTCGCGCTAGACCACTTGTCCCTCATGGCAGTGGAAAAGGAGCGCGGCGATGGCGGAGGGATGGTGGACCCCCTAGACGGTGCCGACTCCAGCCCCGAGAGCTGCGCTGTTTTGGCGGGGAGCTTGGGCGGCTTGCAGATGCTAGAGCGCCCCTCAGGATCCCCCAGATCCTCGGCGTCATGCTCCCCGCCTGAGGACTACTACTACTCGGCGCTGGTCGAGCCCGGCCCCCGAAAGCGGAGTATCAACATGACGGAGTGCGTAGCCGTGCCCAGCTCCGAGCACGTCGCCGAGATCGTGGGCAGACAAGGTGGGCGCCGGGCCGCCGCGAGACAGCCGAGCCCGTGTGCGTTCGCGCGCGCGAGTCTGTGACACCTTGTAGAGCGCGAAGATTTAGTTTGGCAGGTTGTGCTGGTGACACGACCGGCGCGTTTTCCAGTCGGAGGACATTTTCAAGATGATAGTTTTTAATTTGGGTTTTGTAGCTGGGCGGCAGCCGTCGTGCACCACTAGCCATATTCTCACCCGAAAGAGTGCGCGTCAGTTGTGGTGCAGACTGCAGTTTTCAGGTCTTAAATGGGGCTCCGCAGTTACTTGCGTGATTTAGCTGAGATAAACGTTGACGGTTTCTGTCAGTTTACCGCGGTAAATGTTGTTTAGAGTTGGAGCGGAGTCTCCGTCCTTTGTCTCCGGCTTCATTGCGGCGGCTGGGCGGCGTTCAAAAGTTTGAACCGTTTTCCATAGCGGTCCTCACACTGCGGGGTCGGACAGGCGGCAGCCCCCTCGCGATCGTCAGTCGTTAACCCAAAATTATTCGCTTTATTTTGTCATTTGAACTAGTTTTCCCAGTCGCGGCGGTAATAATAACAGTGACTGTAATGCGGGAGGGGTGGCAGAGGGGGAGGGGCGCAGACGACAGACAAAGCGCCCAGACTCAGACTGGGACGCGGGACGTGTCTGCACAACTCCAGCCTCTTCAACAAAGGCAGAGCATCCACACACATTCAACAGCATTAACAGTGTTGCAGCCGTCCATTTTGGGGTTCAAGTCACACATCGTAAATGGACCGACGGCGGATGTATGTTTAGTATTTCACGCCTCACCGCCTTTAACGGGTCGAGAAGCATGCTGCAGTGTGCTGCCTTGTAGGGGGCAGACTATCAACTAAGTGTGCGGAAGTTTATCAGTCGTCAGTGCTGCAATAAAGTGCCTTTGCGATTAAAAAAAATTGAACAGTTGCCCTGGGTTTTGGGCAAATCCTGCATTAAAAAGAAGAGACAACTCATTGTTCTCTTTGTTTGAAAATGCCATGCTTTCTGCCTCCTGGAATGACATCACAGCCTCACCACCTCATTGGATGTCCGCAAAGCCCCACCTATACTTAAAGAGACAGGCACCTCCTTTTTGTCCGCAAACCGCACTCGCCGCACACGTTGCTTTGTAAGGGCTATTAAAATATTGCCGGAGTGTAGGTTATCTCTACTGTAAAATGGATCTGGTATAGCGATACTCATACAAACATATTGCTGCTTAATTTCTGTATTGCTGGAAGTAGCCTGCTGTCGAACAGTTGTGAATAATAGCACCGTAGGCTGTTTTTCACAGACTTGTTTTCCAAACTTTTCATAATCAGGGTTAGAAATTAGAATTGTCCATTCATCTAAACACTGCATCACCTGGTTGTCCAAATAAGATTCGGGGTGGAGTTGTCTGTGCTTTAACTCTTAAGGTGTAAGGTGGGGTATGTCTTTGAACTGTAGGAGGAAACCCACACAAACTGGAAAACCCCCCATAGTATCTTTCCTGTTTATCAGAAAATTGGTTTATGGGGAGAATTAAGAGCTTTTTTTTTCAAATGAGTTGTTTACAGTTTTTGAAAGTTCCTAGAATCTGGTCTTATTAACAATACTCTGTGATAACAGACCTGCCTACTTGATGAAACTGTTTTCTGTTTCAGCTTATTCAATTGTCAGTGATGTTTATCAGTTAAAATGTGACTATAATGGAGTGTTTTTTCTATTCTTGACCTAGGTTGTAAGATAAAGGCGCTGCGCACAAAAACCAACACCTATATCAAGACCCCAGTGCGAGGAGAGCAGCCGGTGTTTATTGTAACTGGGCGACGAGAGGATGTGGAGATGGCCAAATGTGAAATCTTGTCTGCTGCTGAACACTTCTCTATGATTCGAGCATCTCGCTGCAAGGCCGGTGGTGCGTCAGCAGCTGGAGGTTTACCAGGGCCACCACATCTGCCAGGCCAGACCACCATACAGGTCAGAGTTCCATACCGCGTGGTAGGCCTGGTTGTGGGCCCCAAAGGTGCTACCATCAAGCGTATCCAACAGCAGACCCATACCTACATCGTGACCCCAAGCCGTGACAAAGACCCCGTATTTGAGGTGACCGGGATGCCTGAGAATGTGGACCGGGCACGAGAGGAGATTGAGACGCACATAACTTTGCGCACGGGCACCTTTGTTGACCTGCAGGGAGATGACTTCCACAACAATGGCACCGATGTCAGCCTGGAGGGCCTCAGCACAATGGGCCTGGTGAGCGCACTTTGGTCCAGGGCCAACCCTCCCAACAACACTCCACCGCCACCCCCACCCCTTCCCCTCTCTGTACACCAGCCTAGCCGTAAGATGGCGTCGGCCTCCTTCACCAGCGGTGGTCTTGGCTCCGACCCGTACGGTGGCGCACGTGGGCCTCAGGAGAGCAGTAGTCCTGCCAGTCCTTTCAGTACAGGCAGCGGTGGCTTCAGCTTTGGGGGGGACCCTGCGCCTGCTCTGCCTGCCGCAGATGATCTTGGGTTTGAGTTTTCCACTGCCCGCATCTGGAGACCCTTCCTCAATGGGGCACAGAAGCAGCGGCGCAACAGTAGTGGCCCAAGTGGAGGTGCCATCACACCCTGCCTGTCACCTACCCTGTCAGTGGACCCAGCTTCCTTGGATCACCCGCTGACCCGGCGTGTTCAGAGCGACCCCCTCAGCACCCTCTCGTGGCTGCAGAGCGTTAGCAGCCCCTCCTTCTCGGCCAGCAGCAGCAGTAGCAGCGGAGGTAGCAGCACAGGTTATTCCTCCTCCAGTTCCACTGGGGGTTCACCCACCGAGCCAGAAGGCAATGTCAGCGCTGTGGGAATGCTGGGCCTCTTCAAAGCAGGCGGGACCACGGAGGCCTCCAAAGACTGCTTTGTGTGCTGTGAGAGTGAGGTGACTGCTGCACTTGTGCCCTGCGGCCATAAACTGTTCTGTATGGAGTGTGCCGGTCAGATCTGCCAGTCAAGTGAGCCCAAGTGCCCTGTGTGCCACACGCCAGCCACACAGTGCATCCGTGTTTACTCCTAGTGGAGGTGGGAAGAAATGGGGAGAGAACTTGACAATCCTGCAGCCTCTGACCAACAGTTGCCGCACATCCCTGGACTTCAATGAATTGTATTCAAAGAAGGAATAATAGCAACCATATTAGCCATGATGTTAACTGTGATTTTTAATGAAAATGACACTAGTAATAATAATTTATTATTAGTTATGATAAAAAATGTTAAGTAGAGGTGATTGTTTCAGAAGGTAAGAGTTTATTTAGTGGGACAGATTTAGAACCCTGAAGTTGTTCTTGAGTTTGGGAATGAAATCAGTGTCTTATTCATCTTCAGGAGTTCAGCCTATTGCCTGTTGTGTCTTTTTATGGTTAAAACCAGTACTACATCAGTTTAATCATTTTTGAGTTCCCTTAAGTTATTTAGGAAGGGCCTGGTGCACTTTTTTTAAATGTATTTTGTACTTTTGTATTTTCTTAAATGTATGTTGCAGAGAATATTAAGTGCAAGATGAGAGGGGTCAGGTATTTTGGTTGGTTAAATTTTATTATGCCTTGTGTTTTATTGTCTCAATCACAACATCAGGGGAGGATATGTCTAGATATAAAACTACCTTCAAGCTATTAAGTTGCTCTGGGAATGTAAGTAGATATGAATTCCTCCCTTTGCTTTCTTACAGTTCTCCCTGAAAGCTGTATTTCTGTGTCCTTGTTCACTTTACAGGCATTTCTTTAGTTTTTTTTTTTTGATGAAAGATCAAAATCATAGGATAGCGAAAAGAAATTTAGACCAAATCCTATCATTAAACTAGTTTTTGTGTTACTGTTGATACAGAAGAACACTTCAGAACAGTGAATTTTTGTGTAGTTGCTGGTAAAAGAAATCCTGTGTAAAAGAGGACATGACAAATGAAGAGACCTACATGCACAAGCAGTTTCAGCTCAGTGACACCGTTCAGGCCACACTGATAGTGTTTCTCATTGGAGGTTTGGTCTCAAGTATTTTGATGACAAGGACTCAAATGTAAGTGTATGTTGTTGGGTTCTTGCATGTGTTCAGTTGTGGGCAGTGGTTCATGTGACGCATTGCTTCCAAAGCCAGTTGTAACCCTTCAGAGCGGACAGCTTGCAGGACCGCATGTGGCTGCAGAGCAGGTGCTTTAGTAGGTCCGTTTTGAGTGAACAAGTTTGTGTTTTTAGAGGATGTCGATTTACTGGTGTGGAACGAACAAATGTGCTTTACAATATACACCTTGCTTTGGCTCTGGTGAAATTCCTAGCTTTGTCAGTAGGAGGTGCTGTTGAGTGCCAGAATCAGGTCCAGTTAATTATATATTATATCAATAACACTTAGTATGTTTTGTAGAATGTGACAGGTAAACATTTTGCTGGCTGGATTCACAAATACATAGTATTTGTGGTTTATTTTTATCATTTGTATTGTCTTGCCACTCCTGATATCTCAAACTTCAGTCTTCCACTTGTATAGCTTTTGCTAGTTTAAAACGCAAAGATGTTCCTGGAATAGCCCTTGTTTTCAGTTACTTATCTACACACAAGAAATGTGATAAAAGCCATAAATAAGCACTCAAGGAGGGTTTTGGGACCCCTGCCCCAGAAAGTGAAACGTTCCACTGTGGTGCACTGTCTTAATTACAGTAAAACAAGTGACTAAGGCAGCTAGCGACTACGCGGGGCTTCCAGAGACCGTGCTGCCATCATCCGTGCTGAACACCCATGTGTTTTGTGTGTAAGAGCTCTTAACTGGTCTGTGGTCTTTTCCTTGCGGTGCAGATCGAAGGTGTGTGAAAAGGCTCGCAGCAGTCTTAGTCATCTGAGGGTTGTCTGTGTCACCCTGCATTGTCCTCCTGAAACCGTTTTCTACTCTGATTAGAAGTTATTGAGCAAAATTTGCGCAAATCCTGCCATTGTCCTTCCTAAAGGCCCTTTGCCAACGGTGTCCGGCGGTGATCTCACACTTCTAAAGATACGATTCTGACAGGATGGACTTGAGCACAGCGTGACACAGGCCCCCCCATGAGCTTCCCCTCCCCCAGATGGGCCTCTTGCTCCTCTTGGTGTTCCTACGTTTCTTTCAGCCAGCTTTCTTTTTATGGCGGTGCTTCCAAACCAACTGCTCAGACTAGAAGTTTTGTAGATAGAGGCGCCAACATTGAGAATTTATTTGAAGCATTTACAAATTCGGTCTGCATTTCTTCAACCCACCAGGCATGAATTGACATTTGTTTTCTTTATGTGCATATGGCTTAAAGATCCCGGATTATGTGACCCTTACTGTAATTTTGTTTCTTTTGTACATGTAGGCAATTTATAAAAAACAAGACAACTTTATGGAAGAAATTTTAAAATTGAAATATATTTTATTTTAAAGTTTATTGACCTTTTAACCTTTAGGGGAAGTACTCATATATAGCACATATATATTTGAACTGACTTGATGGTTATGAGAAATTGTATCAAGAGTTTTATTTTTTATGGTTCTTTAATAAATGGTTTGTTTTTTTTAATTTAATTTCTTTAAAACAGTAACTGGTGTTCTGTGTTTTATTTTGTAGATCAGTTACACCGGACAAATGAAGCTTTGAAATGATTTCAACTGAATAAGAAGCTGCAAGGTAGACATTACATAGTTTACCTTTTATAAACAAATCAGGAAACAGGATTGTTTCTGCTGCACAATTCTGTCAGTCTTAGAGCTAGTTCAGTACTAAAGCTCTGAAATGCTCGTACCTCCCAGCCTAGTGAGTGAAAAATGAACATGTTATATCGAATTTTGATTAGAAATTTAACACACTGTATTAATGATTGCTCATTATCTTCAAGAGCTTTTGCCAAACAGGCATTCCCAAAGCTTCCTCCACCATTTCAGCTGCATCTATAACCTGCTGGCAGGTTACATAGACATATTTACATAGGCAGCAAGGTCGTGCAAACATCTTTAAAGTTCATCTACATGACACACCTCTCCAATGGGACTTGTAAAACCAGGTGAATTATTCTAGCCAAGTGGTATTTTTACTGCATCAGTTTGTGATAAATACCTGCAGGAGGTGGGACGTGAACAAGAAGAACATGGTGATGGCTGTACAACCTTCAAAAATGCACTTGGCAGCTTCGCTACACCAAGGGTCTGTTTCTTTAGTATCCTGCAGTATTACTTGATAGTTCAATAAAAAGCCATAACTTAGGGTCATTGCAACTCTACACCAATGATGGAAATTACACTCTACACTGGTTAGTTTGTCAGAGTGAAAAAGCAGCACAAATAAAATCTGAGTCAAACTCAGGTCCAGAGTTAGGAACATTGCTCCTCATACAATTTTTGTGAACTTTAAGTTAAACAGAAAGAAAAGCCTGATTAACCAAATAATACATTAAATGTTGCTGCCAGCAATGTTTAGATACACATTTTAAAACCAGCAAAATTTACCAAAACCATTAAAAAAATTGTCTGGGAACAGCTACATGATCACCTCTGAGCTGAAATGCCTGAACCTAAACTTCTAGATACAAAGGACTGAATCACTACCCTAACTAACTAACAGGTGAGTCTTCAACTGGATTTGAACAATCAATCAATCATTTAGTACAACAAGACAAACTGTCTGCAGCTGTGTTTCAGTTTGTAGTTAGCTGTGTGTCTCCAGTTTGCTCAATGGTCTTTAAGTCCATGGTTGATGTTAGTTATTTCCCATCTTAATTTTTCTGAAAGTTTTAGACACATCAGTGCCAATGAAACTTTCTTTCCACAGAAAAATGGTTCATATGATGTAGAAGTAATAATGCTGAGAAAAGCTTTGCCTCCTTCTTTCTCATGCAGATTAACAGTTAACTTGCCAATCAGGTCCCTTGTAACTTCCTCAGCGTCAGGCTTGTAGTTCAAAGTGCGCTAGGCAGTCACAGCTCTTGCTGCAGGAGAACAGACCAGGGGTGGATCAAATTGGGGTGTATTAGTTTTATTTTGTGCTTTGAAGCATTTCCTCAGTGCAGAGACGCCCAGCAGGTCAGCAGTTGATGGAAACTGCCGAGTTGTACATCAAGGTAGGGGTGAGCTTGGACCTGTCATCACTTCAGTTTTTACCTGCCTCCATACCTGTATGATCTCTTGTAGGCTTCTGTGTGCTTTTACCAGCCTTCATAACCTGGAGTTCTCAGTCACGGTCAAACCTTGCGACCTGCGCAGCTGCTTTGGCCTTCAGGTTGGAATCCCCACTTGAGGGTTTACACTAGTGCTGTCAGGGCTGAACTTGCACAGGTTGTTTAAAAACTGTTTAAATATTCCTTTGCTCTTTTTTTAATGTTCTTGCATACAAGTGCTTAGATGACATGAACAGATGCATAAATGTTTCTTTGCTGTTTGGCTGACATTTCGGTCCATGACGGTCCTTTTCCCTGTGCTGGTCTGAGATGTGAAGCTGAGGAGCTGTTACCCTGATGGGGCTCAATGTGACGATCAGAAAGTTGCATTTATTGGAGGAGCACATTTTACACTGGAAATGATGAGTAATCTCTGCTGTTGCTGGGCACAAAAAGACACGTGATTGGTGTTAATGTTTAACAAGGACTGTGAGGGTTTATGCTGATGAGCAACAAATCTGCAGGTGGGCTGAGGTCAGCAATGGTACTTCTGGCTCCTGTTGTGTTCTGATGACTTGTGCTGCTTCACAGGACTTGGTAGTAATGTGCTGTTGCTTTTTTATTTGTATTTTTTATATATATAGGGAGATAAATCCATTACATTGTCCAAGTATGATATGAACACACAGTCCAAACTAGGTTCTTATTGATCTCCATTAGGATACTGTATATTCATATGATTCTTAGTTGTGCAGTAATATTTTATGAAAATGTTCAATTTGTTTTGAACCTGCTCTATATATTTGATATTTAAACTTTGTTCATGGATTTCAACTTTGTTAAAATATCACATCAGCATTGAAATCCATGACCACTTGGGTGTGTTGGATGTCAAAGTTATTAGTCATCATTTTGACAAGAATGTCACTGTATTAATGTTACATAGGAGGAAGTTTATTAGTTTAACCCATTTATGTCACCTGTGTGTATTGGGCCATATGTATAATTTAGATTTTTTTTACCATTTGCATGTTTTCGTTTGTGTTTTTAATCTTTTTTTCTCGATAGGGCGCATCTGTGTGGGTGCCTGACCCTGATGCTGTGTGGGTGTCAGCCCAGCTCCTCCAGGACTTCAAGCCTGGGGACAGATATATCCTGCTGAAGCTGAGTGATGGCAGGGTGAGGAGAAAACACACCTGAGACTGTAACTGAAACACTGGCTATGTCGGTGCTGTACGGTCTGCTCCCTCATACTGCATCTGTGTGCAGGTGACATAACTGGCTCAGTGTAGAATTGGTTGAACTAGCCCTCTGGCTGTGTCACCTACCCGCCTTAAAAATGGCTTCTTTCTGCCTCTTTTGATGTCTCTGCAGGAGGTGCAGCATCCCATCTCTTTGCCCTCTGATCTCCCTCCACTGGGGAACCCTGACATCCTGGAGGGGGTCAATGACCTCACCACTCTCAGCTTCCTGCACGAGGCAGCTGTGCTGCACAACCTGCGCCTGCGTTTCCTTGACTACAACAGCATCTACACATACTGTGGTGAGGCAGCCTTTGGAAGCCCACTGTAGTTTATAGCAGATGTTCTGTAGTGAACCTTGCTTTTACGCCCCCCCCCATAGGGGTAACTGCACAGCTCTTCCATCACAGACAAGATATGTGTTAACCAAAGAGTAGAGCTGGTATCTCCAAAAATGCCTGGTATTTGTGTTTTTGTTTACTTCCTCAGGCAATTTCTGTGGGTTGAAGGTAAAAGTGGTTTGTTTCAGCATTGACGTGGTGGGTTGACCCGCATGGTTTCTTAACCCCCAGCTGGGTTGTGACTGAGAACGTGATGCAATGCTGTACTTTCAAATCCTGCTCCGTTTCCTGCTGGATGACAAGGGAAGCTGCAAATGAACTGCATGTTGACTCTGTTGCAAGCAGCATGTGTCCTGAAGAGGTCCTCTTGAGCCAGTCGGATTTTTTGCTTTGTTGTAGGAATTGTCTTGGTGGCCATCAATCCGTACGAGCAGGTGCCCATCTATGGCGAGGAGGTGATTGATGCATACAGTGGCCAGGACAAGGCAGACATGGAGCCCCACATTTTTTTGGTGGCTGAGGAAGCGTACCGCATGATGACCAGGTCAGTGGTCTGAGCTCAAGTATCTCCAGACTGTGAAAAACTGAAATAACTTGAAAGGGGTTTGCAAAAGCAGATGTGAGAGAACCCATCCCAGGTCATTTAGCAGTAAATGCACAATCAGTGGTGATATGGAATCTCTGATTACTTAATGACAGTTATGATAATTAGTTGACCTGACATTGGTGATTGTCAGGAAGTTTCCTTCAAGATGGTGGATGTCAGAGGAAATTGATCCTTCTTGGAAACAATGAGCAGACAGACTCCCCTGTAAAGGGCATCACTGACTTGTTAGTTGCATATTGCTTCTGGTGACACCTCACTGCTTGGGACTATGTGGTCATGTAAGGGTACAGAGTGTGAGATGGGAAAGATCATCACTGGTCTGTGTCCCCAGGGAGAGTAAGAACCAGTCCATTATAATCAGTGGGGAGTCTGGATCAGGGAAGACGGTCTCAGCCAAGTTCACCATGCGCTACTTTGCTGTTGTTGGTGGAGCAGCCCAGCGAACAAGTGTGGAGGAGAAGGTCTTGGCCTCTAACCCGATTATGGAGGTACAGTGTAAGGTGGAAGGGATGAGCCTGGTTTGAAATAAAATGTAGATAAGAAGAATGATTTACATGTACATAGAACACGATTTGACTTTTCTTCTTTTTAAATGCAGGCCATTGGGAACGCGAAGACGACCCGCAATGACAATAGCAGTCGTTTTGGAAAATACATTGAGATAGGCTTTGGACACCAAGGGGATGTTATTGGGGCAAACGTGAGGACCTACCTTCTGGAGAAATCACGTGTTGTCTTCCAGGTTGGTATGAATCTGATTCGTTCATGCAGTAGTTATGGTTTTCAGCTGATCCCTAAAGTAGAACTTTTGGTTAAATATTTTATAATACTAAGCTGTCGTCCCCCCCCCACCCCCCACTACTGGATCACTGAGTTATGGATGTTAAAAAGTTAATGGCTAAAAAGACCCAAATGTTTCCAAAATGACATGCAGGCTACCTTCATTCATCTCGCTTCCATGGTGTTTACAGCTTCATGTCCAGTATGTATTCTGCCTTTTGTCCTGCATTTCTGTCAGATGGTTTTTTTTTTTTTTTTTTTTTTTTTTTTTTTTTTTTTTTTTTTTTTTTTTTTTTTTTNTTTTTTTTTTTTTTTTTTTTTTTTTTTTTTTTTTTTTTTTTTTTTTTTTTTTTTTTTTAAATTTTAGCTTTGTCTGTCACAGGAATTAACTTGTTGGTAAGTAGAGGAACGGTTGTATTCTACAACTGTTGTGGATTGCTTCTTGGAGGTAAAATGGCTTTGGAGTTCTGGTCCAGTCAACTTAGTGTAGTGACTAGGGTTGTCTTTGCAATGTCAAGGTGTTGGGTCAAACCTCTCTCCTACTATAGAACTCTTGAACAAAGTATTTAGCCTGGATCACTCAGGTAAGAAGACCCTGCTGTACAGATGAGTGAAAAGGTGTTTAACAATGTAAGCTGACTTGGACACAGGTGGTAGACAAACGAAAGTTAACGGTAGTATTTTCCCACCGTTAGGCTTCAGAGGAGAGGAATTACCACATCTTCTACCAGCTGTGTACCTGCAGGGATCTGCCAGAGATGAGAGGCCTTAAACTGGGTGAGGCACACTAACTTCTCATAAATTCCCTCGCACTTCCCAGCAGGGGGGTAGAGCCGGAGGGAGACTTCTCTCTGCTTCCCTACAGATGCAGCTGAAGACTTTCGTTATACGAACCAGGGAGGGAGAACTCAGATTCCGGGCACAGATGATGCTGCGGACTTTGAGCGAATCCGCAACGCGTTCAGCATCCTGGGTAAAGTTTCTTCCAGCTCCTGTGGAGATGTGAAATTCCGCGCACAGCTGCCGCAGTGACCGTGCTCTACCTGCAGGTGTGCACACTGACCAGCAGATGGAGCTGTTCCAAATTTTGGCTGCTATTCTGCATCTGGGAAACGTTCGTATCCAAGCGAGCGGAAAGAGTGGAGATCGAAGCTACATCGACGTATGAAAATTTATCATTTTGTTTCAGGTTTTTTCACGTGACTATTTATGTAGAGTTTTGAAAACTGACAGCGGCCGGACTGTAAGTAGCGGATTTTTTAATAACCTCACGGGCTGGTGTAACTTGTATTCTGTTGCGGCATATTAAAAAGAACTTACAACCCACTGTATTGTATAACGTGTTGGTTTTACGTAGTTTTGTTAGTTGAAAAGTTACAGAAAAATGGGAAAGATGACGTCGAAGTGGCTGAACTGTGTAACTGCGATACTGAAGAGAAAGATACCGGCGGTTCAGTAAACGCTGGCGGCGACGGGGAGCCTCTTTAGTGACATGTAAACAATCATGTTTGGTCTTTACCGGATTAACATCACTAATGGAGAAATGTAAACTGCTCTTAATTCAACCACCGATCTGCCAGTGAAGTTTTTAATCGTTATCAATGTGAATATTTGCTTGGACTTTCGGTAAAATGCCTATGCGTTTTTTTTGTCTTTTCCAAAGGTACATTAGGTACATTTTTAGGAATGCAGCTGGTACTCTGAAGCAAGATATTGTCTGGAAACTACGAAATTCTTTCTATTATATATATTATTTTTAAGTTATCTATCTATTATATACACACTGTCCTCGACTTAAGTACTAAAAAAGAGATGGATGAAAATTTAATCCCTCCGTGATTTCTAGGAATTCTGGCAAGTGAACGAGGATCTTATTAAAACATGTAAATGCAAACATTTTATAATATACACGTAGAGCTTTGTAGTGTAATGCCGCTGTATGCAACGGTATAAAAATATATACTTGTATATACAGTACTGTGCAGACGTTTTAGACAGGTGTGGAAAAATGAGAATGCTTTCAAAAAGTGTTAAGTTTAATCAATTAGCAAAATGCAAAGTGAATGAACAGAAAAATCTAAATCAAATCAATATTTGGTGTG